>OU696592.1:4565426-4852926 GCA_916048095.2 Sacculina carcini | reverse complement strand
GAATTTGTTTTTAGAGAATTTGTTTTTATTGTGATCTTTTTAGGGCGTTAAATATTTTTATTTCAAGTTTTTTGTTTTTTTGTTTTAAAACATTTGCACAATGTCTCTTCAAAGTACGACCATGCTAAGTGTTAATAAGTGTAGTGTTAAATCTTTTTATTTTTTGTGATAATAGACATTGTATTGAATCTTTTGAATGGAGACACACACACGTGCAAGCTTGGTGGACACTTGTGGGTTGTGGGTTGTGATATATAGATGTCGGCCCTGTCATGATATAAGTCCAATTTCTCCACCGTTCGTGCCAATAATATTGACGATTTACTATAGGAGTAAATGCTAGCACTCCTATAGCACAAGCTCGCTCTCTGATTCCCCACTTCTTAAAAAACCTACTCTTCATTTTTTACAACGGTGCTGAGAAATCTGAGAATTTCAGTTCTTCTACTAAATTTCATTTTCCTCCAGTCAGAAAATCAGAAAAATCAGAAATGTATTGCCACTTTATACAACAAAGTATTGGCATGGATGAAAATATACATACAAATCACACAATGTACACACAAATGAAAATGCATCATAAAAAAAAAAAAAATAAAAAATAAAAAAAATAAAAAATAAAAACTTTGGCTCACAGCGGGATAAGACACACAAGAGTCACACAAAAACACGTATACAACAGAAAAACGAATGATATCGGTGTGGGCTCATGAATCTATGTACACATCCAAAAGATGTTTATATAATTTGCTGCTGAAAGATTTATAGGAGCTGGAAGATTTAATTGAACGGGGAAGTTTATTGTACAGACGGGGGGCAATGTATTGGAAGGATTTGGAAGACCATGATGATTCGGAAACTGCTCGGGGTTCTAGAAGGGCGCTAGATGATCGAGTGTTAGTGTTGTGTGAGACTGGCACTACCAGCTCCTTCAGATAGGGTGGAGGATAGGGGGAGTTGATCAATTTGAAAGTGAGACAGCATATTTTGTGTTGGGTCATATATTTAAAAGGAAGCCATCTCAATGTTTTTAGGTGTCGAGAGGTAGGATGACGGGAAGGAAGTCTGAAAACAAAACGGCACGATTGGTTGAGAATAGATTGGAAGGAAGAAATGTCTTTTTTTGGTAGAGAATAAAACAAAGAGGAACAATAATTTAGATGGGGGAAAATAAAGGCATTAATTAGAGCAATGGAGGAACGTTGATCTAGGTATTTACGCGACATATAGAGGTTACGTAGTATATAGCGACACTTTCGTAAAGTGATTTTAATGTGGTGAGAGAAGCTGAGTGAGGCATCAATATATACACCAAGACTTTTAACTTGTGGCAGTATTTTCAGTTGGTTCACTTGGAAATCCATACAAGGGGTTTGCAATAGTAGGAATTGGGTTTTAGAGTGGTTAATAACAAGTGATCTAGAGGAAGCCCAGGAATTGATAGCCTTGAATATGTTAGGAATATCGTTCTCGCGAAAAGCAGGTAAATATATTTGTATATCGTCGGCAAAGAGGTGATAAGATAGAGACATGGATCGGAGGAGAGGACAAATGGAGTACATGAAAATGTTGAACAAAATGGGACCGAGGATAGATCCTTGAGGGACACCAGAAGTGATTGGATGTGAAGGGGACTCATCGGAATCAATTTGGACAGAAAAGCTACGGTCGGATAGGTAAGAAATGAACAGTGAAAGAGCAGAATCAGATATACCAAATGAACGAAGATCCTGGATGAGGACAGAATGATCAACTAAATCAAAAGCTGAGGAAAGGTCGATTAAAATAAGGATAATTGGAGTTTTAGATGAAAACTGTTGGAGAACGTCATTTTGAATTTTGAGAAGAGCGGTTTCGGTGGATCTATGTTTGATAAAACCAGATTGAAATTGATCGACAAAATTGTTATCCATGATATAATGCGATAGTTCCCGCGATAGTTAAAAAGCATAGTTCCCCTGTGATTTTTTTATATTTGAGCACGCAGCAAAAATGAGAAACTGGAAAAATGTTTATATACTGATTAATGAATAAAATTGATAATTACGCAGTTAACAAAATCAGTAGTTAGTTATGACAAGTAGAATATACAGAGGGATTTCAAACAAGTAGATAAACTAAAAATTTGCAAGTTCATGTTGAGTCAAAATATTAGCTAAGTTATAAACTTAAATTTTGATAATATTTCATGAACTCAATGATTTTCAGTGGAAAATATTCCAGTTCATAACATAACATTTATGATATTTATGTCATACAAATTCAAACACCTATAACCAATCAGACGATTGTGGCGCCATCTACACAAATGCATATTTCAAAGACAAAGCCTGACCTGAAACCTGAAATGTATTTGTTATAGCGCTAATATGCACAGAAGCGCGACAAAATTAAAAAGGCAAAGACAACGATGGAGATAAACATGTGACAACAGTAAGAACATATAATGCACACATAGGAACACACACACACACACACACAGACACACACACACACACAGACACACACACACACATACATAAGCAAGCACATACACACATATACACATGGGACACCATAAGTAAGAATGGGGAAACAAATCACGCGAAATCAGAATCAGACGATCAGACACGCAGGATAAATAATATACCAGTAAAACTAGAAAGATACAAATATAAATGATACAAAGATAAGAATTGACTGTGCACCAGAACAAGCCAGCAATAATGACCGAGTAAAAAATAATACTAATAATAATAATAATAATTTAAATTAATACTCAGTATAAAACTTAAGATAAAAAAGTTGTTAAATATTTACAAAAGTATTTGTTTTTAGTTGACAGCACAACAAATTCACAAATACTCTAACAAAACAAACAAAGAATTTCAAACGTATTTTGATATCACCACAAATGAGGCATTTCTTTCAGAAACACCACAATCAGGAGAAAACAACACAATTTCCTGAAAACCCTAATTTCATATGACACCAATATTCAATAGGACAGTTCATATTGTAAGCCAATAATTTTTATGCATAATTTCTATTAAGACCAGTAATTTTTTTGTAGGACATTTTCGATGAGAACATAATATTTCACATCTAACCGGAGATAATGCAAAATCAATTGTTTTCAACCCCGCCCCTCGTTTCAAATTATAGTTATTCGTTCTTCTGAGATTTTATATTTTTATTTAAGCCCTTAAATGCAGGATATATGATATTCTTAATAGCCGTGCAGAATTTCAATCTATTAATTAGGAATTTTCAAGTGAATAATTAGCTAAAATTGTTGGAGAAGTCATCCATGTCATGCAATCGATATGGTGAAAGATTAAAATGAGTACTTAATTTTTATTATTTGAAAATATTATAGAGACAGATGTGGCTCGTCCTTTCACAGAACCAATTTATACCTGTTCAGTGATCTGTGGAGTCTCCCCGACTAATAAATTAATTTTACTAATTTTAAATAATAATCAACCAGTTTCAGTCAGTTTTGTGTTGTGTGTATGTATGTTCACGTGTGTATGTATGTGTGTGTGTGTGTGTGTGTGTGTGTGTGTGTGTGTGTGAGTGTGCTTGTGTGTGAGTGGAAACCTGGCGCCCTCGGCCCCGTGACCTTGTGACCTGCAACTAACACACACACACACACACACACACACACACACACACAAACACAAACACACACACACACACACACACACACACACACACACATACATACATACAAACACGCAAGCCGGACACATTGACAATTAGCTTACACGCAGAACCCAGCCACACAAACAGGCACACACACACATACACGCACACACACACATACACACACATACACAGCCGGAGACACACACACACACATACACAGTCAAGTATACACACATACACACAGCCAAGCACACAGACACTCACAGACATACATACAAGTACACACAGACACAAGATGCTCCAGTTCACTAGTTTATGAGTGTGGCGGCGCCGACGAGCTAATTCTCATGACATAATGCCACCAGAAGCTGATGGCGGCGTGACACTGCGTGTGTGTGTGTGTGTGTGTATGTGTGTACTGATAACTACCACTTGCTTGCCTGCAAGACAACCGCACACACACACACAAACATACACACACACACATACACACACACACACGCACACACGCACACACACACATTTTGGCCTACAAAAACGCAGGATTAAAAAGGACATCCAGAAATATAGTTTCCCAAATAGAGCAGTAGATAGATGGAATAGGTTGCCAAGCGACATAGTACAACAGCCAACGACACAACTGTTTAAGAAGACATATGACAACTGGAAGGCGGGAGTCACGAGCCTCTGACTCATTCCTGCGAAGGCAACTAGTAAGAACAACTAGTAAGAACACAAACACAACACACACACACACACACACACACACACACACACACACACACACACACACACACACACACACACACACACACACACAAGACCAGCCGATAAGAATACGGTGCAATATAATACAGTCATATGCAAAACTGTTATTCGCAAAATTCTATGAAACACGAATATTGCATGGATGTTGCAATTGAGCAATAAGCAGTGTGCACACACGCGTTCCACTCCACCTTGCTCAAATAGAGGTATTGTAGTAATTACATACACGCACGCACACACGCATACACAATACTGCATGCGCGTGTCTGTTGCATGTACGCAGATCCTCTGGGGGGTATATACATCACCCAACACAATGACAGATCCGGATGGAGGGCGGGGCTCAGGGGCTCCCAAAAAATTTCCATCAACTTCTTATAACCAAGAGGTTCACTAGGAGAAATCAAGAAAAAGTCTATTTATCTGTATAATTTGTTTATATAAGCATTATCGCAAGGCATATTCGCACATTATCGCGTGTGTATATGTTTAAGTATATGTATATATAATTGAAGAATGTCCCAAGTCATGACCTTCACACGCTACCTATTCACTCATACATAATTCAACCCCCCTCCCCAATTGCACCCTGGATCCGCCACTGCCCCTACAAATTAGCTGGGCCGGATGAATATACATTTGTTTATCCGCCCGAGAATTCTTCCCAGTGCAGTATATTTGGGTATATTGTCGTCAAGATTAGCATAGGAGAAATGACAATAGACGACAAATGTGCGTGTGTGTATGTGCGTGTATATAATTACTATAAGACCTCTATTTGAGCAAGGTGGAGTGGAAAGCGTGTGTGCACACTGCTTATTGCTCAATTGCAACATCCATGCAATATTCGTGTTTCATAGAATTTTGCGAATAACAGTTTTGCATATGACTGTATTATATTGCACCGTATTCTTATCGGCTGGTCTTGTGTGTGTGTGTGTGTGTGTGTGTGTGTGTGTGTGTGTGTGTGTGTGTGTGTGTGTGTGTGTGTGTGTGTGTGTGTGTGTGTGTGTGTGTGTGTGTGTGTGTGTGTGTGTGTGTGCCTGCCATTCGCTGAGCTACGTTGCAGCCGTGCAACATTGCACGGTCACCGGCGTGTGATTGCACGTGCTCAGGTGAGCTCATCGCCGAACATCCCGTGCCTGTCTGTCTGCCTGTGTGTGTGTGTGTGTGTGTGTGTGTGTGTGTGTGTGTGTATGTGTGTGTGTGTGTGTGTGTGTGTGTCGGATCATTAAGCGAACAAAACCCAAGAGGCGGTGGGCGGGCCTTGACCTGTGTGTGCATAGCCCCTGTGTGGATGCCTGGTACCCTGACACACACACACAAACACACACGCCGACACACACATAAGGAAAGAGGGTGCTGTGTCGAGCAGGAAAGAGCGGGGGAGTTGAGGGGAGCGGTCAGGAGGTGACTGCGAGCACATTTGCAACAGTAACAACCGAAATAACTTGCACACTGTCGCACACTATAATATGCTACACACACACACACACACACACAGACACACACACACACACTGATATATGAACTGCACCTGTCCGGACTAACACGCACATACACGTTGCAAGCGTGAGCACGCAAGGTCGCCACACACACACACACACACACATACACATACATGCACATACATACACGCACATACACATACATGCACATACATACACGCGCATACACACACATAAACATACATACATACACAAACATACACGCACATACACACACACACACATACACAAACACACACACGCACACAAGCACACACACACATATACACACATATATACTCACATGTATATACAAAAACACACACACAAACACACACACATACACACACGCACACATACAGACAAGCACACACAAACACATACGGTGTTCATACGGCGAAATTTTGGCAGTGAATTATTCAGTGATATCGTAATCGGAATCGTAATTGTGCTGCACGATAGCTAGCTACTGAAATTTAATGTTGGTGAATCTGGATCTAGTACAATATTGCCCTATGAACATAGTGGCCAAAAACGCCCGCATGCTCCCATACTCTGCAATAGGGCAATATGTTCACCTCGGCCAGCGTAGTGTCAAAGGCGTACCAAGTGCGGTGAATGCGACTGTGGCTTGTGGCCAATATGTTCACTTTTCACCATGGCGAAATTTCAGTGGTTTTCAATACAAGACAAGAGTTTATACACAAGTAGCTAGCACCTCTTCATACTGTGGGGTTATTGGCTAGGCTCAGTAATCTAAATTGACTTAACCTGACCTGACCTCACCTAACCTAGCCAAGACTAAGCCTAGCCGCACAGTATGTTAGGTGCGAGCTACTTGTTGTATAGAAACTCGTGCGTTGTGTTGAAAACTACTGAAATTATGCTATGGTGAAAAGTGAACATATTGGCCACAAACCGCAGCCGAACTCATCGCACTTGGTACGCCTTTGACACTACACTGGCCGAGGTGAACATATTGCCCTATTGCAGAGTATGGGAGCATGCGGGCGTTTTTGGCCAATATGTTCATAGGGCAATATTGTAGTACTCCCGTGAATTTTAGTTGGATATCATCCATGTGAAGATTAACTTTTTGCTGCTGATTTAGCAGCAACGATCTTGTTCTACTTCATCCTATTTATATATTCTTTCCAATCTGTTATTTTGTGATCAATTTTCCATTATTTATTTATTGTATATTTTAGATTTCTTATTTAAATATCTACATTTTGTCAAGCGAGCATCAAGCTTTGACCATAAACGGTGTGAAGCTGTGGAATGAATTGGTGAAGAACGAAGAAATAATTCTGAGTGGC
Source organism: Sacculina carcini (assembly GCA_916048095.2). NCBI lineage: Eukaryota > Metazoa > Arthropoda > Thecostraca > Sacculinidae > Sacculina > Sacculina carcini. The sequence goes on along the minus strand of OU696592.1, from coordinate 4,845,722 downwards.
ATGACGTCTATGAAAAAATTCACAACATGCTTATTCAACACCATTCTCTTTGAAATATATGTAAATAACAAATCCCAATGTTGACTCAATTGCCTGGTGGAGATTGCCGATCTTCTTATGATCTCATTATGAAACTGAGCTCTTGCTGAACTGTAAATTTAAGGTACAGCAAGCAACGCGTCTATTACCTGCCACTGTACATTTCCAACTGAACTAAACTGTTTATATATGTTTTTCATTTTTTATAATATTTTATTTGTTTTTGTCTTTTTAAGGGATATAAGCCTCTATGGCTTCCCCCGACACATGAAAATATGTTGTTTGGTTTTATGATATATATTTACTGTGTAGTTTCGAAACACCAATACAAAATTTTGTGATATTTTCTCTTAATATTATGTTATTGTCTCCACATTCTGTCTATCTGTCTGTCTGTCTGTCTGTCTGTCTGTCTGTCTGTCTGTCTGTGCGTCGTCGTTGCTGCAGCTTCTCATGGATGAAACTGAACCTTGTTCCCACCTTGCCTCATTATGCGTTTCTAATTGATTTTGTGTTACTATATTACCTTCATCAGTCTGTTATGCATATAGACTTTTATTTTGCTTTTTGATTCGATAATTTCATCATATCATATCATGTATTTGTCACCAACATATAATTTACACCATCGTTGTGACAGGGACCCACATAAGCATGGGTTTTTTCATGTGGACTCTTTACAATGAATGAAGACAACGTACAAAAAAGACAGTGACATCGTAACAAGATATAAATAATTACAACCAATATAGGCACACTGCTGAATCAGTCGATCGTCTCTCGACACGTCGAAGCATCACTGATTTCTTACATTTATCTTGATTCATCCCTTCAATGAATTTCTTCATTAATGTCTTCAATGTCCTGCTTTGTTTGACGCATTTTTGTATTCCATTTCACACGGTTACTCCTCTTACGCCCAAGCTTTGCTGTCTAGCTCGAGTTCTCGGGAACCTCTGTGCAAATTTGTCCGGGTGTCTCTTGTTTATTTGAAATATAGCCTGCAGGTGTTTGGGTAATAATAATAATAATAATAATAATAATAATAATAATAATAATAGGTGTTTGGGTAAATTATTGTGTGCTCGGTACATGAAAGCTGCCGTGTTCAACTGTACTAAACTGTTGAAGTTAAGTATTTTATACAAGTTGAAGTGAGCTTTTGTGGTCTCATAAATTTTTATCTTTGCTATTATCCGTATCAAACGTTTTTGAGAAGTTTTATTTTTTGTCAGTCTAGACTCATAAGTTGCTCCCCAAATATTATTACAATAATCCAGATAAAGTTTTGCAAGGCTATTATATAAAGTATTTATGTTTATTATATAAAGTTACACTGGCTTTTGACACTGGCGTGGATTCGATAATTTCATTTGATTCATCGTTTATATTCTGCTATATTCTTGGTTAGCTTCCATCTTCCTCACTGAAACCATTTTTCGAACTTTTTCCTCTGTACATCATTAGGGTGCTTCCGGTACATGGGGTCACCGCTGGGTGGTAATAGTGCACTTGCACTCTTCCCCCATGCTACTGGATTTGCCTGTAATTAATAATAATATTAATAATAATAATTAATTCGCTTGCCGCTAGTTCTGTTAGCTCGACTGTTAGCTCGTAAGATTTAATCTGCGACCGACGTTGAAAACATTTTCTGATCGCCTCAACCTACACACACAAGCACACACACACACACACGCACACAGACAGACGCGATTTCCTCGACATGCGATAACCCTTGACCTTGCGTGACCTGCTCTGCGCGGCCTGCGTAAATGCTGGCCTGCCGTGAACAAATTGTCTATATCAATGAAGTCGGCCACAAAGACACACACACACACACACTGTCAGTAGTTACGCCTGCTTTCTCACATGCTTCGACTGCGTTGAGAAACCGCCGTTCTTTGCTGCTGTGCCTTTTTGTGTGAATGTCTGCGTTCATGTGTGTTTATTTGTATGTCCGTGTGTGTGTATGTGTGTGTGTGTGTGTCTACAAGCGCAGCCTTTGTGTTCGTATTTGTTTCGCTCGTTCGGCATCTTCGACTCGCTTGCACACAAACACACACGCACACACATGTGTGTGTGCACCAGCAGACAGACAGACACACAGACATACACCAGCGAGCGTACCGGTCGGCACTAGACCCGCCGTGACCTCAGATGACCTTCACTTTCACTCTCAAACAACCGCTTGCAACGTCGTCTCAGGAGAATTCCACACCATCTAGCGCTTGTTGAAGATGCGGTTCTTGGCCACTGGCTGAAGGGTTTGTGTCCCGGACGATCTGAGGTGTGTGTTTTGAGGATCTGAGGTTTGTGTTCTGAGGATCTGTGGCTTGTGTCCCGTAGGATCTGATGTTTGTCTTCTGTGGCTTATGTCCCGAGGATTTGAGGCGTGTGTTCTGAGGATCTGTGGCTTGTGTCCCGTAGGATCCGATTTTTTGTGTTCTGAGTCTCTGACGATTTGAGGCTTGAGTTATGTGGTGGTCATTCCGAGGCTCTCAGTACCGTAACTTCAGCACTGATAATATAAACACTTGCATACGTCCATGTATGAGGTACATACGCACTGGACACAACCTTCATTTTGCCCATTCCTGTCGCGTGTATGCTCTCAGCCATACTCTGTTTGACATGACCAGAGTGCACGTGTCCGCACGTGTATGCTGGTCTGTCTGTATGTGTGTGCGTGTGTGTGTGTGTGTGTGGAATTTTTATCGGGTAGTGATATGATCCCTCCGACAGCCATGAGAGAGCTTTCTGCTGCTGCTGATCTGTGTGTGTATATATGTGTGTGTATGTATGTGTGTGTGTGTGTGTGTGTGTTTCGTGACGTGTATGTCATCACTGGACACCTACGTGAGTGAAAGAACTTGGCACAGCGACCCCGAACTGTGCAGAGGGCAGACCATGATAACCAACTGTAGCGCGCATGTCTGTATGTGTGTGTGTGTCTGTATATATGTGTGCCTGTATGTGCGCGTGTGTGTGTTATCAATTACCAGTTGTCAATCTAGCCAATAAAAACAAAAGGAGAACAGTATTCTGTATGTCTGTCTGTCTGTTTGTCTGTCTGTCTGTCTGTCTGTTTGTCTGTTTGTCTGTCTGTGATTATATACGTTCGTCAAACATATATCTATGTGTATTGCTCGTTCTCGGCACTTTTTTGTTTTGTCGCAATAGTGCTGTACTGTTACTACAGTACAACCAGTCTCATAGTCGAGTGGTCGGCGACTAAACTGGCTCCCCCACTGGTTCCCACCAGTGAGGAGGGTGGCTAGACACCCAGCAGGACTAAAAGTATAACCTGTCTAAGGGCGGAAGAGCTACTCGCTAGCCAACGGCCATCTAGCATTTATTTTCATTCTTTTTTAAATTTTCACTTTGCTTTCTTTTCTCTATTCCCAATATATATTTTCTCTCTTTCCAATATATTCTCTATTACATTACATTATTCATATATGTATATGTGTATGCATGTGTATGTGTATATATGTGCCTGTGTATGTATTCGTGTGCATTTGTTTGTGCGTATGTATGTATTCAATTTTGCAAGCACCCATGTACTTTCTGCCGATTTGTGCTCCTTATTTTTGTCCCCATACCGCTCTGTGTCTACACTTTTATTGCTCTGCTCCTGGTCGCGCCTTTGCCCTCGAAAGTGCGCTATATCAAATACACGATGTTGTTTTTACTCAATACCCCATTGACCGTTGGTGCGTCGGTTTCGTCAAAGCTGCCAAGCGGCGGCCGCTGGCTGGTTTACTAGCTGGTTTACTGGCTGGTGTGTGCTAGTATGAGTGGTACAATTACATAGAATACTCGGTGAAAATATATAATGAATATTCGTTTTATATATGTACAGCATAGCTGCGACTCTTACTGGTTTAGTAGTCGTGCTTCAAAGACTTCATCCATGTCCAGGACGGCTGGGAACTATCTGAACTTGTGATTTTCAAGATATGGGGATCGAGGAGTTTAGCAAGCAAAGTGTAAGACACATGTATGTGGGTGTGATTTGACGCTAGGGAAATACATTTCCTGATGAAAACCATCCTTCATTTCCCCATTACCATTGAAGCCTTGAAGCCCACGTCTTATTTAGTGTTTCTCGCATCTGTCGACCAGTTTACAATGATATAACATATACGAAACACAGCGCCGAAAAATATCCGAGATACATATATTGATAACAATCAAATATTAACAACCGAAATATGAATGACGTCTTCTGACTGACATGAGAGCCTGTACGTGTGTGTGTGTGTGCGTGTGTGTGTGCGTGTATGTGTGTATGTGGCGGGTGTGTGTGTATGCATGCATGAACAAATGCATTTTGAACTCAGGAAGCTCAAATCAGCGCACGCGCAGAGTTCCCGCGGTATATGTCATCCAGTCTGGAGAAACACATTCTTGATGTCTCAAACTCTCCGTTTGCACGCGGACTTTAGCCGTCTCGGCACCTGTCGCTCGTGGTTGACCGTCGCTACGCTGCTCCCCCACTGCCACGCGTCCCCCGCTCGGCATGGTGACCAGACGGGCTGTATAACGCACGTGTTCGGAGTCCGGCATCGTCCGCAACCGTGGCAGAGAAGTGTCCACATTGCGACGTCTTCGGTGGCGAGAGGTGTCCAGAGTGTTGCTGCACGTGTGAACTCCAGTCGCAGCCAGGTTGCGTTCTCGACTGCGACGGGGCTTGAACAGACCGAGTAGAGAGAATGAGCGTCGCACCTTTGTCGAGGCGCTGGTCTTGGGTGGAGTCGTGTCTTCGATGGAGGTGCGACTTCTGCTCTCGCTGGGCAGCGGAATGTCAGCTACGGTGGTTGCGTGTAAGAAGACGGAGCGCTGACACGGCTGACTGTGATGTCGCTGCGATTCCTGGACAGGACATTGGACTTCGCTGTCCAGTGCACTGGCCGGCGACATGCAGCTCAGATTAGTCGCGTGTTGTTTGTGTCGCGTGGCAACAGATACGCTACTTAGCGACCGAGCAACGGTACTGCTACCTTTTGTCGTCCTGTTGGCTTCAGTCGGTTTTCTGGGCTGCCAGCGGTGCTGTTGGTGTGGTTTCACGTGGTAGTCGATTGCGTCAGCACTGTGCATGTCCTCGCTGAGCGGCCAGTCAGTATGGACAACGTTGCCGGTTGTGTAATGAGCCTGCGGGCATTCAACTGCACGCTGTTCCCTCGAATTCTTGCGCAAATATCGACCGTTGTCCATAGTTGATGTCTGATGAGACGTAGAGGTTGCGACGTGTCTTTTGCTGTCACAAGATCTCGTGCTTAACTTTCTCAGAGCTGCCAGGAACCAGTTTGGACGTTTTTTGTTCGTACATCTTTTGCCTGACGGCAAAAGCTGGCTGGATCTCGCACTGATCACGTTCCTGACGCTATCATAGTGTTGTTGAGAATGCTCCTGACAACAGAACAAATCATCAGAAAACGTCCCTGTCATTATCAGTAAAGTAAACATGAGTGTATTCCTTGATAGCAGAAAATTTGTCTTCTTCAATCAACTTCACTTGTGTTACTGTGACAATTGTGAAGGCTCTATTCAACGCAAATACACACAGATTATGTTGACAAAATATGTAAAAATGTATCCCGCGTATATTGAAACTTAAAATTCAAAAGTGGACCGGGAGAATTTCGGTAAAATAAATGTCACTCGACCACACAATCACATAAGGACAGACACACCCACGCACACATGCACACGCACTCACACACACTCTTGAAGTCCAACTATTAACCACTAGACAAATGAATCGCTTACAAACGACCCACCATCGCCCAATATGTGGTCACAGCAATCGCCTAGATCAACACATACAGATACTGATATGGACCCGAGGAAACAACGTACTCATCATCAATTGAGGCGATATTTGCGCGTGAGGGAATGTGGCAGCTTTCGCCACGCGTCGCATTTGTACCGCGCTCAATTCGATAACAATCGATTAGGATTTTGACAAATCTAGCCGTCACATCGAGCGGACAGCGTCCAGCTGTGGAGGTTTACAACGTGTGCTTTGGCAAGCACGGACATCAGTGTCTACACGTCAAGCGAATATTGATGAAATGTGAGGTATTATCAATGAAATTTTAATGGTCATTACCAAATGTGAATGTATGCATTCGGCACCTTACCTAGCGTCACCTTCCCTTCCTGTTCCCTAGCGTCATCCACCAAGACAGAGCCGTAGCAACCGTCCCCCGTACCCCCCGGCCGGGGGGCCCCCGAGTGTTGAAGGGCCCCGTTGCTTCACGTATGACAAGTGTTGCCTTCGGGAGGGGCCCCAAGTGTTGCTTTCGGGGAGAACTCATAAGTCCTCGCAACGGCTCTGCACTAAGATATGATTTCCACCACTTTCAGTTAAACATCTGCTTTTTCGTAGCAGCCACTGTTTGAATCCTTTAGCTCACCATTTGAGTCACACCCTCTGAGTCACTCTCGCTGTTTCTTACCGGCTGCACGCGAAGATTGTCGGTGTAATGACAGCCAAACTTGGCCGCAGCCGGTCTGTGACGTGGCGTGTCGCGGAACATATCGCGCGTCACCACACCAGACACCTCCCGTGGCCGCGAAGCAGCAAACGTTGACTGTAAACAAAATGAGCCGTGTGTTATTTTTCTACTGTCATTTCATCTGCATGAATCAGTCGATTGCGAAAAACGTTCAGTTTCTATCCAGATTTGTCTTGGCTCTTACCACGCTGTCCTTTTGATAGTTTTCATGAGGTCTTAGCTGTGCTCCTCTCCTCAAAGCCAGGAAGTATGCATCATGACCGACAGATCAGACACCAGCTCACACAACACACACGCACACGCGCACACACATGCCAACTTACCCCTATCACTTCACACCTGGACCAGTGTTCTCCTTTGCGAGACTGACCATGGGTTTCGAATGCAGGGCTTCCTCGCTTACATCACCTTGGTTACGCCAATACATTGCGTCGGCGAGTTATAATCAGTAATATATTGACTACGGGATGTAGGAATGAACCTGGTATTTCTCGCGTGAGCGAGTGGGAGTTATAGCAGATTACACATGGATGGATCCCACGCGCTTGCGTGTGCACCGGCCTCTTCACTTGGATGTTGTTATTATTCATGATGATGTTGAACACTAAAAGTCAACATCAAACATGACCATCATAGCCAGCGACCAGCGAAAGTTTTGTAAACATACTCCTTACGCGTGTATGTGCAGTGTTTGTGCTTCTGGAATGGCGTACGTGCATTCTCCATGTATGCATGAGTGTATAATTGTGTGTTTGTGTGTGTGTGTGTGTGTGTTTGTGTGTGTGTGTGTGTGTGTGTGTGTGTGTGTGTGTGTGTGTGTGTGTGTGTGTGTGTGTGTGTGGCGGGGAGAGTTAGTGTGAATGAGAGGGAGGTGAGGGAAGGAACGTTGGGGTTGGATGTTGGCACCGTCTTCTCTCGGTGATTCGCCGTGGATAATCTGATGCTTGCAAGATAAACGGTGCTCGTATCTTCCCGGCCAGCTCTGTACGAGACCAGCTAACGCCACCAAGAACACGCCACCAAGAGCACATCACCAAGAACACGCCACCTCAACGACCGTCAATTGCCCGCGGTGGTCATTGTGTGGGGCCATGACTGGAGGCGGTGGAAGTTGCAACACAATTTATTAGCGCTGCAGCGTCTTGTGTGGCGCGCGCGGGTGTGACTGCACATCCTTCCCGGATGTCGCTCAGCGTGCACTATGCCAGAATACCTTGATAAAGTCCATAAGAGGGCTATCGGGATTTGGGTAGAGATATGTTTAATGAGAAGTCGGCAAGTTTTCGTGTTAAGTACATATTCCTTCGTGGTAGATTTGATCTTGTCTATATACTAAATGTGACTACAACTGTAAGCAGACTTCTATTGTGAACTACTCAAATGGGATCCCGTCGCCGTACTTGACCAGTGAGCTGGGGAACTTTCTGTGCAAATTCAAGAGATATCAGAAACGCAGTTTTTGTCTGTCTTTTTCATTGCAAGAGGTGTGCGGATTCAAGAAGATGGACAGTCGCGAGGCGCGTGAAATTGCCTCCATCGCCTGATATGCAAATCAGCTTCCACAAAAACACAATTCACACACTCACACTCACACACACTGTCACACACACACACACTCAGTCGGTGAGAGGTGAGTCGTTATTGATGCGTGCTTTGCAACGGAAATCGACAGTGAAGATTACATAGAAGACGTGTGAGCTAACATGGTGTGAGGATGCCTCTGACACTCGCATGTCGCGTTCAGAACACCACCTTCTTCTCCACTCACTCACTCGGGCGCGTTCTCCCGTCGTGAGATTTATTGGCTTAGCGGTCAAGTGAAGTGACTAGACAAGCGCATTTTCCATACGAACGCAAAGAAAGGCGCCGACACACACACAGACACACACACACACACACACAAACACACAGACACACACGCATACACAGACAGACAAAGCGAAAGAAACGACGACACATATTCCTCGAGACAATTGCGTCGTTCGTGGCATTAGTGACGCACTTGTTGCAATAACACCGCGCGGAAGATGCACATCGTACACTGCGCCATCCATGTCTCATTGCAGGTGGCCAGCACACACACACACACACACACACACACACACACACACACACACACACACACACACACACACACACACATACACACACATTCATCTGCATCCATGCATGGAGCCATAACACACACACACGCGCACAGATGAGCGTACAGACTAGTGAGCGCGTGCGTGTTCATAAAAGGGAAAGTCCCGGACGAACAACGGGCTTGTTGTCGGACGGCGGCGGCGAAGAAGCTCGAGCTATGACGTCGTTGTCGTTGTTGTTTGTCCGGCTATCACGCAGCGGTCATGGAGCGCCAACACACACACACACACACACACACACAAGCATAGAGAACACACAATACATACTTTCCCGAGTGTTCTCCGTGATCGACGCTCGTCTGTGGTCTTGGAGCATCGAGCTGGGTCGGTCAATGACGGGCTTCTTGCATTTTTCTCGGCAGTGGTACCTCGTCAAGTTATTCACGCGCATTCATAATGTTTGCCGCCATATATATTGAGGCACCAAGCACACCTCATATGCGGCAATTGGTCTTACTGAATGCCGTCTACAAGGGCCTACGATGTGTGAATGGTTTCAGGATGCTGGACATCTCATAAGCCGCACATTGTGAAAGGCGTGATCCTATTAACACTCCATAGATAATATGTCCCACATTTGGAAATGTGATTTCAAAGTTGTCAATGTTTACCTTATGACACTGCAAAACACGCGAAATGAGGGGAACACAGGGAAAATTCCTCTCCATAAAAAGTTCACTTGCTCCTGGATCTAACAGGATCTAACAGATCTCTTCTAGGAGAAATGGCGGGTTGTAGCTGCGCTGGTTTGAACACCGTTTCTTCTGGAAGCAACGATTCTTCTTCGTTATATCGTTAAGTCTTTCTCGGCGTGCAATCGAGCTCTCCAAACAAAACGCTAGTCAACTTCCAGCCACGGCTACTACCCACGGGTTGAAACAACCTGTAATGATATATCATTCAGCTGCTTGCGAGACTATGTATGTGCGTGTGTGTGTGTGTGTGTGTGTGTGTGTGAGGTGATATCGTAAATAATCCGGAGGCGACAGCAGTGGCGGCGTGTATCGACAGAGTTGAAAGCAGTTCGGGGCCACCGCTGCTCAATTAACCTGCCACGTGTGCTGCTGCCATGGCAATGAGCGTTGTCATGGCAACGAACACAAATGCGCAACGCTTATGCAGGCAGCTCTCATTGAAATTATCTACTTTATTGGGTTATGTGGTTTGATTTCACGATCAGTTGAAACTGTTGCTGATGTCGGATTGAAAAATTCAGATTTACAAAATGGATGAAAAGTGTTGAATGGACTGTTGTTTGCATATCTTATGAGTCCAGGCAAATGGTTCGTTCATGGGAGTTCGAATGATCGATCTGGATAACCCAAAGTATATCACTTTGTGCCCGTTAGTTAACTTTTGACGATGTCAAACTCAATGTTAGATCATATGAATGGTAAGATATTAGTCTTAAGTGTTGCTGAGTCGTAGATGAATCACTACTTGACTGTCTAAAAAATTTGTTAGCAATAACATTTCTGATGTAAAATTTTGAACTGACCGTGGATCGATCGTCGGCTAGTTGTTGCTGCTGCTGCATTGCTTCCAGCGTCTCATCGGACTCCCTGAATCCGTCTCGTCTCTCCGATTGCAACATCGACTCGCGCTCTAGGAATCTGGTGACAAACCCGGTCGACCACTTCGAGCGGTTCTTGATGGTTTTGTCAATCGCCATCCTCTCCGAGTTGTTAATCAAACGGTTTTTCTCGGTGCGTACCAACGAAGATCCCAGATGTCTACCGTCAACATCGCGATCTCCTCGAGTTGTTAGACAATAGTCCGTGCTCTGTTCGGTAAGAGAGCAGCATGGATCAACGACCGACTCCTTGTCGCCTATTTGTTGTGACAATTCGGACCCCGTGTGTTGTTCAGTAGGTGCCGTGTCGTCAATGGAGCTGCTAGCAACACTATCCCCGTCATTTTGTACTATGTAGGTGTGTGTTGGCTGCAGCCGCATTGCTCTGTGGCGAGGTTGAGCGGGACGTCTGACTGACCCATGATCTTTGACGTCTCGTGGAAAGATGTGACGAGTTTTTGTTCTGTTATACGCCAGGCTTTGGCGGTCAGTTCGATTTTGGTGATCGTCCTCGCCCTGTATTTTTCTCACTGTTACCGGAACAAGAGGTGCTGGACGCGGGCGCAATCCTGTTGTGTTTAGCCCACAGTTTGTCGGGCTTTGTTCGCTACACACCGGTAAATCGCGAGTTTCACTGTCTGGTAGTACGACGTTGATACCGCGTGGTGAACGACGACGTTTCCTCCAGCTGTTACCCGTAAGATTGCACTGTGTATAGCGATGCTGAAATGTCGGTGGACCAGCAGGGCTGGAGTTTCTACTGGCTACATGATTCCGGTCAGAAGCGTGATGTCTTGACCATGCTTTGTAATCCGCATCTCTATTTACTTGAGTATATGAAGACTGGGTTTTCTTCTCGAGAACTGTTTCCCTGTTTTGTTTTTCTGTTTTGTCTCTCGAATAATCAGGCTGGTTGTATAATCGATAGTCTTTCTTCTGTTTTGTCGATGCGGGGTATAAAGTATACGTTTGGTTGAGTTTTTTGACCGGTGAATTTTGTCTATTGATTGATTTGAATTCGTCGCGATTTGCTTTTCCGTCCTCACGGTTCAATATATATCCTTGTGGTGAGTTTGTAAGTCTGTTTTCAATCTTTTCCACATTGTGTGACACAGAACGAAATGGAAAGTCTGCACTATCTCTTTTACTCATCCTGTCTTGGTCGCTTTTCTTGTTCTTGTTTTGTTTCGCGGGAATACTCCTTTTGTCCATTGATGAATAGCCTGTGCTTGTAGTAGGATGAACATCTTCAGTATCTCGGTTTATCATGTGTCGATTGCAGCTTTCACAGGTCCGTGGAAGCTCATCAAAATGAGGTGTGGTGCGACCTTTAAAGCTCGTGAAGCCATCATAACGGTCATTATTTTCAGATAAACTCCGCACAATTTCCTCATGAGTTCTTCTTGAGTAATCCCTGGATGATCGTCTATTGTAGTAAACATCCTTTGAATGTGAATCCTCCTTAGAAACAAGCCCAGAATCTATGTGTTTGGTGTGTTTGTACTTCAAATTTTCGTTAGATGACGGGTTTCTATAATCACCGATTGACAGACGGACAACGTTTCCAGGACTTCTTGAATATTGGCTGCTGAAACGATCCGGACGAGAGTGTTGAGAGATATAACATTTGTCTCCATAATCATCAGAATAGCGCTCTTCCGAATGACTATATCGTTTCTTATATCGAAGGTTTCCTATTTGTCTTAACTTCTGATGATCATCAACTTCCGCAGGCAAAAATGTGCACGAACTATATTGTTTATGTCTGGCGTCTGGCGATAAGCGCGTTGGCGCATGAAGAGGGAGAACAGGTGGTGGTGGTGGCGACGGAGAACGACTGTATTGCCTGACTTGTCTCAAAGGCCACGCTCCATTTATCCAAGGAGATCTCGATCTGACTTGTGGTCTGCACCCGTGAATGTCGGACTCCGACCTGACCAGCTTATGAGTGTAATGTGGGTATCCGCGCTTGCTTCGGTCTGGACTTGACCACTCATTCCGCCACGGCGAACGTACGTGCATATCATGATGCTCGACCGAGTTCGACTCAATGTCTTCTTCAGTGTTGTCGAGCTCTTGGCAGACTGAAGACCAGCCGTGAACAGAGCGGGGCGATCTGGGAGACACCTCCGACCGACTGTGACGACCGTCTGCGTGTAAGCACAGTCGAATCACGTGTTGTCTTCGATCCCCACGTTGATTGTGACGCCCCACATTATCCGCACTACCCAACACTTGTCGGTCCCCTTCCAGACTGCCAAAAATGCTCGTACCACCATTAAGACCAATCACCGTGTTACGGTTGGTAGCGGACGCCGCAGTCGACGAGTTCATTTGAGGCAGCGAATGCTGTCGACTCAATGGAGCACTGCTTACGGCAGAAACGGGACGCTTTCGAGTTGTCAGACGACTCTCGTTGCCATCAAGTCGATGCTGACTGATCGGGATCGCTGTTGAAGTTGAGCTTGTTTGCTGAGAATAGAGCGCACGTTTTCCCGTCACCGGGGCCGGCTGGCTTGTACTCACAGCGCACTGGATGGCGTCCAGCTGCCGCACCACGTCCTCGGCCTGCTGTTCCAGCTGACGAGGGCTACATGGTGGTTGTTGGCGGTAAATGACCACAGGAGGAGCAGCGCGCGGCAGCGGTGGAGGTGCCTTGTGGTGATTCTGCACGTATTGCTGTGCTCTTGTTCTTCTGCCGCCGCCGCTGCGCTGGAACGAGACGCGCCGGTCAAGCAGTGACGCGGCCGGCGGCGGCGGCGGTGTGGGGGCGACCGGTGCTGCACGTGACATCACTCCATTGGCACCTGCAACATGCAACAAATAGCCACCATTATTTGTCGACATTGTGTGATGTCGAGTGACAGAGGTCTGCAACTGATATCTGACATCACACCAAAGAGGAGGTCCATGTCACTTTCATGCACAATCAAATGGGGCGACTTTGCAAGATTGATCTAAACTGAACACCTGCGATGTCACGGTACTAATCGCGTCGGTATTTCGCAATGACTGCCACGGCTGTAGTGCAGCCACGTCATTTGGTGATGAAATACAAAGATATCATGACGTGAATATTACGAAGAAAATACATCGGAATATCACGATAAAGATTTGAATATAATCATAATAAGGATATCTTAATCGTTCTCTATGGCTGCCCGTGGTTCTTGATCTGATGTGTGCTAATGTAGGTACAATGCCTAAGGGCGTGACTTACAAAGTCGCAAAACAAGACGCCAAATTAGCAACTAAATAAATTTACGCTGCAAATCAATTGTTGCAGTTCAGTTTGCTTTCTCGAAGTCAATTAAGACGGGGCAACTATGGGGGAAATATTTGAAATAGACCTAACTTAGACTAATCTAATATAGGGAAATATCGGGAAGAGACAGGGCAGGAAAATATTGTAATGCTTAGTACTTCTGTTTTCTACCTTCAAGAGACTATGCTGGATTAAGAGTGAAATGTACTTTCGTAATAATGCTGAATTAATCCATTTTTGCATAGTTCAGCCGCCCGATTTTGATAAATGATCCTATATCCACGTGTCACTGTGTGGTATTGACAATGACAACAGTCACAATCACATAGACATACGTCTACGTGTGTGTGTGTGTGTGCGATACAAACACACACACACACACACACACACACACACACACACACACACACACACACACACACACACACACACACACACACACACACACACACACACACACACACACACACACACACACACACACACACACACACACACACACACACACACACACACACACACACACACACACACACACACACACACACACACACACACACACACACACACACACACACACACACACACACACACACACACACACACACACACACACACACACACACACACACACACACACACACACACACACACACACACACACACACACACACGCACACACACACACACACACACACACACACACACACACACACACACACACACACACACACACACACACACACACACACACACACACACACACACACACACACACACAGAGAGAGAGACACGTGCACCCGATCAGCACCCACCTACGCACAGTCAGACACACTCGCGGACACACACACAAGGACGTAATGCTGTGATAGGTGCCCTTGAGGCGATCGTGATGTCGAAGTGACAAGCGTGTGACACTCGCTGTCCACCAGACACACCGCAATCGTCTGCTGATATCACGTCATGTGTGTGTGTGTGTGTGTGTATGCGCGTGTGTGTGTGTGTGTGTTGATAAGGAACTTGAAGTTGTTAACTTTGAGAGCTCGCCGCCAGGTCATAATTCGGAGCAATGAGTGAGCGCGCGCGCGTATGTGTGTATGTGTGTGTGTGTGTGTGCGTGTGTGTGTGTATGTGTGTGTGTGTGTGTGTGTGGGCGCAAGTGAAGGAGTGTGTGGACGCATTTTTTCATTGTTATTATATGGCACAGCTTTTTACCAGTATGATCTATGACAGTATTTCTCAACGTGGGCCATAAGGCCCCTCTAGGCGCCATGGAAGTTTTCTGAGGAGCCATAGTAACAAATTAAAAAAATGAGGTACCACCATGTTTTATCACGGACAACAACAAAGCATTTTGTTAAAACAGTTCGATATTATATAATACTATTGTCGATGTTGTACATTTCAATCTTGTGATCCGGTCATGATGTTGTTTTGGTAGTCAGTGGATATACCGGTGAGCTATTCCTCTGGAGAAGTCCTGTCGCTATGATTCATGTGTGTATGGGAGTCACGAGGACTTCTACGAGGGCCAAAGACTGTTTCTCGGGGGTCACAAGGACTCGCATTGTGTTGAATGGAGCCGCGGCAAGAAAATGGTTGAAAGAAATTGATCAAATGGTACAGTTTGAACAGGGCTCAAAAGGAGGTCACTGTGGTAACGGCTCCCGCAACGACCACGAATTTCGGCGAAAACTTTAAGAGAGTTTTCGACTTTCGGCGAAAACTTTGTGTCTACCACCAATGATGGTGGTAAACACAATACCATTGCATTTTCTTCAAATAGTTTCAATTTTTGTACTGTGAGCGTCGGTACGAACATGCTAGTATTTTAGTTTAAATTCATTCTTGGCTGAAATTCGCCTAGACACTTGTATCTTTCCACAAGCAGGCCATAGATCACTTTGGCCTCTCCAATTGAATTTCCTGTATCAGTTCATTTTTTAACTATGTTGATTATATATGATTTAATTGTGTATGCTTTATCTATAATTTTTTATTATTTAGTTAATTATGATTTATTTATAACTTGGCGTAATATTCATGACGTTCTCATGTCGATTTCTCCGTGTAAAAGTTCACATCAACTTTCAAGAAATTTGTTTCCATTGAGATCATAAATCCTGTGTGATATGAGTGTCTGTATGTGTGTGTGTGTGTGTGTGTGTCTGTGTGTCTGTGTGTGTGTGTTTGTCTGTGTGTGTGTGTGTTTGTCTGTTTGTGTGCACCATTCATCGGGCACATACATCAACAACACATAAGAAACACATAACAACAATAGAACGACAGACGAAACATACGCATTGTCTTACACACACACACACATACACACACACACACATGCATGTAAGTACACGCATACTGACACACTGACACTCACACACTCACACACACACACACAGACATACAAACGGCGTGGTCGAGAGAAACGCGCAGCTTGCAGCTTGATGGCGCGTGCATGGAATGTGGCAGGTCACGTGACTTCTGCCTGACCTGACACACACGCGCATACAAACACTGTGTGTGTGTGTGTGTGAGTGTGTGTGTGTGTGTGTGAGTGTGTGTGTGTGTGTGAGGCTGGCGGAAATGGAAAATGTGTTTGTGACAATGCAACACGGATGTCAGACAGGCAGCTGTTTATTTAGGCGGGAAATACCGGTTGGGTTTTTGGCGCGAATTGTTGGCGCCATCAGTGACGTCACTGCAGTAAGCGGTTTTTGCTTTGAGTTTGCTTTAGCGGTTTTTGCTTTGCGGGAATTTTCGTTCAGTGCGATTGAAACGCAATCATTAGGCAAAAATGAGTGTTGGTCTTGAAAAATATTCTCGTGAAATTCAATTTCTTGCAAATGTCTCACAAATGGTGAAACTAAGGAATAAAATTTCAGTTTTAGCTTATCTGTCGTGCCATATTTTAAATGTTTATCAATGTCTTTTGTTGAAAATCTGAGTCCATTATCGCAGCAAAAATGTCATTTAAGTCAAATGAACGTTTCAATTGGTGAAAATACCAGTTTTTTATTGAAACCACTTGTACGACAAATGTGCGTTCTGTATGTATGTATGCATGTGTAAGTGTGTATGTGTGTGTGTATGTGTGTATGTGCAATGAGGCGTTAATTATCTTGAGGGACTTTCTCGCAATTAAGTGTTGACAATCTATTTTGCATGCGTATTTAGTGTTATTGATGGCAGTCGACTGAAAATCGCCAATTTGCGAAATCACTCAAGACTTGGCTCGTCGTATATCATAGTGCTGTTTTTTTCTGAATATCGTAGGTGTCGGCCATTAAGCCCATGCCAATATTCGGGCCTGAAATACTAGGTTTTCAGTAGGACAGTCCAAAGAACCCACCCAAAATTTGAACCTTTCTCCGGTAGTATTTTTCTATTGTTCTGTTTATCCCACATGCAGAGCCGTAGCAACCGCCCCCCGTACCCCCCGGCCGGGGTGGGCCCCGAATGTTGAGGGGCCCCTTTGCTTCACGTATTATGTGATTATGTCTAATAAATTCATTTAATATTCACAATGGGGGCCCCAAGTGTTGCCTTCGGGGGGGGGGGGTCCCATAATTCCTCGCAACGGCTCTGCCCACATGTACAGTATGTTGAAAAAAATACGTCCTTTCCTATCATTTACCTGTTAACTTACGTTTTCATTAAGCCATTACACATATTTGTACCTTATCAACATTGATATTATTCATAGTATAATGAAGCTTGTGTTTTGGATATATATAAGTTTAGCAGACTGAATTTTTTACCCTGTGAAATAGCTCTGGTGCCTAAGCTTGCCATGGAAAATGTGGAGTACAATTTTGGAGTAAAATATGGGCTTAATGACCTGGATATTTGGCACATTATTTTTCCGAAGCAGCAAAGAGATACGTAGCACAGGGAAAAACAAAATATGAATTTCAACAAGAGGCTAAAAATATTAAACTTGTAATCTTTTGTTCAAGTATTTTTTCAGTGGAAAAATAAATTGTGAAAATATTAGTGTACATTATCTGTAATATATTTACATAATTATGCAGACAATTTTCGAGTTTGTGCAGTACACATCAAGAATTTTAGATATTCACCGTTTCATTCATGATGGTGTCGGGAACCGCCACACTCCTGGACAATAGCAGAATTATTTCACGCATCACATGATCATCACTCGCAGGTCTTATGTTCTCCAGCAACTCATCCGTGTCTATGTGTGTGCGTGTCAGAGCACATAACCACAACCAACACTGACGCACGCACAAGCGAAACTGACCCGCAATACGCACGCGCACGACGCGGTACGAGTCGGTGTGCATTGTGACGTCACAGGGTCGACCTTTGAGGTCACACGCGCCCTTTACATGAGTGTAGGAAACGAGCTGAGGTTTGTCCCTAAAATTAGTATGATTAAATCTTTTTTATGTGTCTTGAAGACATGCAATGTATTCAGGTTTTTAGACAGCTTCAAAAATCACCAGAAAATCATTGTACGCAAGCGAACTTACAAACCAACTAATCGAATATTAATTTAATATTAGGTTATTGTTGAAGCCGTCAGAAGACTTTTAGCTGGCTTTTATAGTCCTGTTGAAATGAAATTTGACAAAAAATAATGCTGTGATGAAAAATGTAGTTTTCTCACGGAAGAGTTGGGAATTGGTAGTTAAAAAAGACTTGATACCCACTGATCAAGAGGGAAACCCCATACACATTCATATCACCGTTGTCATGGCAACCACAGAGAAACACACTTAATGCTATATTTTGTGACCATTTTTACTGCAAACACACAACATGAAAAATTGCCACCAAAAATACACATATTGCAGCCCAAAGAGCGCGCTCATAAAACACGGCCAAATTTCAATAACACGCAGCTAAAACTGCTCTTGAAATTTTTAAGTCTTAAACTAAGCAGTAACTAGAAGTGATCACATAGATAATACATTATGGAAAAAAATGCTTGAAAACTAAAAAACATCTGTGTATGTATGACACCCGGAAAATATAAGTCGAAAGCTTGGCAAAATGCAAGCACACACACATACTAAATAGCAAACCTAACACACATGAGAAAACAGATTTGACTAAGACACTCAATCTACAAACGTCGTCAAGTAAAAATAAAAAACTTCAACAAGAAAATCGTGAATAATATTCCGCTGTACTCAACCCAAATACCAATATAATTGCAGCTCATATAAATCACTCCCAATATCACAACAACATCAACAAACACAGCGCTGACATTCAATAAAAACGCGCTGAAAATATACGGCACTCGTGGAATCTGCAATACGAAAAACAATCCCGGAAATAATGCCCTCCCACTCAAACACGCAACAACGCACGCACGTGTATGTATGTGTGTGTGTGTGTCTGTCAAAGTTCTGCACGAGCACTCTCTTCAACATGGGCATGCTGTTGTTGTCGATGAGCACAGATGTTGGTGAGGTTGTGGCAGAACTGCTGGTGAGGATCGCCGCCTTCCTCGGACAACACCTGTAGCAGCGCATCTTCCTCCTCCTCAACCATCGACATACACTTGACACACGCGCATACAAACCGACAGATTAAGTGGGGGACATTCTGTATTCGCATGGTCTATATTCGTCACTATTACGGAGACTGGTTTCAAGCGATGAAGCCAGCCGTCCAATGGTTGCATAGGAACAGTTCGCAGACCAGCCAAAACAACACACTCCAGATGAGATAACATTGAAATTTACCATATTATTTTAATATTCCGTATGAAAACAAAAATAACACTGTATTCCCTCGTAGCTGTCGTTGCAAACAGCATTACTAATTATTAATGGATAGTGATTATAATCGATGCGATGGATAGTGATTATAATCACTATCCATCGCTTGAGAATACTCACAATATATAATTTCCCACATGATCCTAGATAATCATATATCCTACATTATGATAGAGAATTCTACATTGTAAATAGACTCCTAGACTATCTTCTCATATAATCCTACCTGATTCCAGTTAAGCCTAGATATTATCCTAGACAAGCCTATGTTATGGCACACAATCATAAACACTCATCCATAGAAAGAAAATTCCCAATAATTCTCTAGAGAATTTCCAAAGAAACTTGCCAAGAAAATGCTGCACTGTCCCAAAGATAAATGTCCCTAGAAAACAAGCACTATAGTCCGACAAGAAGCGGTGCTTGCACGCATTAAGGTGAATACTTGAAGGTTTCCTAGATCCAGTTCCCTTATCCTCCACCAGACTGGTTCCCTCCAGAACTTCAACTAGGACAACCCTCCAGCCCCCCACTGCGGGCCCAACCACAGCACAAACCTCCCAACATCAACCTACACTAAGAAATCAGCGGACGGATTCGAACCGCAGTCGTTTGAATTACAAGCGCGACACTTAACCACTGCACCACTTGCCATTGCACATTGCACCGGCTCAACAGCGAGCTATATTGACAGCAGAACTCACGTAATCCTTGACTCCTTTGTTCAGCTCGGCATCTTGGCGCACTTCAAACTCGGAGAAGTGCGGGTTCATTTGGCCGTCGACAAGGATGGGGATGACGGCGCGTTCTTCGTTATTCTTCCACACTCCCTGCACGAAGTCGTCGAACCTCTCACAGAAGCCGTCCAGCAGCTCTTGCAAGTGCAACTGCGAGCGACGATACAGCTTCTGCAACATACAGTCCGCGACAAATGTTTGCACGCACACATTTTGATATCATTAATTAATTGGTGATAAATTGGAAGAGCCTCGATTTCAACATCACGTGCTAACCATACATATTTTCGCATGACGGAAAGTGAAGCCAATTGATTGTTCAATTTATTTTCAATTATTTTCAATTTATTCAATTAATTTTCAATTTCTACCAGGATACTTGGAATGTTCAGGTGAAGTGAGTTGTTTGAGCATCAATATAGAGGGCAGCTTGTGTTTCTTAGTTTATATTGTTCTTGTGTTTGGCGTTCAAACTTTTGGCGGCTAGTGTATACGCAGAAATTCCATATGAGGTCACACCGCCTCTCCCGCCCCCTGGCGGCAGAATATGCAACTAGCATGACTGGGCAATATCCAACTGACGTAGCACCAAACATCGCGTTGGCGCAAGATATTTTAGTGAATTGAACCCACGTTGAACTGGCGTTGTGACTGTTGTTGTATAATTGTTATGTGTAGTGTGTTGTGATAGTTGTCACGTGTATTGTAGATTTTATGCCAAAGTGATTGGAGACTGATGGACCGTTAGGAATTTGAAAAGCAGTGGGAAAAAGAGAGAGGAAGTGATAGGAAGTCAGAGTCAATAATCGTAGACTTTTAAGCGTTATTGTTCTTGTAATATTGTTTCGCATATAATATATTCTTATTGTTCGTACTGCTTGGAGTTTGATCACAACTGTACCTTGTTGGTGTGTACGTTGCCGTCGGACTTGATGCGGCCTCCAATGTCGATCAATTTTTTGGGACTGACAGCGCGTATTGATTTCTCTGCCTCGTCAATTACGGCGTGACACACTGACATACAAATTTGCCAACCGCTCGTTTAAATCACAATTATTTGAAGACTTTCAAAACTTCAGCTAGAGAGTTTTCATAATTAATTTCCCTTCCGCTTAATTTGTTGGAAAAATACACAATAGTGTCTCTGGTTGACCAAAGAGCTATAATAAGTTGAACAAGACAATTGTACATCGGTAGACTTGAGTCTGGACCACAGCGCTTCAATCTTTAGTCTTATCTTTAGCCACAGCCCCGACTTAAATTTCGAACACAGCCCGAGAGAACACCAGCCGCACACTTTCAAACTGTGTCACGCCCGCTGTGAACTCATTGGCGGAATTGAATCACGGTGGAATCAGAAATATCTCAGAAAGTACGCCTAGACAGTGTTGAAAGTGCTAGATTCCGGGTGGACGCTCACAAACACGCATGCATAAGGCAAAAATGCACATAATCTATATAGTCAAGATAGTCAGACGATAAAATGAAATGAAAATGAAAATGAAAATGAAATGAATGATTCAGATAAAATGAAACCCATATGTATCAGCGATGATAGGCCTCACCCAGACAGTTTAGTTCATTGTCGTAAGCTGCCCAGGTGTGGTGAACGCCGAACGCCAGCAGAAGCAGACCAAATGCAGACACCGACGGGTGCATCGCTCGGCCGTTATCAAACTCTGCAAAAGACAAGCACAATATTGAACAAAGTGTGGCAGTAAATTCTCTAGAACAATAAATTGATACAAAGATATTGAGCGTGATACGAAATTCAACCAAAAAAATACGAGTGAGTTTAAAAGCAGCTCAGCTACAGTTAACAAAAAACAGTCAACAAACTCAGTGGATCAGCTGAGTACAGGTAAAAGCCTGTTTGTTCACTTGAAACTCAACAAACAGACGTTCTGATAATTGCAAAAAAAAACAACACGTACACCATTATTGTTAGGGAGTTTACACGCAAACAAAATATTAATTCACTCACAGAGTACAAAAACGTAGCGGAGCAATGGGACCTCACCTGCGACAGCACAATCTAAAGCACCTGTGGATCCACACATCACAGGTAACACGTCATGCTTAGATGTCCTCAATCAGGAGCTTCAATTAGAATATTTTCGGCAAGTTATATATTGAAATGATTCAAAATGAAAAAACCGGTTGATAAATCAATTCTATATAAACAAATACTTTATTCATTTCCTTTTACGTGATTGAGCAGAAATATTTTTATTTAAATTTGAATCATTTCAATGTTGTTTTCCAAATCTGGCGTCCGTGCGGCTTTGGACTGACACGTGTTGAACTCGGCGTCTTCTCGACGCTCTGAGTCTCATTTCCAATCGCTTGCTAAGGATGTAATTCAGTTAATATGCAATCGCTTAATAAGGATGTAATTTCTAGAAAAGTTTGGCCAGTTTGGCCGGCAGATATTCAGTGAATATCTGCCATAAAAGAACCGTAAAATGCCGCAAACGGCGACATTTTATGTCAAGTGGTCCATATTGCCGTTCGAAGAGGATGAAACTCATGAATTTAAAGGACATCGGAATATTTCAGTTGAGGATGTTCCAAAGCACGTTCTAGTGAACGGTTCCAGTGGTGAACACTCACGGAAATGCATTTCAAGGTAATTTATATATGCCATATTGAATATTAATTATTATTTTTAGCTCATTCATTCTCGTTAATTTTCTTTCAGTATGTCTTTTTATGACCCCTTATTCACAACGTAGGCTGATTGGTGTGTATGCTTACAATGGTGTTGATTATATTTATTATTGTGTCGCTTTTTAAACGATGGTCCATCTAATTTTAAATGATCAAAGTAAATTTAGTCAACATTTCATTTTAAAGTGCTGTTCATCATTTTATATTCATGTTCATGTTCGAGTTTGTATGTATATTGCGACAGAAATCTAAACGCCTTTCTAAACACGGGACGCGGTGGGACTGTCTTCTGCGGCGTATCTGACGCAGGACGAGTGCTCGGTCTGCATATGACGCGGCCACAGCGTGATCACGTGCTGCTGCAAGTGCGAAACACACTGCAGCGCTTTCGTCCCGCAGTGCCCGCAAGTCGCTATCGGGTCCGCTTTGTTCCGGTCATTGACCCTCCGCGCCGGGGTCAACGACCCATACCGCCTCCAATTTTTCCAGTTTCTCCACCACAGAGGTGACGAGACGGACTGTTAATTGTGTGTCGAATGTTCGTTTTGTATTGTATTTGTTTTCGTTTGGCTTTAATATGATGGAGATGTATAAGCCATCTCTTCTTTTCATATGTTTAGAGTACTAACTCGATCATAATTCATTTGAATGCTTTTCAGTGGCATATTCTCTTCAATTATCCATTTATATATTTAATTATATATTGAGCAGACCGCATTTGCGTGTGTGTGTGAGTGTTACAGTGAAAACACGCAGAGGCAGCGATGCCAGCCCCATCTGGTGGCCAGTTCTCAATACTGCTGGTGTGACGCCGACGCCAAAGCTCGTTCTCAAAATGTCAGCTCTTCTCTTTTCTCGCTCCGTTCTTCTTTGTTCTTCGTTTTCTGTTTTCTGTTTTCTTCTACGCCCGTGTGTTCACTTTGTTTCCCCTTTTCTATCTTCATTTTGATTTATTCTCTGTTTTCCCCATGATTTGGCCACACGCTTCTCTCATCGCTTTTTGCTGACTTCACTTGATACCACTGCTTCACTTGACTGAACCGATTGATAGTTTCACTCGCACGTGTTAATTGTGTGTAAATGTGTGTGTGTGTGTGTGTGTGTGTGTGTGTGGCTGGCTGGCACAAATGGCTGCTTATGTCCAGATCTCGGACTACCTTGAGCGCCATGATCTATTTCTCCCTGAACAATCTGGCTTACGTAGCTTTCACTCAACAGAAACCTCGCTTCTCTTCCTCTATGACTCTATTCTTAAGTCTACTCTTGCTTGTAAGGATGTTCTTCTCATTCAACTGGACTTCTCTGCAGCTTTTGACACTGTTGATCATCTAATTCTACTCAATACTCTGTCTAACCTAGGTATTAGTGGTACTGCACTATCATTCTTCCGCTCTTATCTCTCTACTCGGTCTCAGTTTGTTTGTACTAGTGATTCTCGTAGTGAGTCTTTCCCACTCTCATACGGTGTCCCACAGGGGTCCGTCCTAGGTCCTCTCCTCTTCAATATTTACTTAACTTCCATAGGTGAAATCCTTCATCGCCATGATGTCACTTTCCAAATCTTTGCGGATGATATCCAAATTCTTTTCTCGTCTAATACTATTTCCCAATCTTCTGTTTCTTCTCTCTTGGATGATATTGAAACTTGGTCTTTTTCCCACCATCTTAAGCTCAATCCCGATAAAACTAAATATATCATTTTTCAATCCTCTAGAAGTTTAACTTCTCTGTCTGTTCCTCTCTCTAACTCTGTTCGTAGCTTAGGTGTTTTACTTGATGATTCTCTTTCTTTTGATCTATACATCTCTGATATTATTAGGGTATGTAACTTTCACATTAGGCGAATCTATTCTATCCGTAGATATTTAACTGTCTCTGCTGCTTTCAAACTAGCTAATTCTTTCATTCTCAGTAGGGTACAATACTGTTGTTCGCTCTTTCTTTCTCTGAACCACCGCCAGCTTCGCAAACTTCAATCTGTTATTAGTAAAGCTTGTCGTCTAATCTACAATCTCCCTGCTGGCTCTCATGTATCTCTCTTTCTACAAAAATTGGGACTTCTCCCTATTAAGGCACTTATTGACTATCGCGTCTGCTTAATTATTCATTCTACCCTTATTCTTCGTAAGCCCTCGTATTTATTCGATCTTCTGTCTTTTAAAAAATCTACTCGTACACTTAGGTCATCTGATGATTCTCGTCTCTTACTGGAACCTGCTTTTCCCTCTAGACATTCTCACTATAATCGCTGTCTATCTTAGGACCCCGTATTTACAATAAGCTCTCCCCAACACTGCGTTCTATCACTTCTATTCCTCTTTTCAAAAAACACTCTAAGAAATTTTTTCTGTTGAAGTCCTATTATATCTTAGATAACATTGTGTACACTAGCGATGAATATAAGGTGTGATTTTCTCTCTGCTCTCTCCCTCTCCATCTTTTACCTTGTGAATGCATGCATTTGTGTTAGTGTGTGTGTGTGTGTGTATGTGTGTGTGTGTGTGTGTGTGTGTGTGCAGCGCCTAAGAGACCCTCTAGGTGTAGGGCGCTATATAAATTTTTCCATAATGTAATGTAATGTGTGTGTGTGTGTGTGTGTGTGTGTGTGTGTGTGTGTGTGTGTGTGTGTGTGTGTGTGTGTGTGTGTGCAGCGCCTAAGAGACCCTCTAGGTGTAGGGCGCTATATAAATTTTTCCATAATGTAATGTAATGTGTGTGTGTGTGTGTGTGTGTGTGTGTGTGTGTGTGTGTGTGTGTGTGTGTGTGTGTGTGATTCAGGGCTTGATTCCGTCCGAGTTCATCATCGAGCTGGAGATTTTGCCGTGGCGTCCGCGCGCCAGTTTTGAAGGCCACAACTCGGCTCATTGCCGCCAGACTGGCCAATTGTGTCCGTTCTATTTGACCGAGAATGGAAAATGTTTTGTACGACATCAAGCCAGCGTGAGACCTGTAAGTTTTTGTGCTAAAATACACCCACACATATTACATTACATTACATTGAGACAGTTATATCACGCTTTTCACCCGAGGGTCTCGAAAGCGTTCACACATGCACACACTCAAGCACAAGAAGCATACACATACACAATCACAAGCACACATACACACAAACAAAACAGACAAGTACATATACGCACAAACACAAACATACACCCACGTTTACATACCCAAAGAGACACAAATACACACGCACACACACATACATATTGAATAAGATAGCACAGCAGACATATAGCACAGAAGACAACACAGCAGACAGCACATTAAGACTACACACACACACGCTTATACCCACAGCAATATAGGTTTGATAGGATATGTCTAATAGTGCTGGCATTCAAAAGGGTCTGTGTCTGTTTGTGTCGGACTGTTTTCATCGAGTTGTTCATATAGGAGAGAAGAAGTTTCAGGCACGAACTGTCCCGTGTCGGTGTCCATTATTGTCCAGCTTTGTCTTAAATGTGCTAATTCTTTCTCTATCCACTAGTTTTCCCTTAATTTATTCCACTTATGGGAATATATATATGGGGAAACTGTACTTTTATATGGGATATGGGAAACTACTTTTTCAAATTACTGCGGGTCATTTTTAACTTATATTTTGTGTCCTCTTCTTCCACTAGGTTGTGTATGCGAGTGTGTATGTGTGTGTGTGTGTGTGTGTGTGTCGGCAGTTATCGATGAGTCAGTGTATAGAACTGACACGACAGCAGGTGGCAGCTGTCATCGGTCGGCGTGTGCAGCGTGTCAAGATCGAGCGTGTTTTGACAGCCGCCCAGCAGTCGCACAACAGCACTCGTCGGCCATTGTCGTGCGTGTCAGTCGGTGATAAATCCAGAGGGGACTGCGGCGAAGAAAGTCGATCGAAGATTGGAGATTTTCAGTCGAATATTCTCGAGTGTGCTTGGGAAGGAGATAATCGTGATGCATTTGGGTTAGGCGCTGCTTCGCTCAAATCTTGTCAACCTGCTGGAGCTGAAGAAGTCGACGATCGCTTAGAAGAAAATGTTTTTTCTCGGTCGTCGACAAGAGATGTTGGTCGTTTCGTAGACGACTCAGGTGTATGTTCGTCTGATTGTGATGAAGAACCCGAGTCCACGTCTTCTCCGAGGGACTCTGCAAAGAGAAGTGCCTGTCGGGCTCTGATATCACCGAATAACCACCGTTGCTGTCATGCAACACCTGGTTTGAAGTTTTGTGCAAACCAACTTGAAGATTCCGGTGTTGAAAGCGAAGAACCTATTAGTTCCCTCAGTGATGAGTGTCAAGCCGTCAAGTCGAAGTCTTCTCTTCACAGTCACTCGGTTCCTCCTCGTGACGTCATTGAAGAGATGAGCCGTGTTTTTGGTCGGAGCTCGGTTGTAAGTGGCGACAGCGCAGTGGCGTGTGCTCCGCTTGATAATGTTCCCGCAACACGTTCAGTTCGCTCAGCCAGACAGCTATTGCTGCAAAAGTTGCGCGCTCATCGAGAGTCTCGGCTGAAAAGCGTTCACTGTTAGAATTGGCATGATCAGACTGTTACTCGAGGTCTATATTGCGTGCATGCTCATTAGATGAAGTGGCATTAGATCCTAGTCATCAGCTAGGTTGCACTTGCAATTTTGTCCCTTTTCTGTATCCTGTTCCCCCATAAATGTTATGGTAGTTTCTGTGTATCCTGTCCGTGAACATCAACATAGAGATGTAGACGACCTATGGGCGACTATCATTTTTACCGTATATTGAACGGTTATTCATTATCGCTTGAGTATTGGGTGTGTTTTTATACGAAGTTGCTGTTTGTGAGCGATTATTGGTTCGTCAACGAGTTTGCTCATGAGTCATTGGGTTCATTGAGCTCATGTCCTAGTCTTGAAGACGGTCTATTTGATGATTTGTTCACTGAACATTCACGTTTCCTGTAGGTTGCTCGTCTCAGATGTGATGTCTTCAGTCCGATGTTTCCGCATCAACTGGTCTTTATGTTGATGCCATCTGATGGCAGTTTTTGTCTGGTTCATGAATGTAGGAGTGCGCTAGGCGCCATTTCCCGTTCTTTCACAATTCTGAAGATATCGTGAGTTGTTGATGTGTAGTGCTAGATATTGAATTGTCAAATATCGCTAAGAGTAGTCGCTAGGAAATGTGAGTGGTAGACTGAGTTCATGAATTTTCCACACAGCAACTTGTACTCGGTAACACTGGAAGAGATCTTGAGATAGTCACCCCGCAAACCCTAATGCACCTTTAATTTTCCACTTTTTTGGACGAATCAGTAACATTCGTATCGTGAGTGTTGGTGTGTAACTTTGGGGAGCTATATTCGGTGGTTATTAATTCACTTCCGACTATAATTATCTTTGATTTCTCGATACTCTCCCATGGTTCGGTGTTTAGGCACATATTTCAGCTCACCGTAGATCTGAACGTGATGCGCTGGTGGCATTCCATGGTTTGTTTTAATTGAAGAACTGTTTTTCTCGTGTATTACACGAGACTTCGCTCTTTTTTTTCCGGTCGGTTGACTTTTTCAGAGTGCCGTATCCTTTTCTTGGAAATCCTCAATATGATATGCGCTGATTTGTGAAGATTGCGGCATGGAATAAGTGAAAGTTGTAGAGGTCACGTGGGTTGACCAAAATATCACTTGTTGCTGTGTTCAGTGACAATTTGAAGCTTCGGCGTTCGAGATGTTTTTCTGGCCAGTATCGTTGGCGATGTTGCTGATTACTTTATATGGTAGCATCCAACGGTGGTGTTTTCTTGGTCGTTTTTTTCAATGGTTCTTCTAGGTTTATTTCGTTCGTGACGACGAAGGGAAGTGGTAATCTTTCAGTGGTCTTAATGAAGGCACATTCACAAACTGGTAGGTTACAGAAGAAGAAGTTTTCTGTTGACCAGGTTTTGTCTGACGACATTCTCTCTTTGTTGTTGTACGTTCCGATCTTTAGTTGAGGAAAATCACTTTCCTCATTGTTACAGAAATATTCCCTCGGCTGTCCCTAAAAAATGTACAATGATGTGCTTTTATTGCGCTGTGATGTATGTTTCTTCTGAAAAGTTGGATAACTTGTTTGTTTAGGCTTAGAGGTGTTAAGCTTAGGCTTTTTACTAAAAGGTATAATTTAGGATGACCACGTTGGGTTGGAGTGTTCTATTCCATGCGTATGTCGGAGTTGATTGCGACTGCGAAGTGGGTGTCATGCAATTGTAATTGAATAACTGGTAGGTAATCTGTCTTCCCATTTAATTATTTACCTTCCCGTTTCATCCCTCTGTCTTTTGGTGGCCCATCATAGAACTAGGAATGTGTTTGTGGTGAGCTCCCTTTGTGTATCAAGGTGATGTAATGTATTGTAATCACTTGGTGGCCCTGCGTTCGGTGATTGTTTCTCATGAGGTGTAATTCTTGCGTATTTCCGCTGAAGTCCACTCTGTGCTTCCAAAAAGTCGCCCCTTTTCTAGAGGACCAATGCCTATGTGCCTGTGTTCATTTCGAGGGCACTGTTGTTTATAGTTCAGCACAAGTGTTTTTTTATTGAACGTGTTTCCAGAGTGCAAATAGTTGACCAGAAGCATTTTCGCTTGGTTTATCGTATGAGATCATCATCTCCCCGACGACAATGGGCGTTTACAGATGACAGACTATTATCCACCTTCCGACTTGACATATCTGAGCAGCTTGGAGCTTTACAGTGCCAAATACCGAGTGAGAATTTTTCAGCTGGTCATGTGAGGAGGTCCTCGTGCATATAAGTTTTGCATTTCGCAAGTTGAGACTCGAAGTGTTTCTGTTGAACACACATACTGGCTATGTTTGCTAGTTCAATCTGACAGCACACACAGAATGTGGATTACTCATGGCTAATCCGATTCCATGCATTTACTTCTTGAATTATCTTGATCTTCTTTCATTTTTGACACACATACAGTGCCATGTTCCCGAACTTCACTTCACCTAAATGCAAGATCAATAATGAGACTCTCATGGCGATGGTATTTCATATAGCACACGAATTTGGTGTTCATGTATGTTTTCCTTAGAAATTTCTTCATCGTGTTTATATGTAGAAATCTATTATGAACCTGGTTCAATAGTCAAAAGCATTCCATCGTCATTTTCGTTTAAGCAATATTTTCCCAAAGCTGTTTTTGTATCGATCGTTTTCACTGAGATGTGCTCTACTTAAAGTATATATTTCTACTTGAAGTATATATTTACATTATTTTGTTCTGAATCGCTGTTGCAAAAAAATGCTCTCTTTGTTTACTTTTTATGCATTTTGCGTTAGTTTTCTGGTTGGTTAGCTTGAATACAACACGTTTTGTTATGCGTTGTGTATGCATATTTTTTTCGCACCGATTTCAATGTTCCTGGGTTTCTGTCCTACATAAATTATACTACTTCCTACTTCAATTATACATTGCTTTACGTATTACTTAATGTTCCCCGAGAAGAACAAGGTTAAGAATGAAGCAATGCCAGAACAGCTTGCGAATGTATCAATAACTCATCTAATTCTCCCCATCAACCTGACATCTTGTGTAGTGGGAATGTGGGGATGAAAGGTGGTTTGTGCAATTCGAATTATTTATTATCAGAATAAACCTATTCCACTATGATACTTATGTTGTTGCGTGTATGTATGTACTTATGTTATGTTGTTGGACGTTTCCCGTTCGTGTCTGAATTTTCAATCGTCTGGATTGTGCAGGTGAGAGTATATTTCATTTATCTTCGTCGTGCTCAGTTTTTGCATTTTATACGCGTGATTGGCAGACGTTGATCTTTGTTAATGTTTCTTGGGGGTTTCAACATATTTGTTGTATTGTTTTGCTCTACTTATTAGGTATCTTTATTTCAAAACTTCAGTTGCAGCTGGTTATATTATGTATTCTTGTACAGGGTTGCCATATTTCGTCATGGGCTGCCTGCAGATACCTTCTTCTTAATCACGACAAAACAGTCTACTTAGCTTTTCATCCTCCAAGGATAACCCCTACCACTGTCTCCTTGCCTCTGGCTTCTCAAATTCACAACCTTGGCATCACATTTGATCCGACAATATCATTTTCTCTACACTTTTCTCAACTCACTCGCTCTTGCCGCTTCATTCTGAGGAAATTGTATCCTATACGTTCTCTTTTGGACGAATCTCCGGCTGTTCTCGTCAATTCTTACATTTTACTCGCCTAGATTACTGTAACTCCTTGTTTTGTCACCTTCCTCCCAGAATTATCCGCCATTTACAATCCATTATCAACCTTGCCTGTCGCTTCGTTCTTAAACTTCCTCCCAAAACGCCCACTTCAGCTCACCTTCCGCCTTGGTTGGCTCACTGCTCATTTCCGAATTCGCTACAAAATTTGCTGTTTGGTGTACAAAATACTTCACTGTCCTTCACCCCCTTCCTATCTACGCTCACTACTTCTGGTTCAAGAGAGTACTTCTGGTTCACGTCGCCATCCTACTCCTCTAATCTGTCCCCCTGCGTTGAACCAGTCCACTTGGTCTGCGAAATCATTCTTTTTTTCTGCACCCCGCATTTATAATTCACTTCCTCCTCGCCTCCTCCGAATGAAATCCTACTCATCTTTCTCCTCTGAACTGCACAAACATTTCCTATCTTTGGCCTCAGAGTCTTCTTAAGTTTACTTGATTGCAATGATATAATTGATTGATTCTTCCTATTGATATTGATTTAATCGTTTTTTTCTTTAATTCAATGATTTATCTCTCTTTTGCACATTTGGTTACATATTGCGGACTCATAATTGCTACATGTTTGTGTTTCTGTTCCGCGCTGCATGTTTATACTTTACCCAACCTGCGCAGTTCACCCAATTTCCTACTTGCTCCAGTCGTATTTTGCCTGTCGCGCGCTTGTAATTATTGTGTGCGCTATATTAAATACATGTCTGTTGTTGCTGCTGCTGCCTCACATTTCGCCCCAATTTTAATCTGCATATTAATTTTATTAAATCATATTCAAATCCACGGTGAGCTTGCGCGCAGGCTGCATCGGATTTTAATTCATTCATTTATCTTTTCCAGCACGCAACTATTGCACCGTATTATATATTGCGGCTCAGTAGATAATGAGCGAAGCAAGTCTGAGCTGAAACAACGCTCCAGTTGTTAGTTTTACCGGACTGGCCGGCATAATTTCTTGAGGTCTCTCTTCTGCACCGTTGATCGTCACGTGCTTGGCTATCTGAGAGTCCTGACGATCTGTCACGTGTGGGTGAATGTGGAGCTGTATTCTGCGCCATTCCTGCCGATCCAACATGGTGTCGATGAGCACATCTGCGGCCTGCTCCGCCGTCCAGCCTGCTATTCCTACCAACACCACTGCCTGTCGCTCGGCCGCCATTCACACAGACCAAGCGGCAGTGATTGTGCATGCGCCAGTTGTGAAATCGCCCGAGGATCGCCGCTTATACAGAGCACTCACACTGGCCAATAAGATGCAAGTTCTGCTGATCAGTGACCCGCACACTGACAAGGCGGCCGCTTCCATGACTGTACAGGTGAGTGAGGCACATGTCCGCTAGTCCGTGATTGTTTTCATTGTGTACCTCCGCTGCATATCCATTCATGCCTCATTCATATTCATCCATTCTTATCTGTTATCTTTGTATCTTTCTAGTCTTACTGATATATTATACATCCTGCATGTCTGATTCTGATTTCGCGTGATTTGTTTTCTCATTCTTACTTACGGTGCCCCATGTGTATGTGAATGTGTTTGCTTATATATATGTGTGTGTGTGTGTGTTCCTATGTGTGCATTATGTGTTCTTACTGTTATCACATATTAATCTCCATCGTTGTGTCTGCCTGTTACATTTTTTCGTGCTTCTATACATATTAGCGCTATATCAAATACATTGATTGATTCTCATATCCATCGCTCCACATTTACGTGTTTATTGTTGCTGAAACCTTTTGTTGCTGTGTACATTAATCTACCAATACTTGGTTTGTCATATTCAAGTGCGTGTATATATACGTGTGTGTGGTATTTCACACCTTGCCTTAAACTTGTGATCTGTGATTGACTTCTACCTTGTGATCCAGGTGGGTCATATGTGCGACCCCGACGACACGGCTGGACTGGCGCACTTTTGCGAACACATGTTGTTTATGGGCAGCGCCAAGTATCCACACGAGAACGAGTACAGCAGCTTCCTGCAGCAGCACGGAGGCGCTAGCAATGCCTACACGGCGCACGATCACACCACCTACTATTTCGACGTGGTGCCGCAACACTTCGCCGATGCCGTCGACAGGTGGGCACGTGTGTAATCATGTGTGTAAGCATGTGTGTATTGTGTGTGCGCTGTGTGTATTTAGTAAAGAGCTTTATTGTACGTCATGATAAATGAGGCTTTTCAGAACGACAAATGCACAGTACACACCCATACACACACACACACACACACAAACACACACACACACACACACACACACACACACACACGGATACATACACACACACACACACACACACACACACACACACACACACATACCCACCTGCATTCGCAAGCAAATTTATCATACACATTCTCAGTATATACAGTCTATGTGTGTGTGTGTGTGTGTGTCGGTGTGTGTGTGTGTGTGTGTGTCGGTGTGTGTGTGTCGGTGTGTGTGTAGGTTTGCGCAGTTTTTCATCAGTCCGCTGTTTGATGCTGACTGTGTGGAGCGTGAGATGTGCGCCGTGCACTCGGAACATGAGAAGAACATATCGGTCGACTCGTGGCGTGTCATGCAGGTACAGCCCATAACTGTCCCTCTCTCTGCTTCCTCACACACTCTCTCTCTCTCTCTCACATTTTCCACGGGCACACGCACACTCGTTGTGTCATTGTCTCCCGTGCAAACACACACAAACACACATACATACATACACAAACACCTTTTTGAAGTACAAATGCGAAGGTGCACGCGTATTTCTTCAAAACAGTGTATGTACGTGCGTGTGTGTGTGTGTGTGTAATTTTTTCAACGTAACGTAATAATTAAGCGATGTATTGTATTTCTGAGCGATAGTGTGAAGTGGGCAGAATCAGATCAATACAGAGACTATGCACCACTGATCTAGATAGCGCTGAATCAGTTCACGAGCTCATGCTACATAGTGTCTACTGTATGCATGTGTGTGTGTGTGTGTAATTTTCTGTGAATTATAATGGGATATAGACCTGTTAGCGGCAGTGTCATTTTGAGGCCTAATTCTCATACTCTCTCTTTGCCGTCCTAGTCCGGAAGGCAGCATAGGTGCACACAAGCTTAACTAGTGCTGGAGCTAAAATTTGAAATTTGAGACATACTCCTACAGGGGGCGCTGAAACTTGGCGTTGCATTGGCATGGATTATAAGAAACGACACTCAAGTCAGAATGCGGGAGATGGGAATAATAAATGTCAATAAATATGAACATGCTGGTCTTGTCACCTAACCTAACCTAACCAAACCTAAGCAACCCACCTAACCTAACCTAACCAAACCTAACCTACGTTAATTGCGAGGAACGGCTTATTATCACAGGCTCTGCTTAGCGCATTTCCCGCGCTCTCGTTTTATGTCTCAAACGGCCAGTTTCAGCGCCCTCTGGCGGATTGTCTCAAGCGTGCACTTTCAACTTCGGTATGGTCTTGTCGCGCCCATGGCACGGGTCGGATTATGTAGAGGTTGAGAGCGGCCGTGAAGTCGGTCTCTAAGTGTCACGGCAGCAAAGTGGGTAGTCTCCATTATAATGTACTGCAGCGTGATAATCAAACACACACATAACATAAACTATAAACAATTACAATATTAGTTGAGCCACTGAGCTCTTTAACAAGAACATGTATAAGATGACATTGTTATATGACACTTGACATTTAAAACAATATATACAGACAAAAAACAATCATAATCTAAAAATGTGTGTGTATGTTTGTATGTTTGTGTGTGTGTGCAGGTGGAAAGGTGCACTTACAGCAGCGACCATCCTCTCAGCAAGTTTGGCACTGGCTGTCGCGACACACTGAACCACACGGACGTGCGCGACCGGCTCATACGCTTCCACCAGCGCTGGTACTGTCCGCAGCTGATGAACCTCGTGATGCTGGGCCGTCAGTCGCTCGAGCAGCTGCAGCTGTTGGCCGTCGAAACGTTATCGGCAGTTGCGTCTCAACAGCAGCAGCAGCAGGAGGCACCCACGTGGCAGACGCACCCGCTGTCGCCGCAGCAGCTGGGGCGGCAGGTGAGTGTGGAGCCGGTGAAGGACGTGCGCCAGTTGAAGCTCGAGTTTGCCGTGCCCGACTTGCGACGGCTGTATCGTACTCAGCCGCAGCAGTACGTGGCTCATTTGCTGGGCCACGAGGCGGCCGGCACGGTGTACTCGCAGCTGCGCCGACTCGGCTGGGCCAGCGAGTTGGAGGCGGGCCGAGGTGTGGCAGCGCGTGGCTTCCAGACGTTCTGCGTGGCTGTCAAGTTGACCGAGCAAGGACAGCGTCACGCCGACCACGTGGCACTGCTGGTGTTCCAGTACCTGGAGCTGATGCGGCGCGCCGGTCCGCAGCGCTGGCTGTTCGACGAGTGTCGGCGCCTGCAGGAGATGTGGTTCCGCTTCAAGGACGTTGAGCGACCAATCAACTACGTTCAAACGCTGTCGTCGCAGGCGTCACTCTATCCTGTCGAGCACATGCTGTGTGGGCCGTACACAATGGACGAGTACAATGAAAGTGCAATCAACTCGCTACTCGAATGTCTCACTGTCGACAATATGCGTGTGGTGCGCGTGGGCAATTTGTGGTCCGATCAGTGCGACCACACCGAGCCATGGTACGGCGTGCGTTACGGAGTGCAGCCTCTCGCCGCGTCCACACTGCAGCAATGGCGCCAGCCTCCGTCGCCGCCCGTCAACGACCAGGCACAGTCGCTGCTGCATTTGCCGCCACGCAACCAGTTCATTGCCGAGGACTTCTCGCTGGTCGAGCCAGATCATTTGGAGCAATGCTGCCATGTGCCCGATGAAGACATCACCAACAAAGATGACGAGCAAGAAGAAGAGGAGGCATCACAGCTAGGGGAGGCAGTGGAGCTAGGAGAGGCAGTGGACTGCACTCGCACCGAACCTCGACTTCTGATCAACTCGACCGGCGTGCGACTGTGGTTCAAACAGAACGGCGTGTTTGCTCGGCCCAAGGCCATCGTCAGTATGTTGCTCTACAACCAGCTGATCTACAGTCGGCCGCAGACGTACAACGCGGCCCACCTGCTGGTTGCACTGCTCAATGACTGGCTGAACGAACACACGTACGCGGCCAGCGTGGCCGGACTGCAACACACAGTGCATGCGTCACGCTCCGGCCTGCTCGTCTATGTGGCCGGCTTCAGCGACAAACTGCCGGCTCTGCTGCGCTGCATCGTCGACGCCATGCGTTCGTTCGCCGCCGCTCCGTCGTCGGCCGTCGACGATCCGTTTGACGCTCGTCGATTCGCCGTACTGCGCGAGACCTATGTGCGGCAGCTGCAGAACGCGGCCGCCGCCCAGCCGGTGCGCTTGAGTGCCGAGCGCATGTTCCGCGTACTGGACGAGGCGCTGTGGGAGAAGGCTCAACTGCTGGCGTGCGTCGACGATTTGACGGAGGCTGCCGTACGTCAGTTGGCCGGACGTCTGTTGCAGCCCGACTATATTGAGGCGCTGATGGAGGGCAACTTGACACCGGCAGTGTGCGTCGATATGCTGACTGCCGTCCAGCAACGACTGCTCATGCCGTCAACAAGTGACGGGCATCAGTCAAGCCTGATGCTGCCGGAGCCGTTTCGTTTGGACGGCGAGCTGCAGTTACCGGCCGGCGGCAGTTACGTGGCGCGTCGCAGCACCTCTGTGCATCCGTCCAACTGCGTCATTGTCTACCTGCAGTGTGTGCCGGCGCAGTGCAGTGGCGGTGACAGTGACAGTGAAACTTGGGAGAACGCGCGTCTCTTGCTCAACCTGTTGGTACAAATACTGCAGGAGCCATGCTTTCATCAGCTACGCACACGCGAGCAGCTCGGCTACACTGTGCTCTGCTACTGCCGTCACTCTGCCTCTTGTCAGGTGCGGGTCTGGCTGTGTTCTCACTGAATTCTAGTGTCTGTAGGACTATGTGGTGTAGTGGTAGCATGCCCGCCTCACAAGCAGGAGGTCCGTGGTTCGAATCCCGGCGGAAGAGAATTTCCTTGGGCGAATTCTATAATCCAACAGTCCCTGTCCACCCAGCAGTAAATGGTACCAGATATCAGTCATGTGTTGTGTCATGCATTCTGGGGAGGTGGTCCTCTCTAATACGTCTGCCGTCCTTGTGGTGTCATAGCGTGGAGAGGGTTGGTTCTGCGGTGGCAGCGAGCTGCACGGGACACACCTGTGTGTGTGTTCATAAGCTTCGACTTCTTCCCGTGTAGCAGCTGTCACTTGAGATCTTTAGTGAACCTTTTAGTGCACGGAACTAATCAGGACTGGGTCAGCTCGTCTGTGCCGCCTTCCAGAGATCAAATCAGAATCTTTAAATCCTTTGATAGTTTTTTTGTTACATTGGCCGGTAACTTATTCCAATCTGACATAGCTCTATATATGGAAAACTATATTTTTCACACATCCAGTTGTATTTTTTCTTGTAAGAGTTTTTTTATCATGTTACCTGATAAATTTGTGTGTGTGTGTGGGTGGGTGTGTGTGTGTGTGTGTGTGTGTGTGTGTGTGGGTGTGTGTGTGTGTGGGTGCAGGGTTTGCGCGTGTGTGTGCAGTCGGAACGCAGTGCCGAATATGTCGACTCGCGAATCGAGGCGTTCTTGCGCGCGCAGCTCGCACAATTGACTGCCATGAGCGGCGGCGAGTTGGCGCGCCACAAGCGAGCATTACGCGCGCACCTGCTGGAACGACCACGTGGCCTGCACGAGGCGTTCCAGGCCGACTGGCGGGAGCTGATCGACGGCGCCTACTGTTTCAACCGCGCCCGGCGCCAGGCAGCGCGGCTGCGTGACGTCACACACGCTCAACTGGTGCACTTCTACCGCAAATACGTGTGTCCCCCGTGCAGTGACGAGGAAGAGGGGGAGAGGGGCGGGACAGAGGGAGGGAGGCGGCGGCGACTGGCCGTGTACACAGTGTCCGATCAGAAACGGCAAGATGACAGTGAGAAAGATGGCGAGGACGCGGATAGTAGAGAGCAGATGTCAGCAGCCATTGAGATCGATAATATTGACGATTTCAAGCAGCGCTGCGGCTTTCTGCCTCGTTTGGCGCCGTTTCTACAAATACCCACGCCGGCACAACATCAACAACAACAAAATCAGCAACATCACAACCTCACTGTGGCCAAGTTGTGACAACAGCAAGCAGTCTGTCCAGGTGTCGGTGTATTAAGTAGTCAGCGATATGAGTGTGTGTGTGTGTGTGTGTGTTTTTCACATCGACATATTACAATCTTACAATAGCGAATACATGTCATACACCCGGTGCAGTGTTATTCTCCGGTCGATGTGTTTGTGTAGTGCAGTGGTTTCCAACCACTAGCGGTACGCGAGGATCTTCCAGGTGGTACGCCAACACTTTCGAGGTCATGAAGCTTTCGAGGTCATGAGGTCACCAGGTCATGATTTCTGAGTTGTTTTTTCAGTTTTTGTGTGTGTTCTACTTGTACAATTATGTAAATGAAGTGATATCTGATTGAACTGAGTTTCTCTGGAACTAGGTGGTACTCGGCGAGTGTACTCGGCACCTCCAAGTGGTACTTTAAGCCTGGGAGCCACTGGCGTAGCGTGTTTCGTGCTGGTCCCAGAACCTGCCTAATGTTCACTGCCACATCACAACGAAATAGTAACGGCTTGGGAACGGAACATGCTTCGTTTGCCTATCATCCTGAAACTGTGTGTTTGGACAAGTGTCGTCTCATCAACGGAGTAGATTTGTGTCGAGGCTCGGGGGGATGACAGCCATCAGGCATTAGTGTTCAACATTGAATCAGTTGTCTAATTGCATGAGACCCTCAGCCACTTTCGGCCTATTCAATTACAACACACATACTTCAATGAAAAGTATCTATAAATATATAGCTCAACGTGCGTGTGTGTGTGTGTCTGTCCACAACAGCACATTGGTGCATATTGGTGTGCGTGTCTGTGTGTCGAGATTCCATGAACTTACATGCGTTGCAGCGAGCGTTTGCAGAGCTCAGCAGCGTTTGCAAATGCACAGTGGCGGACAGAGTGCGTAGCAAAATTGAGCGTTTAATCAAGTATATCGTCGTGTATGTGCGTATTCCAGAAGCGTTCTATGAGTGTGTATGTGTAGCTTACCAATATTGTAATTGTAATTAATATTGTTTTTTTCTATCAGTGTTTGTTTTTCACCTTTATTCTATACACTGCGTCATTCGGTTGAGCGAATGCTAGAAATATGCCTGCGAGAATGCCACCGCATAATTTCTGCGAACTGTAGTTGCATAATTTCTGCGAACTGTAGTTGCATAATTTTGCAGCAGTGGATCGATCGCACACACAAACACTGACATACAAGCACACACACACACACACACTGACATACAAGCACACACACACACTGACATACAAGCACACACACACACACACACTGACATACAAGCACACACATACACACACTGACATACAAGCACACACACACACACTGACATACAAGCACACACACACACACATTGACATACAAGCACACACACACACACACTGACATACAAGCACACACACACACTGACATACAAGCACACACACACACACTGGCATACAAGCACACACACACACACACACTGACATACGCATACACACACATACACTGACATACGCATACACACACACACTGACATACAAGCACACACACACACACACACACTGACATACAAGCACACACACACACACACTGACATACAAGCACACACAAACACACACTGACATACAAGCACACACACACATACTGACATACAAGCACACACACACACACACACACACACACACTGACATACAAGCACACACACACACACACTGACATACAAGCACACACACACACACACTGACATACAAGCACACACACACACACACACTGACATACAAGCACACACATACACACACTGACATACAAGCACACACACACACACCGACATACAAGCACACACACACATACTGACATACAAGCACACACAAACACACACTGACATACAAGCACACACACACACACACACTGACATACAAGCACACACATACACACACTGACATACAAGCACACACACACACACTGACATACAAGCACACACACACACACACATACTGACATACAAGCACACACACACACACACATACTGACATACAAGCACACACACACACACACTGACATACAAGCACACACATACACACACTGACATACAAGCACACACACACACACACACACACACTGACATACACATACACACATGCACATACATGCAAACACATTCTCACTATTCGTATGATATGATATTGTTTGTATGTTCATTGTTCATTCATTGTTCATTGTATTGGACATATTCAATTTCAGTTGACACATATCATTATAAAGTCGCCAAAGTCAACAGTGGCTTATCGGCTAGTCCAAAGAGACCGATCTACGATCTTCCACATACATGCTCGTCTACAGTAACACACTCACACACACACGCACACACATACATGAATGTACACCTACACATGTATACTTACACATATACACAGTACACAAAACACACACACACGCACATTTCCATATTGGCACATCCCTGTCCCGCTGATGCCTGTATTGCGACGATGTGAAGGTGTGGAGGCGCACCCGACTTTCAGTGGAGAGTCATTTATACATGAGAGTCTTTCTCAGCTTTACCTTAAACGTTTTTATACTAGGACAGTTTTTTAGTGTAATGTCTAAATTATTCCAGCGTGAGGGACCTCTGACGAAAAAATTGAATTGTCTACGAGTTCTGGGAAAGGTAATGAAGAACTTCTTGTCTGCGGTTAATTTTGAAGTGATGTTTGTTTGTTTGATGTGTGAAGATGTGTGTTTGTTTTTCACATTGATTCTATACATCATAGCATTCAGTTGAATAATTGCTCGAAACTTGCCAGCGAGAATACCGCGGCCTCATTTCTGCTAATTGTACTTGAGAAATTACGAAAGAGTGACACACATACACACACACACACGTCAGGATGTGTTCGTCCATGTGTGTGTATGTTTGTGAGTGTATGTGTGCGTGTGTGTGCATTTGTGGGTGATTCTGTACGAGTAAATCAAACAAAAATCTATGTTGTTAGACTGTATAATGAAGCGCGCACAAACACACACACACACACACACACACACACACACACACACACACAAACACACACACACACACACACACACTATAAATGACAACGACGTGTAGCAGCACGGCGGATGCAAACACTGGTGTGGTTGATGAGCGAATGAATGTATTACACAGTGAAGGGTGAACGAACGTACAACGCAACTTGTGTCCAGTGACACTCACACACACGCACATGCACGCACGCATACAAACAATATCACACACACACTCATACATGCAGTGACGTCAGTATGGATAGCCAACACACTGGCCGCTGCCATATTTTCCATATAAATATACGACGAGCGGGGTCACTGGCCACAGCCCCCCCACACCGACTACCTGAAGCGATATGGAGGCCGCACTGGTCTGGAGCGCCGGGACCAGATTCTGACAGTCGGCGGAGATGTTGACGCTGGCGATGGAGTTTGAGCTGGCGTCTGTGGTGAATCAGCATGAACTGGCGCTGGAGACAAGGCCGCGAGTGGCGTCTGTGAAGTCTGGTCACTCCGCTCCAAATGTGCGGCCTTCAGTCGGTCCACTGCAACCGTATCTTCCTTGCCGTTATTGTTTATCACAAATGCTTTCTCCCCTCGATGAATCACCGAATATGGTCCTTGATATGGAGGAGATAGCGGGGCTCTAACGCTGTCCACCCTTACAAACACGTGCGAAGCGGTTGACAGTGACGGTGAGATTAAAGGCTGGTAGGCGTCATAGCGGCGAGGCCAAGCTGTCGGGACAGGCTTTAAGTCAGCAAATGACTTCACCAACTGGCGCGCCATCTCACTCGCTGGAACTGGATGAGTCTCAGTGAAAAATTGACCTGGAAGCCGGAATTTCTCGGAGTTCTGCAGACGACGTTCCTATGTCGGGCTTGTACGACGAACGCATTCCCATTAGTACGACGGGGAGAGCTGATGGCCAATTGATATTATTTTGCAGTGCAGCTGTCAATGATGCCGGTGCATGCGCTCAACCAGACCGTTCTGTAGGGGCATGTAGGCGCATGACGTGGTTAATTGTGCTCCAAGTAACGCCCACAACTCTTTCCAGAGGTCAGAGACAAACTGACGCCCTCGGTCTGACGTGATAGAGAGACACATGCCGAACCTCGCCACCCAGTCCAACAAAACTTTAGCGCATTCCGGTGATGTCGCTGTTACCATCGGAACCGCCTCCGGGTAGCGTGTGAACCGATCAATCACGGTGAATATGTATCCGCTGACCTCGGGTAGAGGGCCTACAATGTCCACATGGAGACTTTCAAATCGACCGGAAGGCAGAAGTGGGCGACGAAGAGGAGTACGCTGGTGCCGCGCGACTTTGCACTGCTGACAATGCAAACAGCTTTTGGCCCATGTGGCAACTTTCGAGGAGAGCCGAGAAAACACAAATCTTTCTGAGATCAAGCGGCGTGTCACTCTGGCGCTGGGATGGTGCATGTTGTGGAACCGCTCGTACACCTCACGTTGCAGGGACACTGGTACTAAAGGACGATCTACACCGGTCGAAATGTCGACGATGAGGCCCGTCGAATCACCGTCAACGCTACGTCGCACGATGTTGAGCGACGGAGACGCTGCCAGATACGCCACTTCTTCACAGGTCTGCTGTGCTTTCGCCAAACGCGACGAATCCATATTCTGCTGCGCTTCCGTGTACACGACGGACGAATGGTGGGTAGATTCTCTGCAGTCGGTCGTCGGTGGCCGACTCAGACAGTCGGTAACCACATTGTCGAGTCCGTTGATGTGACGTATGTCGGTCGAAAATTCACTAATGAACGCAAGCTGTCTCTGTACGCGCGGCGAACGTTCGGATGAACTGGTGAAGGCGTATGTGAGCGGCTTGTGGTCAGTCCACAGTTGCAGTCCTGGGCGGCCTTCTAGCAAGTGGCGAAAACGTTTTATGGCAATGAAGAGCGCATGGAGTTCTTTGTCGCCTGTACACCAGCGAAGTTTGGCACCCTGAAGCTTCCGTGAGTGGTATGCTAGAGGAACCCCCACTCCACGTTGCTTCTGCAATATCACCGCTCCCGCAGCTGTATCAAACGCATCGGCCACCACTCTGGTCGGGGCATCGTTCCAAGGAAACGCTAGACGAGATGCGTGGGCTAGCGCCCGTTTGCTCGCCTCAAAAGCAGAGTTTTGAGCCTCCGTCCAGCGAAAGGTGCGCTGACCGGAACTGCACACGTCATGGAGTGGCTGTACCAGCGCTGC
The DNA here is from genome assembly GCA_916048095.2 of Sacculina carcini. Taxonomy (NCBI): domain Eukaryota; kingdom Metazoa; phylum Arthropoda; class Thecostraca; family Sacculinidae; genus Sacculina; species Sacculina carcini. Next base: position 4,802,447 of record OU696592.1, on the reverse strand, counting down.
AAGGCCTGGGATAAATCGATGAAAATGATTGATCATACCCAAATAGCGTTTACACTCATGAACGTTTCCTGGTGGATGTACAGCGACAAGATCGGCCACTTTGTCCGGCAGGGGTTCGATGCCGTCGGCGGAAACTTTCAGGCCGAGAAAGCGCACCTCAGATCTACCAAAAACACATTTTTCGGGTTTGATGACCAGGCCAGCTTTTTGGAGGCGGCGGAACAGCTCGTAAAGGTCGCGACGGCGCTGCTCAGCATCCGGTGAGTAGATCAGGATGTCGTCAATGTACACGTAAACATTGGACATACCGCGAAGCACTGAATCCATCAGTCGCTGAAACGTCTGCGCAGCGTTGGACAAGCCAAATGGCATGCGTCGGTATTCAAACAGACCGAACGGGGTTGTGATCGCTGTCTTCTTCTGGTCCGGTTGGTACACAGGAATTTGAGAGAACGCCCGTGCGAGGTCGACAGTGCTGAAGATTGTTGCTCCACACAGCCGATCTGCAAAGGTCTGTAGGTGAGGTACCGGGTACCGGTCAGGAACAGTGAGTGCGTTGAGACGCTCATAGCACCCCACCATTCGGTAGGACCTTCCTCCGTTTTTCTCAACTAGGTGGATCGGGCTGGACCACGGAGATTAAGATGGCACGACAATACCCTGACTGACCAGATATTCCAGCTCTTTCTTCGCTGCTGTCAATTTTGCCGGCATGAGGCGACGTGGTCGGGCGTGTACCGGATTTCCGCAAGTTATAATTCGGTGCTCAACTCCTGGAATTGTGACGGCGGGGAATCCGGACGGGAGAGTCGACAGCTGCTTGAACACACTCGAAAAGCGCATGTCACAGAACAACTTGCCGTCGCCTTCCTTCTGATCATCAGATCTAACATGTGCAAGCAGAGGATGACGGTCATGTTTGTGTATGTAACTGGCAGTTGACAGAAATGTCGCGCTATCGGTTAGCCGGTGACTGCGCATATCTACCAGCAGTCCGAACTCACGTAGGAAATCTGCGCCGAGAATCGGTGTGGGCACTGCTGCTACAATAAATTTAAACGAGTATGACCGACCAAGGCCGAGATCCACGTTCAGGTCGCGTCCGACCTCGTACACAGGTATTATGGAACCGTTGGCAGCGCGAGTCTTGGTCGGTGTAGAACACAGCGGTTCTCTCGGTCTGCAGGTAGCAAGGAGACTTCAGAGCCGCTGTCAACGAGATATCTTCGACCCGTGAGATCAGTGACATACAAGAGATGACACTCACGATTGCTGCAGCCAGACGTCGCCATTACCGTCGGCTGCTCGGCTCGTTTCCCGGGAAAGTTTTGAAGTCACTTGTGAACGTACAGGACCCGAGACAATTGCGGGCTGCGGGGCCGAACTTACGATGCAGGCGGCACCACCGGTCAGTGAAGGCGGTCGGCTGTGATGACTTGTGGCGTGAGGGGCTTTGCCTCCGTTCTGACCCAGGTGATTGTACAGTTGCCTTACGTCCGCTGCTACGAAATCTCACCGCATTAGCTGTGTGATCCACGTCGATCTCGCTGTCATTCGGAGTCGCATGCGCTACCACAGGGAGGGTCGGCAGAGCTGGTTGATGGTTGAAGTATCAGCGCGTAGGGCGACATCGCGGAGGCAATCACTGTTGAGCCAGTCGCGGCAGAGCAACTGCAGATTATCTGGCATTCTGCACAGGAAAGCCTCACGAATAATTTGATGGTCCGTGTCGTCTGGATAAAGAATGGCAATATCCTCAAACAACTGTGATGGTTTTCTTGAGCCGAGATGTCTTGGAAGGTTCTCGAATCGTCTGAAGCGCTCCGCAGAGGTGAGCTGTAGTCTGCTCCTAAATCTGCGCCGCAGAAGATCGTAGCAGTCTGAAGCAAGAGGCGACTGAGACACAATGTCTTTTACAAGTCGGAATTGAGACGGTGGCAGTTTCGCGAGCAATTTGCGGAACTTTGCTGTCTGCGTAGAAATGCCTCCGTCTTCCAGCAAATTGTCGCACATTAACAGCCATGTGTCAATGTCGATCTCATCGAAAGCTGGTAATTCAACACGAACTGGAGCGCAAAAAACATCGGCTTTTTCATCCGGCATGTTGGCTGTTGACAAGAAGTTAATCTCGTTTGGATCGCTGAAAAATTTGTTCGAAGAAAGTCGGGGTCACCACTTGTAGCAGCACGGCGGATGCAAACACTGGCGTGGCTGATCAGCGAATGAATGTATTACACAGTGAGGGGTGAACGAACGTACAACGCAACTTGTGTCCAGTGACACTCACACACACGCACATGCACGCACGCATACAAACAATATCACACACACACTCATACACGCAGTGACGTCACTATGGATAGCCAACACACTGGCCGCTGCAATATATCCAGCGTTGCAGCCAAGCAGCCAAGCAGATACGATCCTCGCATTGAGTTGTTTTTTAAGTTTTTTTTTGTGTTCTACTTGTACAATTATGTAAATGAAGTGATATCTGATTGAACTGAGTTTCTCTGGAACTAGGTGGTACTCGGCGAGTGTACTCGGCACCTCCAAGTGGTACTTTAAGCCTGGGAGCCACTGGCGTAGCTTGTTTCGTGCTGGTCCCAGAACCTGCCTAATGTTCACTGTCACATCACAACGAAATAGTAACGGCTTGGGAACGGAACATGCTTCGTTTGCCTATCATCCTGAAACTGTGTGTTTGGACAAGTGTCTCAAACCAACGGAGTAGATTTGTGTCGAGGCTCGGGGGGATGACAGCCATCAGGCATTAGTGTTCAACATTGAATCAGTTGCCTAATTGCATGAGACCCTCAGCCATTTTCGGCCTATTCAATTACAACACACATACTTCAATGAAAAGTATCTATAAATATATAGCTCAACGTGCGTGTGTGTGTGTGTGTCTGTCCACAACAGCACATTGGTGCATATTGGTGTGCGTGTCTGTGTGTCGAGATTCCATGAACTTACATGCGTTGCAGTGAGCGTTTACAGAGCTCAGCAACGTTTGTAAATGCACAGTGGCGGACAGAGTGCGTAGCAAAATTGAGCGTTTAATCAAGTATATCGTCGTGTATATGCGTATTCCAGAAGCGTTCTATGAGTGTGTATGTGTAGCTTACCAATATTGTAATTGTAATTAATATTGTTTTTTTCTATCAGTGTTTGTTTTTCACTTTTATTCTATACACTGCGTCATTCGGTTGAGCGAATGCTAGAAATATGCCTGCGAGAATGCCACCGCATAATTTCTGCGAACTGTAGTTGCATAATTTTGCAGCAGTGGAGCGATCGCACACACAAACACTGATATACAAGCACACACACACACACACACACACACTGATATACAAGCACACACACGCACACTGACATACAAGCACACACACACACACACACACTGACATACAAGCACACACACACACACTGACATACAAGCACACACACACACACACACACACACTGACATACAAGCACACACACACACACACTGACATACAAGCACACACACACACACAATGACATACAAGCACACACACACACACTGACATACAAGCACACACACACACTGACATACAAGCACACACACACACACACTGGCATACAAGCACAGACACACACACACACACTGACATACGCACACACACACACACTGACATACAAGCACACACACACTGACATACAAGCACACACACACACACACACACACACACACACTGACATACAAGCACACATATACACACACACACACACACACACACACACACTGACATACAAGCACACACACACACACACACACACACTGACATACAAGCACACACACACACACACACACACACACACACACACACACACACACACACTGACATACAAGCACACACATACAAACACTGACATACAAGCACACACATACACACACTGACATACAAGCACACACACACACACACACTGACATACAAGCACACACACACACACATACTGACATACAAGCACACACAAACACACACTGACATACAAGCACACACACACACACACTGACATACAAGCACACACACACACACACTGACATACAAGCACACACACACACACTGACATACAAGCACACACACACACACACTGACATACAAGCACACACACACACACACACACACATACACTGACATACAAGCACACACACACACACACACACACGCACACTGACATACAAGCACACACACACTGACATACAAGCACACACACACTGACATACAAGCACACACACACACACACACACTGACATACACATACACACATGCACATACATGCAAACACACTCTCACTATTCGTATGATATGATATTGTTTGTATGTGTGTTTGTTTTTCACATTGATTCTATACATCATAGCATTCAGTTGAATAATTGCTCGAAACTTGCCAGCGAGAATACCACGGCATCATTTCTGCTAATTGTACTTGAGAAATTTCGAAAGAGTGACACACATACACACACACACGTCAGGATGTGTTCGTCCATGTTTGTGTATGTTTGTGAGTGTATGTGTGCGTGTGTGTGCATTTGTGGGTGATTCTGTACGCGTAAATCGAACAAAAATCTATGTTGTTAGACTGTATAATAACGCGCGCACAAACACACACACACACACACACACACACACACACACACACACACACACACACACACACACACACACACACACACACACACACACTATAAATAGATGACAACGACGTTACGAGACGCACGCAGTACGGATCTACTAGCGACAAAACTGTACGAAATACACACACACACTCTCACATACACATACTCACATACATGTACACTCTCATTCATTGTAACTGTAAATGACATTATTTCTATGTGTTTGTGTTTCATATTGATTCTATACACTGCGCCATTCAGTTGAATTATTGCTAGAAACTTGCCCGTGAGATTAGCACCTGACCATTTCTGCGAACTGTAGTTGCGAAATTTTGTAGCAGCGGAGCGATCGCATGTACACACACACTCACACACACACATGCAATATATATATATATATATATATATATATATATATATATATATATATATATATATATATATATATATTGTTTCGCACAATATATGCAGGCCTTTGTCGCTTCTGGAGGAAAAACTCCGTTTCCTCTATTCAGTCCATAATAGCCGTCTGTGTCAGGCTGCGAAGTATCACGTTCTTTCAACGCCACAAAATGCACAAACAATAGTTTTGTGTTTATTGATGGATAAAAAACTAAATACTCAATTGATGTAATGTCCATGTGAAAATTTATGATAATTTTTATCATTATGTGGAAGACAATTTTTGTTATAAAGAAGTGAAATAACTGCGCTGGCATCAAATTTCAGTTGAACACAGTGGCGGCGCCCGGATATTTCCGATGGGTGGTGGCTAAGGAAAAAGTTGTGGTGGCTAAGGAAAAAGTTGTGGGGGCTTGGCGAAGCATGAAGAGCTACACTCGAACGTTGACTACATACAATTATAATAAAGAACTGGGGCACGCTGATTCAGTCAACGAACTTGAACCAAAATTAAAGGACTCCATTTACAGTGGTAAGAAATGTAATGCCCATGATAATGATTTTTGGGGGCTTGGCATATTTTGGCTGAAGCCCCCCTAAGCTCCCCCAATAGCGCCGTCACTGGTTTAATTATCACTGGTTTGGCGTGCCTCTGGAGCCTGTGCCTCTCCCTTACCGGTTTACCCTATATATCCGCCCCTGGTGCTGAATATAACCAGCAGACTTCAAATTGAACCTCAATATCCCCAGTGAACTGGCGTGAACACAATACTACGTTCACAAATGGCCAATAATTACCATGGTACACTGTGGTTCACGCGGCTGCATACAATCACAACCTCCACCAAGCGTTTGACATGCACAAATAAACCTGCGCGCCCACCATACACCCACACACACGCACTTATTATGCAGCACACGAGTGGCCCAATAGCGTATACAGTCGATATTAGTCAGTCAGTCAGTATTTCATGACCGATACAGAATATATTATCTGAAAAATTGCAATCCTCATCAAATTCGCTGAGTCTACACTGAAATGTATTTCAGCTACTGTAGATTTTCGGCGATGTTTGTTTTGGTTGATTCAACGGGATGGCACATAATGTTTAACACGCCCGCTTTTAAACGACCTTGCATCGCCACACAGCTTGGAGAAAAACAAAAACAATTGCCGAATTCATGTTCTGACGCCGAGGTCAAGCGGAATACAGACAAGCTGTTAAAAAGCGTCCAGTGAGTTCCCCACAAGCCATTGTCCACGTGGATGTCAGAGAATGGGGGCTCGACTTTACATCGTTCTCATAGTTGTCGTGCTAGGTAAGAAACACACAGGACAGAACACGACAAGTTTTGATCTGGTTAATTACAGATTTTGTGCATGCATATAGGCTACACCCACTGGGTGCACTAAGCGAAACACAACGCCATTGGTGATTCCAGTGAAATTAGTCACCAACCCGGCGTGTGAGCGCGAAAAAACCTACAAACTTTACATTGTCTCAATAAGAATACGCCTAAATTCAAAAAGTTAAGTTCCAGTAGAAATAAATTGATTGATTCAAATTACTTGCATCGATCGGATGCCGGTATGAAAAAGATGGGGTAGGGAAATATACTTTTTGTATTAATATATAATATAGATACAATATAGTTATATATAGCTAATATAGATACATAAAGCATGTGTTGCTTTCATTATAAGGCTTATATGAATGTTTTAACAATTTTGCGGCTCCAGACATATTTGTTTTTTTGTTTTTTGGTTCAATATGGCTGTTTCAACATTTTGGCTTGCCGACCCATGGTCTAGGCCCTAGCCGCCTAGTTTGTCTATGCCTAAGGCCAACCCCGCGTTTTGTGTGCCTGCGTTGTTTTCAATGCACGCTGCAAATGCAACCAAGTACTCACGTTCTTACGGTGTGATTTTGACACAAGAACGTCAGCGAATCGTGGGCAAACAACGTGGAAACCCGCAAAAGAAATACTTCACGAAATGAGGCAATATATTGATGTTTCATGAAACAACGCTTTGCTCCTAGCGTATCTGATTATTCACTCAGTGATACTTTCAAGAATAAAAGAATGAATACAGTTCGGTCGATAATTATAAAGCATAGTTATAGATTACACGAGAGTTATACATATGTTTCAAGTAGTTTTTCTATTGACTGCTATTATGTAAATACGTATTATTTAATTATCAACATTATAATATATTTATTTATCAACACAATTTATTGCAAAGTTGGGCATCTGTTGGAAGTGGTCATGACGCGAGTGCATTGTAAGTCAAACAGTGGGTGTAGACGTGGATTCAATAATTCAAGATTGTATCCACACTCAATAAGGCCTAAGTTACAGCTGCTACACGGGAAGAAGCCGAAACTTATGAACACACACAGGTGTGTCCCGTGCAGCTCGCTGCCACCGCAGAACCGACCCTCTCCACGCTATGACGCAACAAGGACGGAAGACGTATTAGAGAGGACCACCTCCCCAGAATACATGACACAACACATGACTGATATCTGGTACCATCATTTACTGATGGGTGGACAGGGACTGTTGGATTATATAATTCGCCCAAAGAAATTATCCTTCTCCGGTATTGCTAGATAGATAATTACCCCTCTCCGATATCCTTCTCCGGTCCCGCTTGTGAGGCGGGTGTTCTATCACAACACCACGGATAATGTGGTATTTTGAGTGCGCACGACCGCTTGCTGTTGTTGAGACAGGCGTGCTGAACCAACAAACCCGGGCCACAATTATATCGAGAGTTCAGCGCCCAAGCCACTGAGCTCCTCGGCACCATTTGTCCACGTTTATTGCCAAATATTTCGCAGTACATAAACCACAGTATTACGCAGCACCAGCCTGTTGCCAGCAACTTGGAACAGCTAAATCAGTAGAAATCCCACCATATATTGTCATTTAGTGTGTAAACGCAAAATGCATGTGCTGTTGCATGTGCATGTGGGCAAATGTGAGCCTAACCATCCACGAAACGAAACATAGACAAAAAAAGACCGAAAATCAAGTCACAAACGGCAGCATGCATACACATCCAGCAGTTACACAAACATGCACGACCAAGTTGTCACACACAAACATTCAAAGGAGCGCATGCGCAACAGAAAACAGAAAAAACAGTTCACTTTTACCCACTAATACACACATACACACACACACAATTAATTACAAAACTTTGGTGAAAATTACGAGCGAAACATTCGATCTGCATATGCGCTATAACTATGCGCTATCACTAAGCATAATTACTTGTTACGCAAGCACAAGCTGATGAATAAATGAAAGCGTTTCAAAACAAAACACACACGAATAGAACAAAACAGATATTTTCTAAAAGATAACATATAGATGCGCAAATGTTGAAAAACAAGAGCAGCTGGATAACAGAACATGTATTTGACAAGAATTTCACAAACAGTCATTAAAATACAAGTGGGTAACGACAAATACTACACTGATACAAAAGCAAGAGCACAAAAAACGAACAATGATACACCATAATTCCGACACCACCAAGATACAATATAAAATATGGAAATGATACAGTGATAGCTTGTTCATAGTTCTCATGTGAGAACATTGAAACAAATTCGAGCCATTTGATCGCAATCCAATGTGAGAAGGTGGGAAGCTGCTCAGAGATTGAGGACACATTCGAGACGGAAATCACTACTTCTCATCTTGGCCTCTCTGCTTGCCGCTGAAATGACCCAGATTAATTTGCTCCACGGTTTCCGGCAAATTCACATGCGTCGTTTCTGGCAGCACAAGCAGTGTCAGTAGAGCTGCCAGGCCGGCCGAACTAGCAAAAATCACGCTGGGAATGGACGAATGGAATGTTGCCAGCATATCGACTATGAACGGGGCTGATGCGCTGCCAAAACGGCCAAACGTTGAGCATAGACTGAAGCCGAGGTTTCTGACGTTGGTCGGCATGCATTCGGCCGTGTAAATATAGATGATGGCGAAACACGCCGAGACACCAAACTTGCCGACGGCGCCCATGACCAGCTTTGGCCAGACTATGCCTTCTGGCAGCACGAGGAGGGAGAGGATAGAAACTGCCGACACCATGTACGTGAGCACCGTGGACCACCGTCGACCGAGCCAGTTCAGCAGCGGAGCAGATATGAGGTAAGCGGGTAGTTCGACGGCGCCCGCCAAAAACACCGCCCAGTACGGACTGGCCGTCATCTGAGCAGAATCAAAGACGACTCCATAGTAGATGGTTGACGCCACCACCCAATTGAGTACGTTGACCACTGATATGAGGATCATTTTTCGCGAGCTTACCAGCAAATAAAGACTCTCCAAGCCTCTTTTCATTCTGTGAGAACAATCATAACTGTTGTCGGTGGACGTTGAATCAGTAGCCTCCACTTTTCTAGCCCTGTCCAGTAAGTCCTTGATCGTTTGTTCGCTGATGTTTGATCTACCATTGTCTTTTGCCATCTTCTTCATGATAGCAAGAGCTTCATTATTCCTTCCTTTCAGTAGCAACCACCTCGGAGATTCGGGCACCAGCCAACAGTAGAAAAGTAAAAATACACAGGGAAGTGAGAGGAACATTTGGAGCTGTCTCCATCCTCTAAAGTAGTAGGCAACACCGGGAAGTGCCATTTGACCGACAGAAAACGGTATCTGGTAGAGGAAGCCCATGTATGAACGCCACTTCTTCCCAACGTTTTCCATACAAAGCAGGAAGAAGCAGCTAAATATAGCAGAGTTAATCATCGGATTGAGCATGCGCAGAAGCAGAAACACGGAGTAATGTTGCACAAACGATGCTGGAAGCCCGACCACGAGCGCCAGAGGCGATGCCCACTTTATTACACGAGCCTTTCCAAATGTATTACCGCAAATGCCTCCAGTTAGCGTTCCAATCAAAATACCGACCATGATAATGGCCTGCGAGAGCGACTTGAGCCACACGCGATGACAAACCAAGTTCCACTCGGTCACAATGGTAGACGTGTACTCCTCGTGACTGAATAACCAGCGGTCACATGCAACCGTTTCGTTGGGGGGACCGCCAGGTGTTTTCATTCGACGACACCGTGACGTCTTGTTGGTGCTGCTGTCCACGGGTATCCAGAGCGGATCAGGTCGCGAGTGCTGTTCATGTATAAGGGTGCTCGTTGAGGTGGTGTCGTTAGGAAGGGCGCACCAGTGGTCAGGGACGGCCGCCAAGAAAACAACGCTGGTGTTGTAGGTACCCGCGAAAAAAACCACTATAGAAGAGAGCAGAAACAGGCGCAGTTGCCAGTACCCACGTTCACCCACTTTCTCCAGGATAGAGTCAAAAGTGACCTCCTGTCCTGTCATGATGGTACGAAGTTGGAACGAGACAGTGTATCCACAAGTCGGTAGAGCTAGTGCCACTGATTTCCACAGTACGTTTCAAACGACCCGTCCGCCTCTACTCAACAATGTGCACAAACAGGGCAGCAACACGCCAGGCTCACAAAGCATTCACAGTCGTACGCTGCAAGTGCATGCACGGATCATACTGCACGCTCAATACCACCAAACACGAACGGTATGCCGGCTGCAATTGCGACGGTGGTGCGATGATGGCAGTGAACCAATCACAACACGTGATGTTCACGCCCCCTGCTGAATAACTCGCTGGCCAAATACACAAGTGGATATGCATAGGAGGCGGTCGGTGTAACTGGAAGTCAGCGCACGCATGTGTGTGAATTGTTTTGTGCAAGTGCATATATTCCACAGAGACACAAGAATTCAGTAGCATGGCACTCACACACAAACACACACTCAATCATCCATGACACTTCACTGATAATGTATAGGAAATTGTAGTGTGATATTGCATGTATGTTTGTCTGTCACACCTTGTATGTATGTTCAGTGTGCATTTAGTCGCGGTGTATGTCTGTGTGTGAGCGTGTGTGTGTGCATGTGTGTGTGTGTACGCGTGCATGTGTGTGTGTGTGAACATGTATGTATGTGTGTACACTTAAACTTGTTCGTAGATTATCGTGTGTATGACCCAGTGTCACGTGACCTCTTACACACTCACATGTGCGTCCGAGTGTTATGTATGTGTACTATTACCTTGTTCTCTGTGCGGTGTCATGTGATCTGATTGTGTCACGTGACACCGAAGTGATATAAAAGCCGAACAACGGGCAGTGGAGGGAGAATATACGACGGTTGTGCCAGTGAGTGTCTGTGTGCGATCATTATAGAAATGCACTTGTCTGAGCCAATTATACACGTCCGTATTATCGTGCATTTAATCGTAGCGTACAACACCACCAAGTACCATCACTATCGGCACGTAATCAGATACTCTGTACTCGATGTATGCTAAAAAGGAATGAATGAATACAGTATTTCCATAGCGCGCCTTTCATTAATCGACATATATGTACTTTGAACCACATAATTCACTAACTTATATAATCTAGTAATCGTATTATGTGATCGATTCCTGGACAGCGGCTAGAATTTCGCGCTTTGGCGGCGGGTAACGTGTAATCTGTTCTGTTCTCTAATCTATTCTGTAATCAGAAATTATCCACGCCTCGTGATGTGATTCAGACAATAGCCTACCTCCAATTTTACCTGTATATTACCACAGTAAGTGTGAGTTCTGGTGGAATATTGACGTCTGACGCAAGCCAACCTGATTGTGTTTGATACCAGGCAGCTTGTGGCCTACAAGAGATGCAAAGCACGCGATTCAGAAAAGAAGTGGATGCTCGTGTGAGCGCGACCACCATTTACACTGCGTAGACAGTCTAGGCCGCATCATTCCCAATGGAATGTCGGTCCCTGACCCGAATAATACTTTCATGTATCTCCAATGTATTGACGGACATTTAGTAAGACGACGTCATGCACAGTTCCCACCTTGTTCCGGACTCATCGTATGTTTGCGCGTCTGTATCTACTTCGATGTGAGTTCACTATATCTATTCCTTCCGTTTGTCACATCTTTCGCGTTGTTCGTCATTCTGGGCGCTTCCGGTACATGGGGCCACCTTAGGGTGGTGATAGTGCTTGCACTCTTTCCATGCTACTGGATTTGCCTGTAATTAATAATAATAATAATAATCTGCTAGATAGCTCAGTGTGAAAACATAAGCAAAAAGGTTGCATTTCTGAGCAGGTTTTAAACGTAGACCTAAAGATTTCCTGACGAGAAAAAAACTACGATAATTGATGTGTGTTCACGCTGGAACGTTGTTGATCGTTTGCTGTTTACAGATAGTATATAGTCACGGAGAAATTGTTCCCGTTGGAGGCTGTCCATGCCAGCGGCAAAGATGCAACGACGGCAGACTGGTCAATGCGTAATCTCGCCACGAACTCTTCAACATCACTGCCAAGTCCCACCTCCATAATCGATTATTGTCCTTTTTCTTTTGCATTTTTGTGTCTTCTCGGGATTAAGCCATTTATATTAACATCACTTCTGCGATGATTTTTGGCGATTACGCGTGCTTGTTAATCTTGATGATTACTCTCAAGAGCATGTTTGTGATTCGCAATCAGCAATTATACTCAACCTTATTCATCAATGATTCGTTGTCGTTCAAAATTACACTCAGCTGAAGTTTCCCACACACTTTTCTTCTGGCAACGTTTCATCAATCGTTTGATGTATTGAGAACAGTGAAACAACAGTAAGAATTCCAAAACCAGCACAAAACAATGCCGTCACAAAAGCCAAACAACGTCAGCTATTCGACGGTGAAGCTCACACGTTTCGCACAAGCAGACATTAAAAAGGTTAAATGCCTAAGCGGCAGTTGCTACACGGGAAGAAGCCGAAGCTTATGAACACACACAGGTGTGTCCCGTGCAGCTCGCTGCCACCGCAGAACCGACCCTCTCCACGCTATGGCGCCACAAGGACGTAAGACGTATTAGAGAGGGCCACCTCCCCAGAATACATGGCACAACTCATGACTGATATCTGGTACCATCATTTTCTGCTGGGTGGACAGGGGCTTTGGGATTGTAGAATTCGCCCAATGAAATTCTGCTCCGCCGGGTTTCGAACCACGGACCTTCCGCTTGTGAGGCGGGTGTGCTAACAACTGCACCACGGAGTCCACAAAATAAGTGATCCCCATTCCCACATTCACATAAAAAAGTGATCTCCAAACTTGTTGTGATCGAGTACCACTTGGAGAACCCGAGTACAGTCGCCGCGTCAGTTACAATACATATATTAACGTATTGTTTGCTTCTTCCCCACCAGCTGGTCGATTCGGGGCATTACTTTGCTCACACCCTGGTGCCAGTGACCCAGAAAGTGTTCGCGTACCACCTGTAACGTCCTCTCGTACCATTACTGCAGCGGTTCTGAACCGGGGGTACGAGGCTGCTTCCTAAGGGATGCGAGGACTGCTGTGAAAAATATATAAAACATGTTTTATCTATACTAAATATTTTCCCTGTGAAAAGGTTCTATTTATAGGAACTGCATGAATGAAGATTGAATTGGGAAGTTTGGTATTACACCATTTGTATTTTCATTTATCGCATAACAATCAAATATCCAGGGGGTGCGAGAGCTGACCGCTGATTTGAAAAGGGTGCCTGAACACTCAATAAGGTTGACAACAATCGCACCAGTGGTACGCGCAACACAGGCTGGGAACAAATGTTCTAATTGCTCCAATATGAAGCTGCAATTTACTTTGTTGAAATTTGTTGGAAAATTTACAATGACACAATTCATCACATTGAAACTGAATTCTGGTCGTAGGCAGTGAACTCGTATAAATACAACGCGATCGCAACTGAGCCATCTATCGTCATGAGAGAAACCAGAAACACCGACCAGCAACCAGCCACAATAAACACCACAAACACCACGACAAACATCTACAGTTTGTATTGAAAATAGTGCATAATAGGGGAGGACACTTTCATAAATGTATGTTGGTGTGTGTGTGTGTGTGTGTGTGTGCGTGTGTGTGTGTGTGTGCGTGTGTGTTCGCACGCACCTAGATAAGTCAGTGGATAGTGAGAGCGTTGGTATTCTGGTTCATTTCGAGTGTGAGTTGAGTCTGAAGATCGCTGAGTTTGCGCTTCAACTGAGCCAAGCCCATGCTGACAATGTTCTCCGGACGCAGAGCTCCTGTGCTCTCCACACTGAAGAAGAACTTGCTGGCGCGCGCACCGTCCTGATACGGTGCTTGGTCTGCACATCACAATCACAAACACATATACATATACAAGACGGGATGGTTGATAATCCGCCAAAAATGAAAGCAATAAAAGCCGAATAAAACGTGAATTGTAAAGTCAAATCGAGTGAACGAGAAGTTCGCGAGCAAAAGATCAGCATGCTAGCACTGCAAGCGACAACGCTACAAAGCCAAGAGAACGAACGCAAAGTCGGAGACAACTGACTAAGAACAAGAAGAAAACATGAAGCGGAGAGTGAAAAGACAACTGTTGATACGTATTCTGCTTTCGCATTCTACCAATGTATCAATGTATAAGCGCGTCAGCGTGTAAATATGCCAATGTATCATTGTGTCAATGTATCAGTGTATCACTCTCTCATTGTATCCATGCGTCAATGTGTCAGTGTATCAATGTATCATTGTGTCAATGTGTCATTGTAGCATTGTGCCAATGTATCAGTGTATCAATGTATCATTGTGTCAATGGTTAAATAAAAGGTTAAATGCCTAAGTGGCAGCTGCTACACGGGAAGAAGCTGAAGCTTATGAACACACAGGTGTGTCCCGTGCAGCTCGCTGCCACCGCAGAACCAACCCTCTCCACGCTATGGCGCCACAAGGACGGAAGACGTATTAGAGAGGGCCACCTCCCCAGAATGCATGGCACAACTCATGACTGATATCTGGTACCATCATTTACTGCTGGGTGGACAGGGGCTGTGGGATTGTAGAATTCGCCCAATGAAATTCTGCTCCGTCGGGTTTCGAACCACGGACCTCCCGCTTGTGAGGCGGGTGTGCTAACAACTGCACCACGGAGTCCACGAGTATCAGTGTATCACTCTCTCATTGTATCCATGCGTCAATGTGTCAGTGTATCATTGTGTCAATGTGTCATTGTATTAGTGTAACAATGCGTGAATGTATCACTGTGTCAACGTATCTGTGTGTCGGTGTCTCAATGTGTCGGTGTCTCAATGTGTCAGCCACCCACGTAAACTCTCGTCAATCTCGGTATACTCGGACTTGGGCCATTCCTCGGGCTTGGGCAGCAGTGTGTGTCGCAATGCATTGTCGGGGTCGTACTCGAACGCCACGCCGCACGTGGGGTTCCACTTGGCGTGCTCCTTGCCGAACCCCTTGCGACCGTACGCCCGCAACTTCAACTCCTGACCACGACGAATCTTGCAGATCACAATCTCTGCACACAAACAGTAATTTGGGTGTAATTGAAGGAATTTTACTATCATCACCAAAAACTACAAACAAAAGAAACGACAGTATAAATATTCACCCAACGCGGTGACATTGACGTACGTCATACTCCGTCAATACAACAGTTGACGTACCTTCCACTGCGTCAATACAACATTGTTGCCGTATCCCACACTCGTCAATATAACCACATTGACGTACGTCACACTCCGTCACTATAAGTGAGTTGACGTACGTCACACTACGTCACTATAGGTGAGTTGACGTACGTCACACTACGTCACTATAGGTGAGTTGACGTACGTCACACTACGTCACTATAGGTGAGTTGACGTACGTCACACTACGTCACTATAGGTGAGTTGACGTACGTCACACTACGTCACTATAGGTGAGTTGACGTACGTCACACTCCGTCATTATAAGTGAGTTGACGTACGTCACACTACGTCAATATAACACACTTGACGTACGTCACTGACCGTCGTTGTCGCCGTATTCGCCGCCGCCGCCGGCCGCATCGTCGTCCCGCCGCGACGTGGCCGGCACGACGCGAGAGTCGGTGGAACGCAGGTCGGCAGTGGTCACGTGCAAAGTCTGACCCTCCGAGCAGCGAACGTCCAGCGAGAACTCGACACTGCACTGCGGACAGAAGTCCGTGCACGAACAATCCTGCCGCCACATTCGTATATCCATTAACCCAGCCCCACCCCACACATACACACACACACACGATATATTCTACACATCGTCACAATGTAAGATCTGTACAGCAACCCCCATGTAGCTTTATCAAGAGGAAGATATTGAGAGGAAAAGAGCAATGAGATTAGCAAATAAAAGCACACACGAAATGAAACGAGGTGAGATGGAATCACAAGTGTTAACAAACACCCACAACACACACAATGTGCAAAAAAGGTTGACTTATAAAGTTAAAGATAAACTTACATAGTTTTGTATAACTTATATCGTTTTGTATATTTAAAAAAACTGTACTGTACTGATTCGACCGGAGCTAGGAGCATCACGTTCCAGGTACGTTTGGTCTCGCTTCAGTCCGGACTCCCTTTATCTTTCTATGTACCTAACCTAACCTTACCTAACCCATCATAGACAGAGAAAGAGAGCCGGTAGAGAAGCGGGACCAAACCTACCCGAGACGAAACATACTGGTTCCCATTCGATCTTTATTCCTCTGTTGTGGCTCGAGACTTCCTAGTTGTATGATCAGAAGGGTGACCTTTTGGTGCGCTACAAATTAAGAAAAGTTGCGCTAAAAATCCTAAAAGTTGCACTTAAAATTCTGCAAAAATTCAACTCAAACCCGTAAAAGTTAGTGAAAATCACTTGAATATGAAAAACACTTTGTGAGGAATATTTGTACTTTTTACATTCGATAAGTATTACCACAATGCGTTTTGAGCATTGGCGGCTGTGCTAGGATTGCATGCTTCATAAGCTTCAACTGTCACCTCACTGGCGATTTGGAAGCGCTAAAAATCGCAAATGGTTGCGCTAATAAGTTGAGCTCAATGGTTCGCTAAATATCGTCAATTATAAATATGGTAATGAAATTTAAACACTGACATCACTTCTTAACATTACACCTTGGGAGTTTCACGTTTTTGATTCTACTTAATGCATTTTGAGCATACGCGCTTGCGTTAAGATGGTGTTTTTCACATGCTTGACTAGTCTGTCGAGCCTGTCACACTAATGTCTGGTAGTGACATTTAAATACACAATATAATTATAAATTCCCACTTGATGCTAATTTTCTTAAATGTTTCAAGGTCTGAATGGACTTTGCAAATAAAACAACATCTGATTATGCGGTAATTATATTCAAGTGTTGTTGATCTAACTATTTGTTCTAAGGTTGCTCGAAAATTATAAAAATTAATGTTTAATTATATTGCACAAATGCACGTGTCTATATCACAGTTTATGTCTATATTATATGTTATATGTCTGAATTGTGTCTATATGTGTGTCCGTATGCAGTGCTATGCACACGCAGGATGTCTAGCACCACACACGGACACAATGTTCACACGCCTTCCAGATGCATGTTTATCGAGTTTATGTTGACAATACCTGAACATTTGCAGCATTGTACACCTTTACAACTGACAATTATTCTGGATAGTTTGAAATAATTGTTCTAAATATTCAAAATTGCCCTAAATATATATACTTGATCTTAAAAATGAAAAAGTTGCAAAAGTTGCGCTAAAAACAAAAAGTTGCATTAATAACTCATTTAATACTTACCTCAGTTCAATAAATATTGATTTTTGGGCTCCTTATGACAAACAGATTCTATGATAAAAAAGTTGCATTTGCAACAAAAGGTCACCCTAATGATCAGTGATATTGGTGGCGGAACTCGTGCACTTCAAGTCACACCCACCCTGTTGTACTGCATCTTGTCAACCACCTCGTCACAGGTGAGCGGGATCATGCCAATGCGGTGCGCGAGGAACTCGTCGCACAGCACCGTCGAATTGGCCTCCAGTTGCACCCAGTCAATAGCCAGCGTCGGCACCTCGGCCATCATCACACGACGTATACTGTTGGCCACACTGCACATCGTGGAGGGCCACACCATGCACACAGCAACCAATCATCAATACGACGGATGGAAAAACGACTCAGAGATGGGACCCACTGCTTTGCACGTACAATACACTTCGCGCGTACACTAGGCTAGATTAGATAAGATTAGAGGTTAAAGGCATCAAGTGGCAGCTGCTACACGAAAAGAAACCGAAGCTTACGAGCACACAGGTGTGTCCCGTGCAGATCGCAGCCACCGCAGAGCCGACACTCTATGGCGCTATGGCGCCACAAGGACGGAATGCGTATTAGAGAGGGTCACCTCATTTAATGCTGCATCAAAATATCCGGATAATGCGCTGGTTCTAAATATGGGTGCAATCGAACCACAGGGGTTCGGTGAGTCGGTCAGTCAGTGGTTCGGCGGTTTGATTCAACCACTCGTATGATTCGTGATTTCATCAACGCATTTTGTTGGTAGTTCACGTTGGCTCAAGCTGGCCCCGACGCGATGAATATGTGAGCACTTCAGCCATATGTGTGAAAAATGTACACAAATAAATATACGCAGTGTACATAACTAATGTGTGTGTATATTTCTGAACACAGCACATAACCAAATAAGATGGTATTACGAAGACACATAACACGGATAGAACGTGTTTAGACACTCCCGTTGGACAACTGCGTCAACGCGCCATAATTAGACCAAAAAACAGCCACAGACAACGCAATTAGCACATGCGTGTATGTGTGTGTGTATTCGAGCGTGTGTCTATGTGAAAGAGGATGAAATCACAGTCTTCTGTACAATATTTACTCATGTAGATATTTACACACCAAAGTGGAGCACCCACAGAAAAAGAGTAGAGGCATAATAAACTTGACGGACGGTGATGACGCATGATAAGCGGCATGGTGCAGCCAGAAGATAGGTCGGCATGGTTGAGCTAGCATGAATGACACGATGACAGTGACGGCGCCAGGATTTTTGTGGGGGTCAAAAAAGATGTGGGGATTGGCGTAACATGAAGGAACTACATGCAAATGTTCATGGTCAGGATTTTCGGAGGGCTTGGCACATTTTTGGAAGGGAACTTCAGTCCCTCCGAGTCCCCCTGACGACGCCACTACACGATGAACAATGTTTGCACGCGCTGACAGCACGTGCAACGACCGCATATTGACCCAATATCACAAACGTCGCAAAACAGCCCGCTCCTCACACACACACACACACACACGAGAGACGAAAACAAACCCGGGGCACACCTGATCAAGCGTACACACAAGCGTAAACATTTACGGTCCGTATAACCGTGCGGCCCCCGTGTGAGATACACCAGAAGATGACAAGACAAAAATAAAACGTTCACGGATCTCTTGTATCAGTATTTGTGTATGTATATGTGTGTGTGTGTGTGTGTGTGTGTGTGCAGATCATCCCAGTGGACATTTTCCGACCAGACCAGAACCAAGCCAAGAGACATTAGATCGGGAGAGATCCTGCCCAGCACGACACCTCATCTCCACAGTATCTAGAACGCAGAACCAGCCTCAGTGTGACCATGGCTGGACCGTCGCCACGGTTGCTGCTGGTAATTGTACTGGCCAGTGCTTCGAGCCAATTCGCCCAAGTTTCCGCCAGAATCGATAATGATTGCGGCAAAGTTCCGGAGTCAATCTGTAGAACCGAAGATATTTGTGCAGGCGTGTACAGAAAATATTTGTACGAAGCTTGCTGCAATTGCTATTCTGTGTGTCCGCCATGCGACCGTGAGTAGAGAATATCACCACTGCACGCACAAATAACTCGGACGTAACGTTAACTACAATACATATTCCACTGACAATCAACATAGAGAAGTAATCATAAAACGTGATTTACGCTCAAGTGAAACACGTGCCATCGGTTGATGCAGACCAGTGATTCGTGTCCTATGGGGAATTCCCCGCCGGTGAGAAACGAATTGAATTAGACTGGATTAAAAAATCGTACGATGTAGATACGTAAGTTGAAAAGTGTGAGGAGGAAAGGAATTGGAATAAAAAAGTACGTTGATTCTTGTATTCAGCCAGCCAAATTGAGTTTTCTTTAATGAAACAGATATGGTTTCACACAGACTGTGCATTTGATTTTCCACAGTGAGTACAACCACACCACCCTTAGACCCGAGCTCATGCACGCACAACGGAAGGACGTTCCCGCACCTAGCAACACGGTTCCAAGGACCATGTATCCAGCTGCAATGTCGGAATGGCGTGTGGGTGGTCATCAGAGACTTGAACGACGAGTGTAACCCACCTTCCCCACAGCCGCCCTTCCAATGCACAGAGAGCACACCGCCGGGAGAGTGTTGCCCCGAATATAATTGTACATTGATCACCACACCCACCACGTCCTCACCTCCCAATGGTAATTGCATCGACCTCTACGGAGTACGACGTCGAAACGGAGAAATATGGAGCTACCCACATGTGAGCTGAATTCACTTCTTGTTGCACGCTACAGCAAACTATATCGAGCCTTTCAGAACATGTTCTATCTCATTCCAACCAAATCTACCGTTTTCTCCACACCTTAAGTGGTCGCAAAAGCCTTCAGCAAAGATGCAATGATGATCAGATAATGCAAAGATGCTCGCTTTTTCATAAACAAGTCAATTCAATAGTATGTGTAAACTATTCCGCCCCTGGCATTCCTATCATCTCATATTGGCAGATATTTCGCAGATCCCAATAGAGACACATGACTTTCCGGGCTCATAAAATACGCTAGGGCCAAGGGAAGACATCACCAAAACATTGAAAATCTCTGCACTTCCAGGCAAGCACAAATGTTAGCTGAACTTGTCCAATTGCCTAGCTCACCTCAACACCAATTGCTAACAGCAGTCCTTGAGAGAAGTAGAAGCTTTCACTATACGCTTTGCATCCCATTGCATTTTATAACCACGAAACAAATAGCGTTCGGATAAAGGATGTCTAAAATCAGTTTACTCAATATACCATATGTTATTATTCACATAGAACAGAACAACTCATGCTGAAGCAAGTACAAAGGCCAGCTGCACTCAAAAAGTTCGCTCGCGCATAGAATTATCAAATGCTGAATCTGATACCTCTAAAATAAAAACAAGACAAAGGAATAATATATATATATATATATATATATATATATATATATATATATATATATATATATATAAACATATATTTTCAGATATACCCGCTTTGTATTTTCATCCGATTCTGCAGATATATTAGCATAATGATTCAGCCTGACTGTGAAAATATACCAGGGGGACATATTGTATCTAGAACGCCGAATGTTTTCATTGTTATATTAATCTTTTTCCACGCAGAATCCGTGCGTCCAATATTCATGCAGATTCGGTCGAGTGACGCAAGAACAGATTGATTGTCCACCACGAGGCCCCGACTGCAATTACATTCCTGCGCCGCCTGGTGAATGCTGCGGCACGTGCGAGCCACGGCAAGACCCAAGCGACTGCATCGACCGCGACGGAACGACGCGCCCCAATGGAGCCATTTGGCAGTACGACAACGAAATTTGCACGATACAGCAGTGTATCAACGGCACGGTGATCTCCAGAGATATCTCGTGTCCTCTTCCGCCCGATGGTCAGTGCGAAAGCATACCTCCAGCTCAAGGTGAGTGTTGCCCCACGTATGATTGCAGCTGCCGCGATCCACGAGGTATCGAGCACGCCAACGGAAGTGTATGGACGAGTGACTACAACCCGTGCTCAGAGTATAGCTGCATAAACGGTGTCATACGTCACCGAACAATCACCTGTCCACCGCCGCCCGATCTTCGAGACAACTGCCGCAAGGTGGAGCAGACCGAACCGACATGTTGTCCGCAGTACGAGTGTAATATAACGTGTGTTGACCGCAATGGAGTGACACGTCCCAGCGGCTCCACGTGGACATACCCCGACAAGCCATGTGAGATGAACATATGCCGCGACGGAGAGATAATAACACAATCGGTGGGTTGTCCACGGCTGCCATTCAATTGCACCATCATTAACATACCAGGCGAATGCTGTCCGACCTGCGACCCCAACAGCTGCACTGACTCCAACGGCATAGTGCGAGCCAACGGCAGTGTGTGGCCCCATCCACAACTTCCGTGCTTCAACAACAAGTGCATCAATGGAGACATTGTCACTGAAAGAGTGGATTGTCCCGACATCCCGGACGGCTGTCGTCCCACAACTCCCGTCAACGGAGATTGTTGCCCGCAAATCGACTGTGATCGACGCGGCTGCATTGACCAGCAGGGTGTTGCAAGCGAGCACGGCGATACATGGCAGGATCCTAACGACCCATGCGCAGTGCACACGTGCAACGACAGCCGGATAATCACGCAAAGCCGCGATTGTCCAAGACCACCGTACGGCTGCAGCATCATTCCGGGAACCTGCTGCGAATTCCGGTGTACAGGATATTGCTTTGTCAACGGAGTAAGACGACACGACACGCACACACACGCACACACAAACACTCACACAAGTTCCCTGGCACCAAAGTGCGTTACACTTGAATGATATACAAAGTCATCAAATAACGCTAACGTTGGCAAGTGCAACCACACAAACACCATTCAACGAAAGCTTACGATTCAAGAATAAGAGTTTTATATACTCTGTGAACGATAAGCCCAAATAACATTCACCGCTATACACCCCAACACCAAGAAGGTCCAATCAATACTTATTCAAACAATGCGTTACTGGCATGCTTTTGTTACAGACTATTTACTCTAACGGCGACATTTTTCCCGACAACCCGAACCATCCATGTGCAAACCACACTTGCTCCAACGGACAAGTTGTGACCGTCACTCGTCCAATTGACTGCCCGCCGCTGCCTGTAGACTGTCCCAGAGTGGTCTGGCCCGATGGAGAGTGTTGTCAACAGTGTGAGGTCGACGGTGATCGCGGTCAGCCGCCACGACAACATCAATCATTTACAAAGCAAAATTACTAGCGACGATAAGCGCCAAAACGACTCATATACATTCATATGATCGGTTAATTTAAAGATTGTCAGCACTAAATGCGCTAATAGCACTAATAGCAAGAAAATGCGCTTTATACAAGTAACTGTCGCCAAAAGCACAAGTTGAAGTGAATCTTCAAGAATGACGGAATTACGAAAGTTATTCAGTTCAAGCGGAAACGCATCCCATACAAAAGAGACTGCTCGAAAAGTCCTAACACAAACGCATGCACACATATATTCAAGCTGCACCACAACTTGAATGTTCCACACGACATGACCAAAACAAAACATGCAAATATTGAAAATATGGCACTATTCACTTGAAACACCCGCTAGATATAGATAAAAACAATTGAACACAAACGGCTAATTCATGATCCTTCAACCCAATTGTCTTTGAAATCCAGATGACTGCGTAGACAGCAGCGGAGTAACGAGGCCAGTACACACGCTCTACCCAGACGACATCAACAACCCGGTTGTTTGTCTCCTGTGTCGCCCTGGCGATCCTCCATCGCCCAGCCCCATATTCAACATATCAGAATGCCAACCGATCCCGGACGGGTGCACCGGCGAGTTCAACTCGAATCTCTGTTGTCCTGATGCCATATGCGACGGTGAGGCATGCGATTTCCGCAAACAACAAACCAGACAATTTCAACAAGAGTATCAAAATCACTTGATGAATTGACGTGAAAGTCGATATGCCACTGAGAATAAAGCTCAAAATCGATACATACTGCAAGAGCACGCCTTAAAGTTCGCCTTAAAAGTTCACTTTCAAAAGCAATGCGGAAAAGAAAATCGAGAAGTGCCGCAATCGACATCAACCTCGCAATCGTTGTCACGTAAAACTCCTCACGCGAGAGAACCACATATTTTGTCTCAACAATCAATTAAAGTAGTATTCAGCGTTTCAAATTACTTTCCATTACGTGAAATTCAATAGCAACAAGTTTGTTGCAAGTACATAATCATATCAAGAACTGTTTATAAGCAGCATATGAATATACTCGTATGTTTGAACATTTTGCGACCATCGTTTCAGACGAAGACTGCATCTTCAATGGTGTGACATACCCGGACGGGTCTGTATGGTGGGACGATGGGAATGACAGCGAAAACAACGGCCGACAATGTATACAATACCGGTGTGAGAACGGCCAACCGGTTCAACTACAAAACCTGCTGCCATGTCGCAGCGTGCCCGACAACTGCACGCCAAATTTCAACGGCAGAGACTGTTGTCACTTCAAATACACGTGCCCGATCATGTACAGCCCTAGTGGAGTGCGTCTCCCTCCCTAATTTCCCTGCTCTCCGCTACATCACTCTTTCATCCATCTATCCTCACCTGCTCCGCTACTCTATCTCTCTCTCTCTCTCTCTCTCTCTCACCAGTGACACTTAAAATCAACCCCAGTGACCATCGAGTCTACTTGTAATTGAATCCAAAAGAAAATAGCATTTATTGCGAAAATGCAGTGATATGTTCTGGATATATTTCATTATTCCGTGATGTCAACATCTGAATGTATCCGGCAAAAATATATTCACGATGAACATAAACTGTATTTGCAAACAAAATACCTAATTCTCTATTGGACACATTGTGGAAAATACACTCGGAAATGAAATTTTTGGCATTCGCCCAATTTCAACATTATCATTCGATCATTTGGAGATAAAAATATAAAATCATACCATAAAGTAAGCAAGTCCGGACGAGACAATGACGATCTTGAAAACTTGACAAACAGGCCGGATCTCACTAATGGCATCCACAATGTCAGTCATTCAATGAAAAACCACTAAGTCAGCATATGTGGTCAACTAAATATACAAGCTGATATTAGTGGTCAACTAATCTCAAAACTGGAGGAATGGCAAGCCAAACATTGTATTGTCTGGTTGTTTAGCATTGAATGAAGAATATTTATTATTCGTTCAATTCTGGTGCCTCTAAAAAATGCGTCAGGGACCACGACCTCTGATGCTTCCGCCATTATCATGTCAGTCTTATGAGTAGGGTTTTGTTGCAAATGTTTGCAAACGTTTTTATCACAGAATCTGTTCATCATAAGGAGCCCAAAAATCAACATTTTATTGATCTGATGTAAGTAATAAATAAGTTATAAATGCAACTTTTTGTTTTTAGCGCTACTTTTTCATTTTTAAGAACAACTATTTAGATTTAGGACAATTTTGAACTTTAAGAACAATTGTTTCACACTATCAAGAACAATTTTCAGTTGTAAAGGTGTACAATGCAGCATATGTTCATGTATTGTCAACATGAACTCGGTAAGCATATATCTGGAAGGCATGTGAATATTGTGTCCGTGTGTGGTGCTTCAACATTCCACATAACGGACCTCCAAATAGTGGAACACTCCTTTGGTCCCGAACAAAAGCATTTCAAATACGTGTTCACTCCTCCAAAGAGCGGGATTTAAACATCCGAATAGTGGAAACCTCCAAATAGAGGAATGCTCGATTGGTCTCCACTATAGCCAATATAGCACTATATACCGGAGCAACCACACACACATACTTACAAACCCACACACAAACTCGCATACATATACAAACACATACACACAGACACACAATGCGCATGTGCATTTGTGCATAGTGCACCTCTGAGAGATACCTGTGAATGGGATGAGTGGAAACGGGATACTTGACGCTTGCATTCTGCTGCATTTTGAGTGTGCCTGTGTATGTGCGGGTGAGTCTGTTTATGTGAGCTAAGTTAAAACCCGCATTGACAATGCACCATTGGCTACATGAGCCTTTGTTTGTTGCGCTTGATTTACGGTTCAAAAGTGCATTGAAATTTAATAGGTGTATAACATAAGTAAGTGAGTAAGTATACTTATAAGTAATTCAAATAAGATGCCCACGAAGCTACGAGACGCACACTGTGGGGATCTACTAGCGACAATCACCGCACGAAGTGCGGAATTTGTCGCTAGTATATGTATATATATATATATATATATATATATATATATATATATATATATATATACGAAGGGTGAATGAAAAGTTTCAAGCATCGCATATATGGAGTTTTGGTGTATAGCCAAATGTATGTTTCCTAAAAGTACAGCCAATGCTGAGTGTGAGTGCCAATTTTTAAGGTTCTAACATATTTTAGCTCTTTTTTGCAGATTCTTTAATAGACAAGGGTCAAGGATTTTGTGATAAATGGAGAAAACCGAGTACCGTGCAGTCATTAAGTACCTGCATTTGAAAGGCATGACTTCCTCAGAAATTCATGAATACATGGTAGGAACATTGGCAGAGAGTCCCCTTCTTATGCAACAATTACACGTTGGGTCAGAGAATTCAAGCGTGGCAGGGACAGTGTTGAAGATGACCCAAGGTCAGGAAGACCTCCAACTGCAACAACCAAGGACAACCTTGACCTTGCTCTGCAAATGGTCATGCAAGATCGTCGTCTATCATGTCGTCAGATAGCAGAGAGGCTTGGGGTATCCCTTGAAACAGCTGACAAAATTCTGACCAAAGAGCTGAAATTGTCAAAGGTTTCTGCATGGTGGGTGCCCCGTCTTTTGACGCCTGAGCAGAAGCGCACCAGATGCACCATGTCCAAGGACAATCTTCAACTGTTTGAAGCTGACGAAGAGAACTTTTTAGCCCGTTTCATTACTATAGACGAAAGCTGGGTTCACCATTATCAACCGGAAACAAAAGAACAATCAAAACAATGGAAGCACACGTCATCTCCGACTCCAAAAAAGCAAAGGTCATTCCTTCAGCTGGCAAGGTCATGGCCTCCGTTTTCTGGGATTCGCAGAGGGTCATTCTTATCGAATACCTTAAAAAAGGCCAAACAGTAACTGGACAGTATTATTATGGACAACTAAGGCGCTTACGGGAAGCAATCAAGGAAAAAGGCCAGGAATGTTGACAAGAGGGGTTCTGTTCCACCAGGACAGTGCTACAGCCCACAACTCAGTGGTTGCCATGGCAATAATTCATGACTGTGGATTCAATCTCGTTCCCCACCCCCTTATTCGCCAGACCTGGCCCCCTCCGACTTCCACCTGTTCCCACAACTGAAAAAAGCCCTGGCTGGTCGCTATTTTCGCAGTGATGATGACGTCATAACTGCAGTTGAGGAGTTCCTGGGGTCCCAGACAAAAGAGTTCTTTTTCACTGCGATAAATGCGCTGCAGCACCGCTGGAACAAGTGCTCAACCCTTGAGGGAGACTACGTTGAAAAATAAATCATCAAAAATATCCAAGCCCTACTAATTTTTCTGATGCTTAAAACTTTTCATACACCCCTCATATATATATATATATATATATATATATATATATATATATATATATATATATATATATATACAATACAGACATAAATCTCATATATAGACACGTGCATTTGTGCAATAGAATTATACATTCATTTTTATACTTTTCGAGCAACCTTAGAGCAACTAGTTAGATCAACAGTACTTGAATATAATTACCGCATACGCAGATGATGTTTTATTTGCAAAATCCATTTAGACCTTGAAACATTAAAGAAAATTAAAATCAAGTGAGAATTTCAAATTATATTGTATGTTTAAATGTCACTACCAGGCATCAGTGCGACAGACTCGACAGACTAGACAAGCATGTGAAACACAATCTTAACGCAACCGGGAATGCTCAAATGCATAATTAAGTAGAAACAAGAACGTGGAAATTCCCAAAGTGTAATGTTAAGAAGTGACTTTAGTGTTTACATTTTAATACCCTATTATTTGAAATTGACGATATTTAGCGAACCATTGAACTCAACTTATTAGCGCAACTATTTGCGATTTTTAGCGCTTACAAATCGTCAGTGAGGTGACATTTGAAGCTCATGAAGCATGCAATCCTAGCACAGCCGCCAGTGCTCAAAACGTATTGTGGTAATAATTATCGAATGTAAAAAGTACAAATTTTCCTCACAAAGGTATGTTTTTCATAATTCAGTTATTCTCACTACCCTTTTACGGGTTTTAGTGAAATTTTTGCAAAAATTTAAGTGCAACTTTTTAGCGCCACTTTTCTTGATTTTTAGCGCACCAAATGATCACCCTACTTATGAGTGAGCCAAACTCCAAAAATCTGATGAAAGGAGAGCACAAACCCCAAGACGATAAGCGTACAAACCACACTCAAACTCGTAAGCAAGCGATAATGATTCGCTTATCTTCAGAATGTTTTCTTGAAAAAAACACATTGTCATATACAAAGAAATAGCTTGACACTCATAGGAATGTTGATAGCCTATGATACGAACAATTAAAATAGAGATTTGTTTTAGACATTCGTCCCAGTGAGCCAAGGGAGCGCGCGTGATGTCTTTCGCAACGAGTCTTCGCCGCCTTCCCACTCTCAACGATCGCCGTACATGCCGTCGTCCCGTCGCTCTAGTTTGTCCTCCCGCCGACAATCAATCTTCTGGGACCTCTAAATCTTGTTTTCTCAGCTCCTCGAATCAATAATTATATCCCCTCCTCCATACATTCAAAATCTTCCTCCAACATATTTTCAACTGTTCTACAAAAACATCGGCTCACCTCTGACATCACGCGCTGAACTCTACGTTGTCTGGTCAGGTTTCTCCCTGCTACTGGTAACCATGTAACTCCAGTACAACCAGTGGCATGGTCGAGTCGTCAGCGACTAAACCGGTTCCTATACTGTTCTGCGGTGAAGAGAGTGGCTAGACACCCGACAGGAAAAACCTTGATGGTTTTTCAGGTATTGTTGTACAGGATGAACAGGATCAGGTATTGTTGTACAGGATGTTGTACAGGATGTTGTACAGGAGTGGCATGGTCGAGTCGTCAGCGACTAAACCGGTTCCTATACTGTTCTGCGGTGAGGAGAGTGGCTAGACACCCGACAGGAAAAACCTTGATGGTTTTTCAGGTATTGTTGTACAGGATGAACAGGATCAGGTATTGTTGTACAGGATGTTGTACAGGATGTTGTACAGGAGTGGCATGGTCGAGTCGTCAGCGACTAAACCGGTTCCTATACTGTTCTGCGGTGAGGAGAGTGGCTAGACACCCGACAGGAAAAACCTTGATGGTTTTTCAGGTATTCTTGTACAGGATGAACAGGATCAGGTATTGTTGTACAGGATGTTGTACAGGATCAGGTATTGTTGTACAGGATGAACAACAATACCTGATCAAGGGTGCATGAGCTACTTGCTAGCCATCAGCCATCTAGTAACACCTGCACCTGTGCCAATTTAACTCTCATCTCTTATTGTTTGTTTGCGCTTGTTTTCCTATTTCCCTATTGTCTTCTTCAACTTTACGCGCTTGTATTGATATTTGTGCGCTATAGCAAATGCATGTTGTTGTCTCGCTCGCCACACGCACAAATTTAGAAACCCAGCTTCACCATGCACCCTGTAACCCACGAGAATCAATGTACACTCAACATCGGCCTCAAATATCGGTGGTAAAAGAAGCAGACATCCAGCGCGGAGCGAAATGAACACAACCAATCAGAAAACACACTTGTTTATCCCAGAACAGACGGAGTTGATTCGGTTCACCAACTCGCATCGAAGGAGTAAACAGCAAAGACTGACACACAAGCACACGCACGAGCACGATAGGCCGAGTACACTAGCTTCACTAATTGCATCAACGGTGCACAAGAAGAACAGCCAACAATAGCAGGTGAACAAGAGGGTGTAACTGCTCGACAATCAGGTTAAATAAGCAAATCAGCAATCAGCAAATAGACCAGTTATCTCCTGCCAGAAATTCGACAGGAACGACAACCCATCACAGACGACACCGTCTCGATCAATACATAAGGCAGAAACAGCAATAGATTTTCGGACCGGCACAAGACGAGAAAAATAACGACATTCTCCGAAACAGCAAAGCTCGACGTTTGAGACTGGCTCACGAATACCTCCGTTGACAATCATTCACATACGCAGAAATGCACCTGTGCACAGCAGCCAATGTATATCGAGTGTGTTTGAGAGGTCGCTTAGCACAATTCTCAATACTGCTGCTGCTGTTGGTGATGATGCTGGCGACAACTCCTGGACACGCGCAGGATCATCAGCCATGTGTGGACGCCAACCTAGTCGAGTACCCTTCAGGTTCGTGGTACTTCGAGGACTTGACGAAGAAGTGTCGAGTGAACCTTTGTGTTGACGGCGTGGAGGTGCTGCAGAAAGACCATTGCGCCACAGGTGAAGTACAAAAACACACACACACACATAAGCTGGTAGCTATCCCACTAGTAGCTGGTAATCACTGATCCGCCTTGTAGCCAAGTGGCTAAGACGCACGCTCTGTGCACGAAAGGTCCAGGGTTCGATTCCCTATCGAGGTGAAATGGATGGGTTCGCTTCTTAAAGTGATAGCAAATTGCCGCAAGGCGGGTTTCGTGTGCGCGCAGCCGTACAGTTTCCTGTGCTGGCCGTGACTGCGATAACCTGTGTGTGGCGGCCGGACCTGCGGTGTGGCAGCTCGGGCCGTGAGGCTTTGCGCCCGCAAAATTGCAGGCGAACACAGCCTTCTCTACTGCTGTGGTCAAATGCGAAATTATTATTAGTATTATATATATATATATATATATATATATATATATATATATATATATATATATATATATATATATATATGGTGATCATTGAAGGAACGAGAATCCACCTGGCCAGGCTCCTACTGCATCCATTGGTGGTTTGAATAAAAAGGAATTATACACTTGAATAGACGACTAAAACAAGAAAATCTAGTTAGCATAAAATTCCGCGTATGCAATTGAGAATCAACCATCATATGCGACTTCAACAAATGAATAAACAAACAATAGTGGTTGTCCTTATATGTGTTTTGTGGTTGAGTTTTTGGGTGTCGCTTGGGTTATGCATGTGATCAGATACTAGCTAAGCTCATTTTTCTCAAACTGCCTCTAGCTTATGGGCGCTTCTGATACATAGGGACACCGCACGGTGGTAATAGTGCTTGCACTCATCTCATGACACTGGATGTGCCTGCAGTTGTTATTAATAATGATAACTGGTAACGCCGTGTGTATAGCGATATGTTTTCTGTGAATACACATGGAAAACAAGACACAATGAGTGGGCATTGTTAAAATTCGACGCTGCCGAATAATTTTAATGTTTGTCAGATGAGCAATCATGTCGCGACTCAAGACACCAGACGCGGGCCAACGGAGAACAATGGTGGGACACACCCGAGCGACCGTGCAAGCAGTTCATTTGTGACAAAGGGGTACCACGTCTCGTGCACTCCGTGCCCTGCGCTCCACTCAAACCCAACTGCACAATAATAGAAGTGCCCGGAAAGTGTTGTCTCGAGCAAACACAGTGCACAGGTATACACAATAGACTTCAACGCGAACTAATAAACACGACATATCAAAGCTTCAAAACATTTTTCAGTCTGTATGTCTTGTGCCAGCTCAGAAAGTATAAATTATCAACATGTATCTTGAGTCTACACTCAAACAAAAACTTTACCTAGATTACCTTGCTTCTCTAACTTTACCTTGCTTGCATTCCATCCCGTAAGCCCCAAACTCAATTCGATGAACCTTCGAAAAAGGACAAACCGAATTGCGAGTAGAACCATTAAACAAAGGCTAGACACAACAAAGGCTAGACACAACAAAGGCTAGACACAACAAAGGCTGAGATACAACAAAGGCTCATTCATCACCTGAAAACCAGTTTCACCGACAGATCTTAGTTCCCTGAAAAGATGTCCATATACTTCACCGATTTTAAAATCGAACGTCGCACCCAATGATTATACATCCATCATATTCTGCTTCAATGCAGACTTTTTGTCGCCCGCATCCCTAGTGTCCTGAAGGCCTTGAAGTTGCCTTCAAGTATTTAGAAACATGTTTCGTTGTACGGCTAATACAGTGTACAGAGGATATAAGAGAATTGTAGTGATAGAAATCCTTTTATCCTTAGCCCGAGGAAATACTCTATTATATCGGGAGTTCTCATATATCCAGGTATATAATGTCCGCGTTACACTGTATCACGTAGGGAAGCAAAGCTGACTTTGAAACTAAAAAACACCAAGGTCTATTTGTCGAAATGTAAATATGTGCGTATGTGTGTGTGTATGTGTGTGTGTGTGTATGTGTGTGTGTGTGTGTGTGTGTGTGTATGTGTGTGTGTGTGTGTGTGTGTGTGTGTGTGTGTGTGTGTGTGTACGTGAGAATGTAGAAGATTCGGAGAAAAAGTCGTGTACACACTTGGGCCAGACGTTCCAGCATAATGCGACCTGGGGCGATCATTGCCAGATACACCTGTGTCGGAATGGAAAAGTGATCAGCCAGTTCCCCGACTGTCCGCCACCAGAGAAGGTTATACCGTCTGTCCCAGCATAGACATAATACGGAAGGGAAGCATTGAACAATGAAATAAGAGAGCGCCAATACCGACTATGTCCTGAATCACACGCTCCAGAATCAACTTTTCACGCAATTCAGACTTTGCAGTGAATGAACGCATGCAGACGGGAGCGGATTAGAGCAAGTAAAGTAGTCGGAATATAATGTCTTGATCACCCCTCACTCAAAACTTGTGTATGTATGTGTGTATGCTTAACGACTTTCTTGCAGGCTACATGTGCTCCCATAAGTCAACCAGACAGCTGTTGCGTCAAATGGCAATGCAGCCACGTGGAATTTGACAGCACATGCTTGCTGTACTCGCAAGACGAGCTCTGCTTCAGACCACGGTGCGACCAATGCATTACACCTTACACGCATAACTAGATCATTCACCCATCCATGCGTTCAAACGATATCCTCTGATTGACAATAAATTCACCTTGAAATAGAGCAGATATGAACAAAGCTATTTCAATATATGTTGCAATATATAAGAGATTAATGATAGAGAAAGGCATGCGTCATTGCAATTATTGAACCTCTGAGCAAATAATTGTATCGCTAGGATGATAACACACTGAAATATGCATATCGGGTGTGAAACCCATCGATGTCATTGATATTGACGTGTCTAGTTGTATTTTGATAGCAGCCAAACCGAACTCATCGATGGACAAGACGTACAGAAAGCAGCACAGTGTATGAAGACCAACAAAACAGTACTCAACCACTGCTGTCACGTCTACAAGTGCTTCCTAGGTGAGAAACTCTCTGAAAAAAAGTTTTGTTGTGCGAAAAAAGCAGCAATGGAGCATCATGATGGCGATCCATGAGTTGTTAAAATTACCAATGTGTACATATAGTGGGCAAAAAGCATGTCAATCTTAAGCAGTCATTAATAACCAGTAGTCTCAAGGAAGTCAGTGAAAAACAACATTCAAACAGAAAAAATGCTGCAAACTCATGAAATATATACCTCAGAGCCGGATTGCATATGCTAGGATTGAGCTTGCTCTATCATACTTGTTGATTTCACAATCCAAGATAACCTACAGCGATATAAAGAACAAAATGCCTCATAAAATATACCTAGCAGGACCTACCAATAAAGTGAGAAACAAAACGGAAAAACACCCGATTAAATTTTCAAAACAACTAATGTGCTTAAATGTAAACTATAGGAGATTGCTGTAGATATATTCTAAGACGTAGAAAGAAAATTCTGATCGTACAATCAAGGAACATCCAACTAGACCAGATACAAGCATAAAAGGATACATTTCGAGCTACCAACTAACGACGGAAGAAAATGTCAACACCCACAGCAGTTCTAGCAAAATAAGCCGAATTCCTGTGCTAGTGAGTGAGAACTCTGTTATGGACGCCGAACAGGATGTCACGACACGAACGGACAATACAGAGCGCATGGTACACGTTGGACCATCGACTGCAGCCGACGACAGTGCCACGACGGGGTGATCAGCGTCACGCGCACCCAGTGTCCCCCGCAAGACACCACCGACACAGACTGCCGCCGCGTCAACCCGGAAGATGAGTGCTGTCCTCGCTACGAATGTGGTCAGTGATTGTCAAATGAGCTCAGCGAAATCGAGAAACCGATGGATAATATTCGTAAGCAGGGTGACAAATATTGTAAGCTAGAGGGTACAAAAAGGAAAGATAAATCAAACACAGCTGTCGGGGTAGCAAGTCAAGTCCAATGATAAGTCCAACATCTGACTAGCAGTCTCGTTTGTCGAGACGGAGGGTAATTGTCATAAAACGGTGATGAAATGCGTTGAAAGCAGTGAATCTAAGTGGGCTCAAGCTAGGCCGTAATGAACCAGCAAACCCGACTATGTAGAAGGTGAGGTCAGATTGCCCTTCAGGACAATTCTAAATTACCAAGCAATTTAACAGAATCTCGACATTTTTGATCATCATAAATGATAACTAACACACATAAGTAAGTAATACCCACGTATTCCAGCGATGTACTCACACACAATTCCCCACACGGGCTAAAGACACATC
Source organism: Sacculina carcini (assembly GCA_916048095.2). NCBI lineage: Eukaryota > Metazoa > Arthropoda > Thecostraca > Sacculinidae > Sacculina > Sacculina carcini. The sequence goes on along the minus strand of OU696592.1, from coordinate 4,767,905 downwards.
GTTAAGCAGCCCAGTAAACGAGATTGAAAATACATCGATAACACAAAAGTCTCTGCTAGCAGATGTGAAATCCACAAAACGACGAATGCAGGGAAATTAGGAAGCATATCTTGAGCGGCTGTTATCACGTCAGTGGAAAACACCGCGACAATAAAAATATGCATTATATACGCAGTTAAACAGTCCCGATGAAGACACAGACGTTGGGATGATCCTTTAATATGTTTGCAAAAATCACGACTTCAATACTGAATCAGCAGTTCCATTGCGGAATTCAGTGAAAACCCAATCGGTATGTGTGTCCACGCCCTCACAGACTGCCGCTACAACAACATCACGTACGTCAACAACCAGCACTGGCAGAACGGGTGCCATCACCACGTGTGTCGCAATGGACACGTGCTCAGCGAACCGATCACGTGTCCACGACCACCACGTGCCGACTGTCGACCGCACGTGCCACCGGGGGGAACGTGTTGCCCAGTGTACACGTGCAGTTGTGCCGCAGTGCTGTGTGTGGCCCCGCCGTCCGACAGCTGTACAGAAGTAGCACGCACTGACGATCAGTGTTGCAGCATCTACCAATGTCCCGGAGGTCAGTGACAAAACACAACGGCACCAGCCCACTAACTGGACACTTGCCAACAACATAGCCAGGACACTTCCCGAATTGGCAGCCAATTGTTTAAGGATTGACTCAAACCGTATCAAGTATTAAATATCACATTATAAATGTCCCATGTTTAACAACTATGGTTATTCTGCAATACAGTCATGCGATAAACTGATACAACGTCAGGCAGTGGTACCAAGGAGAAAATGGGTTGTTGAACAAGGCTGCTCCCAAAGAGATTGGAGGAAATATACCATTATGGTATGATCAGCAGAATCACGACTATTACAAGATCATCAATTACGAATTTAGGATATTTTCATATTCACACGGCACTAAATCCCATATCCACCAGCCGCATGAAGAAAAAATAACTTGTCATCTACAAGACCAATCTAAGACCAATGACCAATATCTGCGCCGCTATCCACAGACTGTTACGACGAGCAGGAGCGCGTGCACCGTGATGGCAGCGAATGGTACGTCAAGTGCTTCAAGTACCGCTGCAATCATGGCATCATCACCCAGGTGCACATGCCATGCAAGCCGGCACCAAGTCCTGAATGTCACGCCCTCTTCCTACCCGGTCAGTAACGTTTATATCATACAGAACGCTACAAAAGCAGCACCACACAATCCACTGTTATCAGAAGTACGCAGTGTAGAACGCTCATAAGTGCAGCTGTGAACCTTGTGTCAGAAGCGGGGACAAGAGGACAGAGGTAAATAAAAAACGCCCTTATTTAGATCAAGATGTATAATATCATTGAAGCTATGTACATAATGCATAATGCATATGTATGTAATGCTCTATTTGAGCACATACATGGCACCCTATGAAAATTTCAAAATCCCCTATACTACGTGATGTGTCGAAAAGGCAGTGGTGTTTCACACATATCTGCTGTGACGCAACAACGCCAGGAGCAATACTGATCAACGATAAAATATCCACAGGTTAAACGATAGGAACTGATGTCCAAAGTCCGATGTTCCAATCCTTTGAAGTGGAAGTCACGCAAGTATTGTATGTCCGGTCAAAAGAGTACATCTAATGTTTTCTGTAATTCTTCCCTTAGTTAGACGAAACAATACGGCCGTATAAGGGATCCCTCCCAATGAAGATTATGCCGATCAGTATTCACCGTTGATACAAGCACGCCTCAACAACTGTGAAACTATTTGACATATAAAACAGTGGTTGCGCATGTGAATGTGTTTTCCGACAGACAAGTGTTGTCCGATCTATGACTGTCCATCGAACCATTGCCGAATCGGAGAACGCACGTTCGACGGTTGTAACCACTGTCAATGTGTAGAGCCCGGAATAATGTTGTGTACAAGAAGATTCTGCGAGCCAGTGGGTCAGTACTCAACTAACACTCACACACGCGTATACACATACACATATATTTTTGCAATTCTACGATATTCAGAACATCGACCGAAGAACCACACGATGTTACTGTGAGCGCAGGATGCAATGACCAGAATGGATACCATGCTCATGGAGAAAATTGGACCCGGCACAACCCGTGTCAACTGTTCACTTGTGGATTCGGTACAGTGCTATCAAGGTGAGTAACATACAGCAGAAGGAAATGCGTCAACGCACAAAATACCACACAACCCCACGCATGAAACAACTCAATTCAACAACAATACCAAGAGCAGAACAGCATGCTTCTGGATATCCATTGTCTATGAACAAAAAACCCTTTTTGTATAAGATGAAACTCAAATTGAAAACAAATGAGAGTAATTGAAGACATTAAAGAAAAAAATTGGAACTCGGGTGCATGCAATTCAAGCGTCATGTTATTCTACAAAAACGGTCCAAACTCCACCAATTTCCTCAATAATTCACTAAAAACTGTGATGTGTCTAGTATACCGTCAACCCTATGTGTGTGTCCGTGTTACGTTGGAAGCCTGATTGTATGCCCGCCGGCACCCGGTCCATTGTGCTTCTCCATCCCTCCGCCTGAGGATGAGTGCTGTCCCCGATGGGAATGCGACGGAACGTCGGCGTGTCCTCAAACGCCTCCGCATGTCAACATCTCGGCTCTGGACGGCTACCGACCTGATCTCACGTGGGAAGACGACTGTAACGTGTGCACGTGCCACAGCGGAGTGGCACTTTGCACCGAGCACGTGTGTCCTCGTCGTACGTAGCTTAAACGCAAACACTACCACCAACGACGAAATCAAAATCTACCGTATTTTCCCGTGTATAAGAGACTTTTGTTGTAAATTTTCACTTTAAAATTAGGGGGTTTCGTATGCATAATAGTAAGTCTTTCAGCACCAGTATGTAATTATATCTGATAAAACATTTGAGGAAAGCAAATATAAAATTCAAAATTGAATGATAACGAATGATGATGACGAAGAACTGGCTGTTGTTGCTGAAGGACTGATTCCAGTTGGTATTTCTGATAAGTGACGAGGAATTTGCTAATTTTTATTATGAACAAAGTTATTCATAACTAAACATTTTGTTCCAGATTTTTTAATAAAATTCTCAAGGCGCTTTGTACCAGCACCAATACTATAACCGATAAAATACCAATCAATCACACCGTATAACCAGAGACAATAATAAATTGTTCATTCAATTACTCCCAGGAAGCCGAATTACAAAACAGACAGTCCTTGAAGAAGAGGTAATTAATCAGTGATACATATAATAACGATTGACAAACATCAACACAGTACACCCATGTCTATTAATATTACGTGTATGAGTGTGGATCTGTGTCTCCCGTCAGCATGCAACGTAAACGGAGTACTATACGACAGTGGCACAACAATATTCGTAGACTACCTCGACAACAACACCCAAACATTGCACCCAAACGGCACGTTCAGTACAGCACTTTCAGCCAGCGACGGTTGTGGGGACAGTTTGTGTATCAATGGCGTTACCATGTCAACGACCGACGAGTGTCGCACGGCACCGTTCGACAACTGCACGTGAGTCGCTGTTTACCACACGTTCACTAAGTTCTTTGGTTTGACAGTTGTTAAGTCCACAAACACCGCCAAAAACTCGCTCAAACCATTCCCCGTTGCTGGTACGATGTAAAGAGCCATACATTTGTTCCTATGTGACTGTGGCTGTGCGATGCAGGGAGATTGATGACGAAAACAGTGCGAAAACATGTTGTCCCGACTGGCAGTGCGACAGTAGCGAACTGGGCTGGCCAAGTCCATGTCTATTGGACAGTATACACCAAAGTGCAGACTCCGAGTGTCTTTTTTGTCAGTGCGTGCAGAGGGACCAAGAGAACGTCGCCCTGTGCACCAAACGAGACTGCACGGCCCGAGGTATACTCAAAACAATAGTCCGCAACCCAAACACATTTAGACTCCGAGATATTGGGCCAATTAACGGCTCTAAGACCAAAACAGAAACAACAATACTAATCAGGATCAAATCCCTGTTACAACGAAAAAAAATCAGAAGGTATAGTGAGAAATCAAGCAGAGTCTAAGCACGGGAAATAAAATCAAGGAAATATGAGTAAAAGGAAATCCCGTAGATAACGCGATCAACCCATCATCTGAAATCTATACACCGACCAATGGCCCCATTTAAGCAAGTAGAACGTGACTCTATTTTACCAATTCAGCCTCTCTATAGGTTTGCATAACAAGAACGGAAGACATGGATGAAGAAAAGCCGTGCCACCACAAGGAACAATTACACCATCGCAGCTGGGTGAATAGCGTAACTGCGAAATCCGGCTGCAGCGTATGACCTGCCGTAGCTAAACAAAACGATTAAACAGTTACAATGGGAACTGCAAGCAATGCTAAACCAATGCAGATAGCATCGCCAACGTAATTTCTAGATAACAGTTAATTGTGTCTGCGAAGCAAACAAACGAGTAGTGTTTACAAATTTTGGCATCGGGGTTTGGGGCTGTTTCAGGTTGTAAGGACGACAACGGAGAGTATCGCGAGAACGGAGAGGTGTGGCCCACAGTGAACCCATGTCGACATGCCGTCTGCGTCAACGGTCTCATTCACGACATGTTTACACAGTGTGTCGAACCCGATCACCTGGATCCAAACTGCCGTCCGGTCGTCACCGACGATAGGTGACGTGACCCGACAAGCATACCTACGTAACGGTGTAGAAACATGTGCTAGAAGATAGAATCAGAATTAATAGGTGAAAAAATACAACCCAAGAGAAATGGGCAAGCCGTGACGCAACTTTGGGACCTAAGCGGGTCCATCTCAGAAATATTGAACAGATTGATCATAATATATTCAACAGATGTAAAGAATAATTCATGTAGTATTCCTATCATTCCCTCTTGAATATTCCCATGAATAAACCCTATTTTACTCAAATGTTTTCCATATTGATAAAACAACACACAAAATTCCATAGCAAAAAAGTTATTGGGCTTGGTGGGTAAGTGGGTTAGAGTAGTGCTCAACAAACTATCTACTTCTATATCATTATTTCTCCATCCACCTTGATGCCCAACATTCTATGTTATTCTATGATGACCAGCATTCTATGAACTTCATATGTTCAACATTCTATGTTGCCTGTGAGTTCTAGAATGAAGACGCTACATTAAAAAACTGGCAATTCTGAGCGGAAATTGAGACCAAATTGAGGCCCTTGATAGGTGAGTATATCCACACAAATGCCAAATGGCCTGAAAGGGCCCAGTTCTTCAAGAAACAGTATACTGTGACGCGGTAACTTCAGGTGCTGTCCTGCCTACCATTGCTCAAAGAAATGCATCGATGGCGAGACGTGGATAAGCGACTGCAACACGTGTTTCTGCAAGAACGGTTTACCAGTGTGCACGCAGAAGGAGTGTCCAAGTGAGACCAAACACCCACATACACGCTCACACAAGCGCACCATCCGCTCAGAAAACTAGCATCCAAAACAAACCACTACCGGCAATGACTCGGACATATTTCAACGAAGTTCGCATTTAGCAAACCTATTGGAGATTCTAGAGTCCATAGAAAATCAGCGTCATACAAAGACTTGTTAAAATGGGAATCGTAACTTCTGTGTGACGAATGTGACAGAGTGTAATGACGGGGACGTGTGGAGACAAGACTGCAACAACTGCACGTGTGTGCAAGGCAGACCTGTGTGTACCGAGATAGCCTGCGCAGGAAGTAAGTGGTATCAACATATAGACAATAACCAAAACGTTACAGTTCAAATGGCACACCACTCACAAGAGTATCGATTTGATTCACAACTCAGACATTCACAAACACAAGCACAAAAGAACTGACCACAAAATCAAGCAAGTAAATCGTTTAAGAGCAAGAGTTCGACGAAAAACCTCTCATCCCACTTTGCACTGCGGTCATGATTCAGGGCTTGACCAAATGAAACGCATCAATTAAACAAGTACCCGCACCATAAGAACTGTACCAAAATGAAATACCAATTAAATGAAAACCTATTGAAGCCAAATACCAACCACGATACACCCGTTATGTTTATATGTGTACGCCGCTGACTATCAGGCTCGGATGAATGTGAAGATGGTGACGAGAAAACGATCGACTGCAACAAATGTCAGTGCATCCACGGCCAGTACATGTGCACCAACAACCTGTGTCCCATCGACGGTGAGTAACCGATCACTCCCCTAGCAGATCACCACCAAAGAATCACTTGCAAAACATATCACTCCTCAGAAATCACTACACCACCGGATATTTATAACACATTCCCTTAACGGATCACTTGATACATTAAAGGGATATAACTGATTACCCGTAATGAATAGCGAATCACACTCATAACGGGCCGATCACGTGTCTCACCAAATCGACAACCGGATTAATTAGTGAGTTCATATCCCGCCCTTCCCTTCACAGATAATAAATACAGATTCAATGAATAATGATCTCTTCAAGCACGTTCTCAATGCCTCGAAAATTGGCGCTTCTGCTCTTGCTACTACGACTAGGCAATGGGTTCACAACACAACCCCGACGATTATCAACCGACTCATGAATGGACAGAAGCAGTCAGTGATTAAACAACAACCAAAGCACAGCAAAACGGGAGAAAATATAAAGACCACCTAAAATACCCCACGTAACGCCAGACCAGTGATTCTAAACCTTATCGGAGGTACTGAACTCCACGACTTCCATACTTGTATTCATCAAATCCTTCCTGTTTATAAATATATATTGTATGTATTATAAGAAAAACTACGTAAGACCAAGACAGTCACAAGTAAGTTCCTGAGTGGACCAAGCTGTTTGCAACACATATCGAGCGATGTGGCGTGATTAGCTGCAGCCTATGATGGCCAAGCAGAGATTAACGTGACGAATCATACGCGAGTGAATGAACCAAGCCGCCGTACCTCTGAAACAGACTCACCGAACTGACCCCTGGGTTCGTTCGGATCTCCCGGTTAAAGACCACTACGCCAGGCCTTTATGTAACACGACTGAATGCCTGTTTGTGTGTGTAACCCGCCAGAAGACGGCGAGACGACGCCGGACAGCCAGTGCGCAGCATCGCCGTGGCCGCTGGTCAGACCCGACCTGCACGAGACGGCCGCGTGCTACACCGACTTTCAGTGTTCGGACGACGGCAGCGCGGCCTGCTGCCAACGCCGTTGCGCCAGCGTCAACCACAAGCCGGCCCAGTGTCCCAAGCACGTGGTCTACACGCCGCTGGCGCTCTCGCAGTCCCACATCCAGCCGCACGGAGGCAATAACCGCCTGCCCCCCTTTGTGGGCTATCACCCGTGCCCCCCTCCACCACCATCCCCTCAATTGCCGCTGATCGAGACCGCCGCCTCGCAGTTGCGGCCAGTGCCGGTAGGGGGCAGCACGTGCGCAGCCGATCATCAGTGTCCCGGTAGATACAAGTGCTGCCCTCTATACACATGCGGAGGTCGCAGTTACTGTGTACACCCGGACACGGGTGTGATTTTGTACTGATACACTTACAAAATAAGGACGTGCCCAAGCACTACGCAGTGTTGTTTATGAATGACGCCGGTGAAATTCCCCAAGCACATGATTCCTTCACGCAACGCTTCACAAATTCCTACACAACAACAACTTCTCACTTCCTGCACAACAGACATTTTCTTCACACAAATTCCTTTGCAACGCGACAAATTTCAGATTGTCCTTCGATTCAGCTGATTTGGTGCCGATCCACCGAAACCTGCATTCATAAAGCAATTGGCCAGCTCCGATCCACGCCGTTTTGCCGCTGAGAGTGTAAGTCACCGCCCAATACATAATATCGTGCTTATGCGCATCCACAATGGACAGAATTAGTGGCACACACAGTGAAGGTGCTCCAACTAACATACCGCGAGAAATTTACCAAAAAACACGAAATTTACCGATAAATCACAGAGCATGTTTATATGAATGAAAAATTGTACTGCTGGGTATGTGTGCGTGTGTCTTGACCACAATACATTTCACACGAAAACGAAATCTACGCGAAAAATTGCCATTTTATAAATTTAGATGTATCATATAAATTATTGTATATTAAAATGAATTAAAATGAAAACAAATACATAAAAATTGTAAATTACACAATATATTATATAAATTATGACATATTATACAGTATATAAAAATATAAAATATATAAAATATAAATATAAAAATATAAAAATATAAGTATATAAAAATTCCTCCACCAAGTCACGATAGTGCAGATGATAATGCTAATTGATAAAATATTATCCAAACATCAGTAGAATCGGTAGTGTAGGCGGAGCACTAACGAAACTAATCAATAAACTACACACTGTCACAGTACATAGCCTCAACCACGAAGTAGATGCGATATACAGATAGATAGATAGAGAAATAGAGTGACGGGAAGAGAAGAGGAAATGACTGACCTGAGGTCGGTGTCTTCGATGCTGAATTTGACAATATCATCGGTCAGATCAGCAATATACAGTGTGGGCTGGTTGGCGTAGGGCATTATGTCAACTAAATCACTGCTCACACACACACACATACAGATTGTGAGCGGTTAAAGGCAGCAGTGCGTAATAAAATTAAAGAGGAGTGTAGGCAGAATATGGTCACGAGCGTTGAGCGTTTTCACGAGTCGGCGTTTCATCAGTGTGTTACGTTACGGATGAGACCTTGAACTGTGATGAAAAGCATGATGTATGTGAGTGTAGTTTTGGTGACTTCGAAGTGTAGCGTACGGCGGTGAGATGTGAATTGTGTTGTAGCGTGAGAATGTCAGTTTGTGCGGAAGTGATACAATCCTAGTTTAATCAATTATCGACATTTTATTGTTAATTTATTAATCGTCTAATACATATCATCGGCAAGATCAAGACAGATACATCACAAATGCATCATATATATATATATATATATATATATATATAGGTATTCCTCTGACGATTTCACAACGAATCCATTAGGGATGTACGGAGATATTAACGTATTCAGATATTTTGCTAGCTTGTATGTAACTGAAGGTGTCTGGCTTATGATTGGCCGAATAGGATAGCCGTTTCTGTGCGGTTTCATGTTTCCATACGCATAGCCTAACTTTTGGTCCCCTTCAATGATAGATAATTTGGTTCGACACACACTATTGCTTAATCGGCTGAGTTTGTTCAATTGGTTCTTGATTAATTCGATTGGATATCTATCTATAGAACTATGGACTGACATGTCTATAGACACTGAGGAAGGCAGGAGGAGCTAAACGTTTGACTAGCGTAGCTATCATTTGTGTTATACACACATACAACCATATATATATATATATATATATATATTTTATTATTATTAATTACAGGCAAATACAGTAGCATGGGAAGAGTGCAAGTGCACTATTACCACCCTAAGGTGGCCCCATGTACCGGAAGCGCCCAAAAGATTCAGAGAGAAAGAGAGTTCGAAGAGAAAAAAGTCTAGAAATATATATATATATATATATATATATATATATATATATATATATATATATATATATATATATATGCAGAGCCGTAGCAACCACCCCCCCCCCTACCCTCCGGCCGGGGGGGGCGAATGTTGATGGGGCCCCGTTGCTTCACGTATGATATTAAAATGTATCATATTTATTATATATAGCCTTTACCTTTTTGCTCAGATGTTTTCACCTGAGCTTGTATTATGTGATTATGTCTAATAAATAAATTCATAATTTGGTGCTTTATGTATAACGGGGGCCCCAAGTGTTGCCTTCGGTGGGGGGGGGGGCATAAGTCCTCGCAACGGCTCTGTATATATGCATACACGCATACATAGAGCAATTATCATGATTGGCGTTTTGAGCATGTTGAGACTGGCACGCCCCGCTGTGCGCCCATCTACAACGGTGACTACGGTTAGACTCAAGTGGAGGTGCTGATGAACGAGCCGGGCCAAGATTCGAACCGCGAACCTCTGTCACACGATAATTCAGCGCCTGGGCTACTACGGTGCTTACACGCATACGGATGTGCATATACCGACATAAAACGCAATATTTCAAGACATATATATATATATATATATTTTATTTATGTTAACATTTAAAACGTTTTGCCCATTCATTCAACAGCATTTACTTGTTACCGTTCGAAATCTTGGTATTATTTTTGATTCTTCGCTCTCCTTTGTAGATAACATTCGCTCCGTCGCATGCACTTGTCGTCTGATCCTACGTTCACTCTATCCCATTCGTCCCTGTCTCGATCAATCTTCATCTATTAAACTTGTTAATTCTCTTATACTCTCTAGATTAGACTATTGCAGCTCACTATACTTAAGCTTACCTCGATCTTCCCTAAAAATACTACAACGTGTTCTTAACCAATCTTGCCGATTTGTTCTTCACCCTTCTCCTTGTCGTCATACCTCCAGTTTTCTATTTAAGTTTCGTTGGCTTCCAATCGTTTCTCGTATCCACTTTCGCCCTTGCTGTCTAATCTTCAAACTCCTTCATGATCCTTGTCAACCGCCCTACCTAGTCAGTCTTTTAACTCGTTCTGATGTTTCTTCTCGTAGACCTGTTCCCCTCATCTGTCCTCGGGCCACTAATGAATCTTCGTGGTCCTCTAAATCTTTTACTTTCTTCGGTCCGCGCATCTCTAATTCTCTTACTTCTCATATTATTTCATCTTCTTCCTACCGCATGTTTGCTTCCCGACTTCAAAATCACCTTTTTGACATCTCGTTTGATCCTGCTTCTCACACTCTCACTCCTTTCGCCAAACTATGATTCCATTCAGCTATCCATTTTCTATTCCTCCTTATTGTACTCAAAACTCATGTGTATATGTGTATGTATAAGTGCATGTCTGTGTATGTATGTATATGTATAAGTGCATGTTTGTGTATGTGTGTATATGTATAAGTGCATGTTTGTGTATGTATGTATATGTATATATGTATTTACGCTTTGTTGTTCGTCTTTAAGTTATGCGCGCCCGTGTTTTTACAGGCGCTATAGTAAATATATGTTTGTTGTTTGTTTGTTTGTATACTAAGCATTGCATCTCAGCGCACACTTCCAATATGTGCTCATTATGATATTGATATAGCCGGTCGTGAAATATATTTCAACAAAATGAAAATATAAACCTTAATTAATTCACTCCGCCAACGACTGCAACAGGAGCCAACCGAGGTGGATTATCACTTCTTATTAACCCAAATTATTCTAATTATATATTTTCACATGTTTCAACAGTCAAACTGCGTCGAATTCACGCCCTTCGTGAAAAGCCGTGATCTAGTTTAATTCATCGCCAGCGCGAATACTAAATGACCCCAAAAATGGCAAAACATGGCATCAAAAATAGCTAAAGTATATACTATTCTGAAACAAAATATCCAAGATGAATGAAGAAGTACAAATTTTTCATATCACCACCACAAAACACATAAAATAAAATGTTATTAACACTGACTGAACGGAGTAAACAAAAACACATGCACGGTGACATAAACAACGCAAGACACACCAAGCATTTGAATCAAGAACATTTCTCACATATTATTGCCAGATACTCCTACACAATATTCTCGGAAAATTACAATGTTTGCAAAAAAATACTGAATAAAGCTAATGTGTCGCTCATAATTTTGTTTTCCAATTATTTTCACGTAGATATTCAGTAAAGATTTTCTAATCTCAACTCACTGTTCATTTTCGCTTCCTTGTGAAAATTATACCAAGTGAATAATAATGAAGATTTGTATTGAATTCACGGTTCATCCACCATTTATGTTTCTCTGTAACTTCAGTCCGTAGTAATTCCCTCTATGATTTCGTTGATACACAGCCCATCATTATCGCTTACTTCCAATGACAGCTGGTTTTCTGCAAACAAATGCCGCAGCTAATGATCCCATATTATAAGCGCTATCAATATCAACGCTCTCTGAATCAATAGCATAATTTGGTGTAATTTGGCGAGTTGACGCGCTCCGAGTCATGGAAATATGGAACAATATATAAATATAATTAACAACTCATTCCAACACAATTTCATCATATAAACATGATTTTTTCCTATTTGTTTATTAATAAATTTATCCAGTATTTTTAACCTTTGACCATCATTGATTCAGCACAGTTTTTCCAGAATCAACGCGTACCTATCACAAATGTCAATATTTCCCTATAATTTATCTAGCTCGCCTCTGAGCCGTTTATGTTTGATAGCATGCAATTTCACTCCCCAAATGCATATAACTCCGTGACGCAATAACATTTCACATCGTATGACAATAGTAGACAATAAATATTATGGCACAGGAGTGTCAAAGCCACTGGGCATATTCTCAGTGTGGAAACAACAGTGATTCAACTAGGATGTCACGTGAACAGAACAATACCAGCTCTTCAACAGCTGGTAGATCCGCCGATAACTCAGGTATTTCTCAATCAACTGGTCCTGTTACCCCTTCATCCATCGTTCATAGCAGACAATTAGAAACTGGGTTATTTATGGTAGAAAATAATGCATTTTTTCCTTTCTATATGTGATTAACGACGTTCAATTGCGTCGGTTTTTACAATAAATTAAAAATCTTATAGCAATTCTCAAAAATCGTGCACTAATAAGATATATACATAAGCTGTTCCTGACGACTAATGTATCTAGATTTAGATCTAGGTGGAATGGGATGTATACACACAGAAAACGCTTGTTGCAACTATTTTTTATTTACATTCACTTCTGGAACCTACAACAAAAAACAACAACATTAATTCAGTCTAATAAAATATGTAAATATAAAAGCATCGTACGTTTCTCTGTTTGTGTTCACAAAACATCTACGTAATCGATAGTCGCCCAAGTTAGTTTTGCGTTATTGCCTGTCGTTTCAGTCACAGTATCTGTTTGCCGTTTCAGTAAATATGATCTCTTCAGTTGAACCAGCTAGCAAACGCTTAAATACCGACAAAAAATGTGAATGGCAACACACTTGCAGTTCTTGCTAAAATATTAGAGAACATTTTGTGTTTGCTTGTGCAAAAGTCACCAGGCATTTGTCGCCTGAAACGGACAGCTTATGGCCGAGTTTAGAGCGTGTGTGTGGACAAAGTGTGGCTGGAGGCTCTTCAGGCCCAGTCGCCACTCATATCTACCAGGTGGTTGAACAGCTGATGACAGGTGAGCTTGTGTCACTACCGAACACAACAGAATACATGTATTATAATAAATATTATTATAATAATGCCTCGCCAATCACGACATTTTGTAAATATGTTTTCTGTTCCGTTATGAATGGCAAAATACATTTGATAGTTATTAATGTTGTTGTTATTAATATTATTATCTGTAGAAAATTTAATGAGTTTACAAAAAAACAATATCACACCAGAAAACCTCACAATGAATATAATACACCAACACAGAAAAACACAACACTCAAACGCCACTCAACGCGCAACTTGATCCATACACTCGCCACTCTCACCAACAACAGACCCGCAACGCAAGCGCGCCTTCCTATTTGTCACCTCGCATCACGTGACCTTTACGCGCACACACGCATACACTCTGGTATTTCCATATGCACACATACACCTACGTCACAGGGTCAACAGTACAGATGCACTTTTACACACCGCAAACACGCACAACGATCAAGGCACGCATACACTTCTACACAACGCAAGCACACACACACACCCACACACACACACATAATGATAAAAGTAAGCATACACTTCTACACGTTTGTTAACATAAAACCTACATTATCAATACTAATATTAATATTATATTATTATTACAGTTAAAGCCCTCTTATCCGGCACCAACGGGACCGCCGACATGCCGGATACTTTATGCCGGATGCAAAATTATGTCCAAAATTATCCAGATTCTCATAGAAAACATTTGACTAATACGTTCGCTCGTGCAAGCAAATATTCAGAGCCGTAGAAATACCTGAGTGGGGCTAAAGGTGTGGTCAATATGTTCACTTCTCAATACCGCAGCAGAACAACGTGTGGACACTATGTTCACCTGAATTTCAGCGTTTTTCAACCCAGTAGTTAAAAGGTTAAATGCCTAAGTGGCAGCTGCTACACGGGAAGAAGCCGAAGCTTATAAACACACAGGCGTGCCCCGTGCAGCTCGCTGCCACCGCAGAACCGACCCTCTCCACGCTATGGCGCCACAAGGACGTAAGACGTATTAGAGAGGGCCACCTCCCCAGAATGCATGGCACAACTCATGACTGATATCTGGTACCATCATTATCTGCTGGGTGGACAGGGGCTGTGGGATTGTATAATTCGCCCAATGAAATTCTGCTCCGCCGGGTTTCGAACCACGGACCTCCCGCTTGTGAGGCGGATGTGCTAACAACTGCACTGCAGTAGTGTATTTATCAGACAGTGAGATTTGATTAGCCAGTGGCTTTCAACATAATTTTCAACTTAGTGCTTTCAATGGCGCGAATCATTTCAGAGTAGCAACTCGGGAAAAATATGCCGGATAATTTGAAGGTGCCGAATACTCGGATGCCGGATAAGAGGGCTTCTACTGTATAATTATTTGAAAACTAAAAATAGACAGAGAGAGATTTAATCTTGCATTGATACATATTTTTCAAGATTGCAACCATATTTCAACATTATTGAAACGGTATTGATTGTTGCAGAGAGTTACATGACGGTAAGCGAGTGGCATGAGCAGGATCGCAGTGTTCACATGATGTACTCCAACTCGGATCTGGTCAGTTCACTGGAGAGGGAATATCGACAACGTCATAGATGCACTTCAGCCACGGTCAACCCCAATGGTCAGTCGTAACCAAGCTAAATTAATTCAGATAAAGTTTGACTTGCATGTTTCGGAGAATTTGAATGTGTTTGAAATCAATTCGAAAGTTTATTCGAGAGGAAGAATAATTACGAAAGATATATTTTCAAGTTTTCAAGATATGTCCCAAATATTTCTTTTGTTTTTCTTAAATATTTATGAAACATTTGCTCTGCGAGCTCCTTTGGAGGAATGGAGCTAGATAAATGTCTATTTAATAAACATATTTCTATATTCATATTTCTATTTTTAAATATTCTCCAAAGAATTAAAAATAAAGAATAGATTACACGATAAAGTTATTGGAAGAACTTATTCAAGAATTTGTCTGAAACAAATTAATAAAGTTATATAAATTAATTAATTATATATTATATATACATATATATTCTAATGATAAAAAATGATAAATATACGCTTCGTTTTAGTACAATAAATGATTGAAAATATAGCTGAAAAAATCAACTTAAAAAAACACCACCGGCATTACAACATCCGTTAACGTCTGAGCATATAGTGTGTGTGTGTGTGTGTGTGTGTGTGTGTGTGTGTGTGTGTGTGTGTGTGTGTGTGTGTGTGTGTGTGTGTGTGTGTGTGTGTGTCTGTATGCAATTGACAGGCGCATGGTATGTAATATGGCTGCTTATGACAGTGATTGTGTTCATCTATAACTGCTGGATGATCCCCTACAAACTGCTATTCACTACAAACACCCTCGGTAAGACACACCTGGGATGCGTCACGCTGCGAGAGGTGGACAAGGAACGAGATCATTTATGTGATTATCCAGAATGATCTGTCACCGCAGGCGCACATTGATGACCTTGTAGCGGGCCACGTTGGCTGCATTGTCGTCATTTTATGCTAGGCTTGTATATACGTGTTATTGTCGATTTATTATTTGTCATTTTAATCATGTTTCCGGTCGAGAGTAACCGTTTGTATTTCTCCTCTCGCTCTCTCACACACACCATGTTTGTCCGTGCACCTCACACCCTTCTGCTCTCACACTCTACTTCATTCGCAGTGCCTGTATCGCCGTGCCCACTGTACCGTTATTCGCTCTGTGTGCACACACCCTATCAGTCCTGCTCACGGGCCTGCTCTCTCGCAGTTGTTATTGTCACGAGGGCCGTGCAAACAACACACAGGTACAGTGGACACACGGCTGAAGGCAGTCGTCCCTAGTCGTTGCTGTGAGTGGTTACGCGGCGCAGCACATCCCCCGGTTCTGTGCAGTTTGTTGGTGTGGTGCATGTAAATGTATACATTACACATGGTGGTGTTCATAATTGACGGGCTCAGGCGACTACATACGCGCACATTGAAAGCGCTACAACCTTTTCGCCAAGTCGTATGCACTTATTTCAAAAACAAGAGGAGTATTCAACTACATGGATGAGAATATGTTCAGAAAAATCATGATAGCTCTAATTAGGCCAAAGATCGAATACGCAGCTGTAGTTTGGTCTCCACACGAAGTGAGACATGTAAAGAAAATAGAAAAGATTCAAAAACTAGCCACAAAATTGGTACCAAACTTGAAAAACATGTCTTACGAGGACAGATTGAGGAAAATTGAATTACCCTGGCTTGATGAGAGGAGAGAAAGAGGTGATTTAATAAACATATATAGATGCATGAATGACACGGTCAACACAGACGACATCGGATTAGTTTTTCAAGGAAATGTGCGTAGAGGACACTAAAAAAAACTGAGGAAAACACGTTGTCGAAAAGATGTACAGAAGTAAAGTTTCCCGTTTAGGAGCGTAGATCAGTGGAACCAATTAGACAGCAAAATAGTTGAAGCTAGAAATTTAAATTCCTTCAAAAATATGTTAGATAAATTATGGAAAAGAGACGGGACAGCACGAGCTTAGCTCATATCCTGTAGAACAACTATGTGAGTACTATGTGAGTACACCTGGTTGTCATGACAACCAGGTAATATCAACCGGTTGAAGCTGAAGGTGTAAGGAATCAAGAACATTAGATTTAGAAAATTTGATTTAACGAATTTCTTCCAGTCCTTCGCCTCCTGCAAAGGCAGCACATTACATTAGCACGCTAAACGTAACCTAACCTACAATCTATGAAAAATATAGAAACGTTTTTGTGCGTTTTCATTATAAATTAGCGTTTTTAATGTTCTTGAATCCTTACACATTTAGCATATACCTTATCACACCTTCTTCAACAAAATAACAACAAAGCTAAATTTCTTTTTAGTCTAGTCTTGTATTGATTACTAGTATGATTAGATTTTTTCTGATTAATATATATTTATTATCAATTGATCATTACTTATTTAATATTTAACAATATATATTATTATTTACCTATTTATAAATTATCAACTAGAGTAATGCAAACAACCACTCGGCTGGCCTGTGGTGAAAATTTGCTAAATAATATAACAATATATACTGTTCCATATCAGATGGTAGTTATCACAAATTATATACTCAAACCTTTTAAAATTTATGAATTTTTTTACAAAAATTATAATAAATAATATATTTTTATATGCAACCAATCGTTATTTTGTTTGCTGTATTAATCAGCATTGTTAACGTTGTTGTTGTTGTTGTTGTTGTTGCTGCTGTTGTTGTTGTTGTTGTTGTTGTTAATGTTGTTGTTGCTGCTGCTAATGATGTTGTTGTTGTTGTTGGTGGTGGTGGTGTTGTTGTTGTTAATGTTGTTGTCGTTGTTGTTAATGTTGTTGTCGTTGTTGTTGTTGTTGTTAATGTTGTTGTTGTTGTTGTTGTTGTTAATGTTGTTGTTGTTTTTGGTGTTATTGTTGCTGTTGTTGTTTTTGTTTTTATTGTTGTTAATGGTGTTGTTGTTGTTAATGTTGTTAATGTTGTTGTTGTTAATGTTGTTGTTGTTAATGTTGTTGTTGTTAATGCTGTTGTTGTTGTTGTTGTTAATTTTGTTGTTGTTGTTTTTGTTGTTGCTATTGTTGTTGTTGTTGGTGGTGCTGTTGTTGTTGTTAATGTTGTTGTTGTTGCTGTTAATGTTGTTGTTGTTGTTGTTGTTGTTGGTGGTGGTGGTGGTGGTGGTGGTGGTGTTGTGGTTGTTGTTAATTTTGTTGTTGTTGTTGTTGTTGTTTTATTTGTGACCAGATATTGTCGAGGGTCATCGTGTGGCTGACCTGCTGGGTGATGTCATCAATGTGGTTGACCTAGTGCTGGTGAAGTGGCGACTGGAGTACATCAGCGAGGTGCACGGATGTCGACCTATCAGTGTTCGAGAAACGACCGCAGCCTACGCAAGAAAACAGCAGATCTGGGTGATAACATGCACGAAAATCAAGCCCACTGTGATCCATGGATATAATATACTTGCTCCGTTTCGAGAGGTTTTTTTGTCGAAACCAATTCGTGGGTATAATTTCTCGCATGGTTTCTATGACGCTGAATTCAATAGTGGTAAGATTATTTAGATTTGCAGAGTTTTAGTGGTCGCAAATCTTCTTTGAAAATAAAACTAGAAATAATTTTCAAATCGAAATTAATGTAATGTGCGACTATCTATAGTGAGTTGCATGCATGACAGTTTTTTATATCATTACTTCAATATTATTCATGCCCACACACACACACACACCCACACACACAAACACACACACAAACACACACACACACATACAAACACACACACACACACTTGTATCTTCATAGGGACCGCAGTGTGCGGGGACCCAACATGGGAGACACATAGGCACATGTCACAATGCATCTGATGTGTTGCATTTTATATATGCAGCCGAATTTTTTCACCTGGACACGGTGGCAGTGCCAGGGGGGGCATAGAGAGAATGAAGCCCCCCCATAAATATGTCAAGCCTCTGCCCTCCTGAACCGGTCTAGGCTAAACATGTAAGGATTCAAGAACATTAAATTGAGCTTATATATAACGCAGGAATTCATTAGAACAAAAACGTTTTTTATATTTTTCATATATTTTAGGTTAGGTTAGGCTTAGCGTTCTAATGTGCTGCCTTTGCAGGAGGCGAGGGACTGGGAGAAATTCGCTAAATCAAATTTTCTCAATCTAATGTTTTTGATTCCTTACACATTTAGCGTCAACCTCCTGAACCCCCTTCGCCCCCCAAAAAATCCAGACCAAAAACATTTCGAGTGTCTTCCTCATTTTCTAACTAAATAACTGAAACAATAATGGATTGTAATGGATACACATATACACTTAAAATTTCATAAGATAAATGATAAAAAAATTGGTTTCAAAAATGCACTTGAGGTTGGATTATGTGGTTTGATTTATACGTATGACAGATGGATTTGATAGCTGTACTGCCCGTGGATATTATAGCTGATGTGTTCAACATTAACAACTCTCTATTTCGTCTCAACCGACTTGCCAAGGTGGGTGAAATCTTCTGATAGCCTCAGTGGCGGCGCCAGGATTTTTCCGATGGGGGAGCTAAGCTGGGGGACTAAGGAAAAAGTTGAGGGGGCTTGGTGAAGCATGAAGAGCTACATTCGAACGCTGACTACATAATATTATAATAAGGGACTGGGGCACACGGATTCAGTTCTCGAGCTTGAACCAAAATTATAGGACTTCATTTACAGTGGTAAGAAATTTTAATGTTCATGATTAGGATTTTTGGGGGGCTCCAGCCCCCCCCCCTTGGTGCCGCCACTGTGTGTGCGCGTTACATGAGAAAAGTAAACTTGATCAAACTTGAACTTTTCAGCTAAGCATGTATAGACATGGAGGAAAATTAATTGATAAACTTCATGTAAAAATGAAATTAAATTAAATCCAATTAAATTATCAAACCTTACCTGAACGAAGCTGTGTGTATGTGTGTGTGTGTGTGTGTGTGTGTGTGTGTGTGCGCGCGTGTGTGTGTATGAGTGTGTTAGTGTGTGTGTGCGTGTGTGTGTGTGTGAGTTTTTTTTGAGACACAAACAAATATATTTACAAACGTGTACATATATTCACAATACTACTATAAAACAATGGAGGCGGCGTTGCCACGAATGACGGCCAAACTGTTTGTGTGTGAGTGTGTTTGTGTGTGTGTGTGTATGAGTGTTTTTGTGTATATGTGTGTGTGCGTATGTGTATGTGTGTATGAGTGTGTTTGTGCGTGTGTGTGTGTGAGTGTATGAGTGTGTGTTTGTGTGTGCGTGTCTGTGTGTCTGTGTGTGTATGTGTATGAGTGTGTATGCGTGTGTGTGTGTGTGTGTGTGAGTGTGCGTGAGAGTGTGTGTGTATGAGTGTGCGTGAGATTGTGTGTGTGTGTGTGTGTATGAGTGTGTGTGTGTGTGTCTCACAGATGGGCTGTTATACTCAGTTGTTTGAGCGATTGGAGGCGATAGTGGCGCGGCCCATGCTGGTTCGCGTGACCAGGACGGTCGGCCAGATGTTGTTGATGATTCATCTGGAGGCCGGCGCTTATTTCACGGCCAGCAGAATGCACGGCTTCGCCTCCGATCGCTGGGTGTACAACAATACAGGCAACGCGTCAGTGTCTAGAAGACACTGTCTAGGAGACACTGTCTAGGAGACACTGTCTAGGAGACACTGTCTAGGAGACACTGTCTAGGAGACACTGTCTAGGAGACACTGTCTAGGAGACACTGTCCAGGAGACACTGTCTAGGAGACACTGTCTATAAGACACTGTCTAGGAGACACTGTCTAGGAGACACTGTCTAGGAGACACTGTCTAGGAGACACTGTCTAGGAGACACTGTCTAGGAGACACTGTCTAGGAGACACTGTCTAGGAGACACTGTCTAGGAGACACTGTCTAGGAGACACTGTCTAGAAGACACTGTCTAGAAGACACTGTCTAGAAGACACTGTCTAGGAGACACTGTCCAGGAGACACTGTCTAGGAGACACTGTCTAGGAGACACTGTCTAGGAGACACTATCTAGGAGACACTGTCTAGGAGACACTGTCTAGAAGACACTGTCTAGGAGACACTGTCTAGGAGACACTGTCTAGGAGACACTGTCTAGGAGACACTGTCTAGGAGACACTGTCTAGGAGACACTGTCTAGGAGACACTGTCTAGGAGACACTGTCTAGGAGACACTGTCTAGGAGACACTGTCTAGGAGACACTGTCTAGGAGACACTGTCTAGGAGACACTGTCTAGGAGACACTGTCTAGGAGACACTGTCTAGGAGACACTGTCTAGGAGACACTGTCTAGGAGACACTGTCTAGGAGACACTGTCTAGGAGACACTGTCTAGGAGACACTGTCTAGGAGACACTGTCTAGGAGACACTGTCTAGGAGACACTGTCTAGGAGACACTGTCTAGGAGACACTGTCTAGGAGACACTGTCTAGGAGACACTGACGCAATGGCGGCGATTTTTGGAAGGGCTGAATTCCCCTCGCCCTAAAAAAGTGCCTAAAAATGGTAGGCCCATGTGGGGCTTGGTTAATTTTTAGGGATTGAAGCCCATCAAGCCACCTCTCCTTGGCAATTATATTGAGTTTGATGGTTATTTGATTATATTTGAGCATTTGTAGTGTTTTTATCAAATAAAAACTACCTTCCAAAAAAATAAATCACCGATTAATTGTTTCGTTTTTTTTAGAATAAATCTTGATGATTCGTGTATTTTTATTGTTCTTGAAATATTATTGAGCCAAGTTCAATTCTGCTCTCTCTCTCTCTCTCTATGTATGTGTGTGTATGTGTTTCAACACAGATACATTAACTGCGTATATTTTGCAACCAAAACCGCCCTGTCAATCGGTCGCAACGTGAAACCCACCAACGTGACGCAGTACTTGTTCATGACGCTCAGTTGGCTACTGGGAGTGCTCGGTTTCGCCATTCTCATTGGCCAGGTTCAAGTCACGTGATGCGTATGCCAGCCAATCATAGACTATTATACCATAAATTCCGGCTATTGAGCCCACCTGGCCTGAAACACTAGATTCTCAGCAATACGCTCCAACAAGCCCACTAAAAATCTATGCTTTTCTCCGAAAGTATTTTCCAAATGCTCTGCGTGTTCTACATATACAATATGTTGAAAAAAATCCGTCTTTTCTTATTATTTACGTGCTAGTTTACGTTTTTATCAAACTATTGCACATATGTGTACTTTATCAACATTGATATAATTCATAATATAATGAAACTTGTTCCTTTTTTTTAGATAAATAAGGCTTTGACAGACTAATTTTTTCCTGAAATAGCTCATGGTCATTAAGCCCACCATGGAGCATATGGATGCGAAATATGGTGATTTGTGCTGTACGTATTGTACGTATAGGTTCACGACACCGTAGCTCTCTCTCTCGAGGCCCAGGAGAACTACCGCAAGCAGAAAAGTCGCATTCTGCAGCTGCTCGAAGACAAACGTGTTCCTACAGCAATCAAACATCGGGTCAAACTGTGGCTGACCCATGTCTGGCAGCAAAACAAATCCATAGGTGACTTTCTATAGTGTCTACATATTTTTCTTTATGCATTCATCATATAGTCATTTTAACTCCTTTCTATAATATACTTTCGATTTACGTGTTTTATTCAAAGTTATTGATAAATTGGTGATGTTTTGATCAGGGCGATTACATTTGTTACTTGGCTTGTCAATGTTATTGAGGAGACATTAGTTCCGTTCAGTGGCGTGGCTAGGGCTGGTGAGAGGGGGCTGGTGAGGAGGGACGGTTGGCCCCGGCTATCAGATAGCCTCGCTACGCCCCTGGTTGCAATGTTGCAGATGTTGCTACGCCCCTGGTTGCAATGTTGCAGACGAGCATCGCTGGCTGTCCCAGCTGCCACGCAAGATGCACACTGATGTGGCCGTGTCCGTTCACGCCTCTCTGCTCCGCAACTCTCCCGTCTTCAGCCGCTGCTCTTCCCAGCTGCTCAGGCAATTGGCCCTGCACGTGAAGCCAGTCATCTACCTCCCCGGCGATGTCGTCTATCAACATGTGAGAGCAATGGCGGTGCCTAGGGGGCTGGAGGAGCTGAAGCCCCCGTCCACAAACATATGTTCCAAGCTCCTCTGATCATTTCCAAAAAATCATGACCATGAACATATCGATTGTAGTTCTTTTTGTTTTGCCAATTCCCCGCATCTTATTTCCTAGTCCCTCGCCTTGACTTCCCGCCAACATAACCCTGGCGCCGCCACTCAGTGAGAGGGATCTCCCTGCCAACACAAGATGGGTAATGCATGGGTAATAGAGTCGAGTGCGGTGATGGACTGGTGATGGGGTGATGATAATTTTTCTATCAACAGGCAGTTCGATTACTTGACCCTGTGCTTATCAGCGTGGTGCAATAGTGTAACCAATATGGGATTAAGGAAGAGATAATGTTAGCGGCATGTTTGTTGGGTAAATCCTTTATTCATAATCTAAGAGAAAATTTACGTAATATCTGGATGAATATAAATAAAAAATATGAAAAATATATACATATATGAATATATGCTTGTTTGATTGCGAAATGTTTGATAAAACCGTTACGATCAGCGAGAGAACGTGAAATATAAAATACGCAAAAATACACAAAGTGTATATACGCAAAAACAAAAAATATATAACTACAAGAAAAAATTTGTAGACAAGTTAATTATTATTGCTAACATATATATTTTTTGTTAAATATGAAAAATATATTAATGCATGTTTGTTGGGTAAATCCTTTATTCTTGATCTAAGAGAAAATAGACCAAGATCACTTTGAATCTTGATCCATTCTACGATTTTTAATCTCTGTTTGGAGTAGTGTTTGTTTGTTATTAATGAGACATCGATGAAACGCTATGTCTGACAAAATCACTGTACATGGGGCCACCGCAGGGTAGTAATAGTGCACTTGCACTCTTCCCCCATGCTACTGAATTTGCCTGTAATTAATAGCAATAATAATTATTATTACCGCAGGAAATGAGCACCGTAAGTGTGAGCATTGTCGGCTCGGGGCATTTGGTGATGTTCATGCACAAGAGCGGTGAGTCACCGCTTGATTTTGATCAGCGACAAGACAAGTCTGTGCCACACAAGTTTGTCTATTTGCAGCGAGGCTGTGTGTTTGGAAGACGCTCCGTGGACGCCAGCGGTAGAATCTTCGATCATGTGATCTCTGTAAGGTGAGCGCAGAGTCGATGCGAGGTTTTATTCTCCCCCCCCCCCCTTCCCCGAAAGTCAATAATTGTGACCCCTCATTATTAGATCCGTAGCAACCGCCCCCTGTACCCCCCGGCCGGGGGGACCGAATGTTGAGGAGCCCCGTTGCTTCACGTATGATATTAAAATTTATCATATTTATTATGTATAGCCTTTACCTTTTTGCTCAGATGTTGTCACCTGAGCTTGTATTATGTGATTATGTATAATAAATATATTCAATATTTGGTGATTTATTTATAATGGGGCCCCAAGTGTTGCCTTCGGGGGGTATACGTCCTCGCAACGGCTCTGCCCATTATAATCTATAGATTTGGTCTGACTTTGGGAAAATGCAGTTACGAGCAGTGTCTTAGTCTCCTGGGGACTTACGCTACTTGTATGCCCTATTTAATGATAAATTTTAATACCAGTAAGGCGCCGTGTTCGGCGATGAACGAGCGAGCGCGAAGCTATCATATGTAATCAAAGTTTGTCGTGAATGCATTTGGCTGCGTGCATGGGTAAAGTTTTCTGCTAAATTATAAGAAGGCATATGGCACGTGCCACGTGCCACACTGGGCACTGACATGATTCAGCATGGTCTCATTCGCGGCAGGAAGGATGAGGCTACCCAACAACAAAAAATGCATGTTAATCAGACTTATGGTTCCAGAGATATAAGCCTCTGAAAAGCATGACCACGGCCGGCGGGCCGCTCATACTCATTTTTCTAGTAACACCAAGTATGAACTTGCTCGCTTCGCTCGCTCGTAATCATTCTAAGAGGGTACTTCAACACTCGAGGTCTCCCGGCTGGAGGATGCGGGGTGTGGTTGTTACGGCTCTGATTAGCTGGTGCTGTCTGTTATGGTCAGATGCATCGGATTTTGCACGATACTCGAGCTTAGTCGACATTCGTTGTCAGAAATCGGCGGAGACCACGAGGAGCTGTACAAACTGCTGGGCATCGAGCAATAACACTCGCTTCTACCCAACTCTCGATTTCTCAGCAAACCAGCGCGACCAAGTCCCGTGGGATTCCGGTCGTGTTTTGAGTTTGCAACACTATTTCACAATAAGATCCGCAGTAGAATTCTCAATGCGCAATTCAAGTGAATAATTATCACGTAAACATGATTACTTGCAAAATCAAGGTTATCTTATGCGGATTATATTATTATTTAGGTTTATTTAAAATATTTTATCATTTTGAATATTATTATTTAGCGCGGAATTTCGTAGAATATTTAGTGATACTCAGTCATCTTGTGTTAGATATGTATTTTTCGCAACCGGAACGTGAACAATGCACAATATTCAACTCGCTTCACAATACTATGTTTGTGTGTGTGTAGGTGTGTATTTGTAGCGCAATATAGACACAAGCGCATAGCACGGAAATCGTATGTAACCCAATGACATCGAATGAATCAGCAAGCAGTAAGAAGAAAGTTACGCTAAGACGATGCATCAACTAAAACATGAATGAAAACCAATGTTATCTCGCCTTCACCCGACACACGCACATACACACACATGTATATATTCCAGACATCAGTAAAACAGGTTAAATCATAAAATATACTGAAAACACGGTTGAAACATGCGGCCGGCGTGTTTCATTGGCGCCGCATAAAGTTGGGCGTTTGCGGTTCTGTGAGCGGTTGAGAGGAAGGAGCGGGCACAAAGGCTCGTGAGTTAGGCACAGGAACAGGCCGGTGCACCGCCTCGCGTCTCATACGAGCCATCTCCGCCTGCTCACGATCACGCAACTCATTCTCCTTCTGCTCACACACACACACACACACACATGCGCAGTAGAGTAATAACTCACTACTATTATTTGTGTGTATGTTCGTGTGCTGTGTCTGTTGTGTGTTCACTGGCGGTGTATGTCTGTCTGCTGGTTTGTAAGTCTGTGTGTGTGTGTGTTACATTTGCGTAGATAGGTACGTAGGTATGTCTGAGTGTGTGTGTGTGTGTTTTTCGTTTAATAAATACATTTGTCGCAAAGTAGCTGAGGATGTAGGTGAGAAGAAGGTAAATATAAAAAACCAGTAAAATTACATTCAGAATGTGAATATGCAGAGTGATCATCCACAGTTATAGTTTCATGCAATACAAACACAAACAAACGCACACAAACAATCAAACAAACAAACACAAGCATACACACACAAACAAACAAACATACACAAACAAACAAACACAAACATACACAAACACAAACAAACATACAAAAGCACATACACAAACAAACACACACAAACAAACATACATAAACAAACACGCACAAATATACAAACACACACACACACAAACAAACACAAACAAACACACGCACTCACAAACAAACAAGCACACAAACAAACACACGCACACACACAAACAAACGCACACAAACACATACACACACACAAACGCACAAAAACAAACAAACAAACACACACACACACAAACAAACACACAAAAACAAACACACAAACAAGCACACACGCACTCAAAAACAAACACACACACAAACAAACACACTCACAAACAAACACACACAAACATACATAAACAAACACAAACAAACATGCACAAACACACTCACACACACATACGTACACACACCTGAAAACGCCGTTCTTGAGCCTGGTTCTCTCGCTGCTGTTGCTCCAGGTCGTATTGTCGCCGCTGTTGAGCTCGCAGGTCGCTGTGCAGAATGGGCGCACGAGGCACAGTGACCGTGCTGGACAAGGTGTCATTGACGCAGGTGGACGGCTGGAAGGCAGCACGTCCGGTAACTGTGCACGCTTGAGCCTTGAATTGACGATGAGCCGCCTCAGTCTCGCGTTTCTCGTCCATCTGACACACACACACACACACACACATATTAGCTCATTAGCTCCTGGTAATCTCATATGAGATAACTGAAAAAATGTAGCCATATTTTGTAGTTTTGTTGTTGTCTATGTAATCACATAATTTATCATTAGGCTATATTTATTAGCAGCATTTGTTCGATATCAATGCAATATATATATATATATATATATATATATATATATATATATATATATATATATATATATATATATATAACGATTTGAATTAATTGATATACAAGCTAGCAGATATTAAAGTTGTACTCAATATAATTATGGGAATAAATGGGTTAATATATTTATTTGGTTATATATATATATATTTATTATTTTATTTATATATTTATATATATATTTGATATTTGTGAGTATGTGTTTGCACCCACCTTGTGCTTGAATTTCTCCACCTGAGCCTGGTGAATGTCGAGGCCTGGCATGTGGAACGGCTGTGGCTGTGTGGCCGGCTTGACTGAGCGTCGGGGCAGACCGCGCGGCTGTTCGACACACGGCATCAACTGAGCACGAAACTCGCGCAACTGACGCTCCTGCTGCAACACCTGCAATGATGATGATGATGCATTGTGCCATCACAACAACAACAACACCGTGTGTCAAATTGCAACAACGTGTGCAATTGTCACCTGTGTGTCAGTCATATATCAGTCATGTGTCAGCCATATGAGTTATATTTGAGTCATGTTAGTCATATATGAGTCACACGAGTCATATGTGAGTAATGAGTCATGGTAGTCATATATGACTAACATGTATGACTCACTCAGGAGTCGTATGTGAGTCACGTTTAAGCTGTATATACGAGTTATAAGAGTCATGGACAAGTCACACTAGTCACAGGTGAGTAATATGTGACTCATCACGTGAGATATGTGTGACTCATGAGTCACGTTAAAAAAGTTTGTGAGATTATGTGATCACAAAAAATATTTTTCAAATAGAATGCAATTTTCACCGAGAAATATTGTCTAAATATAAAATTATATAGTTCGCACGTGAAATTAGTGTAGTTTTTTAGAAATTGTCATTACACAGATGACGGATTCAACATGTTATGATACACTTGAACACTGCATACAAGTACAATACTAACGCCAGAAACGTTAACAATGGAAAAGGAAATATTAATATAGAAATACGTTACTGATAACTAATCAAGTCCGGACATGAAGAGCGTCACACGGTTTATACCCCTAGTATAACCCTACCCCATACCATATGGGATGTGGGCGTGGCTTAAGTGGTGTGACAGCATGATTCAGAATGTCTGCAATAACTCGCTATGAAGACCAAATCACTCCAAGCTAGGTGCATGTGACATTGGTTTTTTGGGAAGGTAGGATCATACATACATGTACTTCATATTTACATTTTCTGAATTATTAAACACAAAAGGCGTCTGTATCGTCACGCTCAAAGCGATTGAAGGAATTCAATGTGAAGTCGAATTTCCCAGAAAAACATGGCTGGCAAGAATAGCATGTTTTGTGGTGCGTGTGTGAGAAAAAACGTGTCCGCTGGTCACAAGTCGCACAGCTCAATCAACACAACAAACCGGCTACTCACTCGAAAATATCAAATGTACATGCAGAATCGAATCATAGGAGCATTGCGCCTCGAAACAAAATTACAAACTGGCACCACTACAGTGGCAGCAGCAATGGAGGGGTTGAAGCTCTCCCCTCCTGAAATATGCCAAGCTCTTCTGAAGCCCCAAAAATCCTCACCATCAACATTTCCATTGTAGTTCCTTGTGTTTCGCCAAATCCTCACATCTTATTCCATAGCCCTCTAACGAAAAATCTAACGAAAATTTCGCCTCTCTAAGAGTCTCTCCCCAATGAAATGTCGCTAGATACATGCCTAAAAATGCAACTCATCTACGAAACAGTGCAAAATTCACGCATTTTATATTGAAATTGAACAACATATTTGGATGTTTTCGACAACACATTTTAGCATTTTTCACCACATAATAAAAACGTGAAACTCATCAATCAACCAAAAGATCATCGCATAAGCTTCCCAACTCTAGTCATGTGTGTGTGTGTGTGTGCGTGAGTGTGTGAGTGTTAGTCAGTGGAGTGTACCTGTTCAATGCGTTGTTTCTTGGTGGCGGCGCGCTGCTTGTCGCGCTCTTCAAACGAGAACGGCTGCAGTTGAGTGTTTTGAGTCAGCTGTGCACCAGCGCCCACCATTGTACCGGCCGGCGCAGTGAGGAGACGAGCCGATATCGGCACACCGCTACTCTCAGCCGCCACCTGACGCTCACACGACGCAGAACGACGTCCTCTCTGTGCGTCAAAGTATGTGTGTGTGTTTAAAGTGAAATAAATTACATACATTAGTGGACTGCGTGGTGTAGTTGTTAGCACACCCGCCTCACAAGCGGGAGGTCCGTGGTTCGAAACCCGGCGGAGCAGAAGACGCGAATTCATTGAACGAATTCTACAATCCCACAGTCCCTGTCCACCCAGCAGTAAATGATGATACCAGATATCAGTCATGAGTTCTGTCATGTATTCTGGGGAGGTGGCCCTCTCTAATACGTCTTACGTCCTTGTGGCGTCATAGCGTGGAGAGGGTTGGTTCTGCGGTGGCAGCGAGCTGCACGGGACACATCTGTGTGTGTGTTTATAAGCTTCGACTTCTTCCCGAGTAGCAGCTGCCACTTAGGCATTTAACCTTTAACCATACGTCAAACTTAACACTGAGGATTTTCAGTACAACAGATTCAACCATTCAACACACTCACACACACACACACACACATACACAGATAGTGTTGTAGTCAGTGTGACGAGTGGATGACAGGTGATACCTGGGCAGGCGGGCCGACAGACAGAAGATTGTCACAGCTGCCCGAGCGTTTGCGACCGCGAGTGCCGCTAGCAGACACACTGCACGGTCCTGAACGAGAACGACGACGCTCACCCTGCATACACACATACATACACATACATACACATGCATAGATATATGTATACAGACACGCGCGCTCATGGATTGCCCCGGTCATGGGATTGTAACCAGTGTGCCACATACACATACACACACATACACACACACGTATAAAGACAAACACAGACAGAGACACATAAAAGCACACACAGATACACGCGCACACATAAAACACGCACACACACGCGCACAGACACAAACCCGCACATACATAAAGACACACAAGCTATACACACACAAACACACACGCACACGTATAAAAACACACACAAATACAAAAACACATATAAAGACATACAAACACACACAGTGACACATAAACATACAAACACACACACAAACACACACAAATACACCCACAGTGACACACAAACACACACACCTGAGCTAGCTGGTCGGCTGGCGGTGGCGGTGGCTGTGTGAGGTTGAACGGCAGCGGCTGTGTGCTGGGTCGGCGCTTCTTGGCAGGCACGCCGACCGTCTGCTGTAGAATAAGCGTGTTGAGTGGACGCGCATGTACCGCCTCGCGCCGACACTGCTCAAACTGGCGCAACTGCAGCTGCTCGTAGGACAGCGGCTGATCGCGCTGGTCGGCCGAACGACAACGCGTGCGAGTTGCCAGCTGGGGCGAGCGGGCGCGCGTTGTCGATCTGGCAACACTACTAGTGTTGTTGTTGTCGCCTGCCACAGCGGCTCCGGCTCCGCTGTTGGCAGCGTTGGCCGGTCGCGAGTGGAAGCGCTCGGGCGTCTTGTGCTGAAAGTCGATCACCTGCTGCGCCATCGACTTGAACGCCGCCTCATCCGCCGGCTGGCCACCAACTGCCGCACCGCCACGCACCGTCGACGTGTGAAAGGTGAACGGCTGCGGAACCGTCCTCACCGCCTTCATCGGCTGCTGCTGTTGTTGTTGTTGTTGTGCAGGGTTGTCGTGGTTGTTGTTGAGCCGGGCGGCGGCGCGCTTGTATTGGCGCATTTGACGGCGAAATGCGTCGAGTCGCTGCTGTTCCTGCTGTTGTACGGCGCGCAGTGCGGCCGCACGTGCTGCGTGCCGCGTCGCCATGCCGTGTCTGTACATCATCCGTCCCACACACACACACACATACACACACACTTACTCATAAACATGCTGATTTCAACATTGATAAAGATGAGGGATCGGTAGACTTTTTCCGCATAATCACTACTTTCAATACTCGCAAGCAGAGCCGTAGCAGCCGCCCCCCGTACCCCCCGGCCGGGGGGGCCCGAATGTTGAGGGGCACCGTTGCTTCACGTATGATATTAAAATTCATCATATATCATGTACAGCCTTTACCTTTTTGCTCAGATGTTTTCACCTGAGCTTGTATTATGTGATTATGTCTAATGAATAAATTCATTATTTGGTGATTTATTGATAATGGGGGCCCCAAGTGTTGCCTTCGGGGGGGGGGGGGGTGAATTATGAATCGTGAAAACGTCTATGCGACCTATGCATCTATGCGTCTATGCATCGTTAACGTCGTGTAGTAGTGATTCAAAACATAATTCCTCGCAACAGCTCTGCTCACAAGCCAGAACGAAGTGTGTGTGTGTGTGTGTGTGTGTGTGTGTTGCGACCTGAGAACGTTGGGAGTCTCGGAGAGGACGAGAGGCAGTGGTCTGATGGCCGAACACTGGCTGCGAGATCGACGTCGTGCGGTTCTAGGAAGCTGGTGTTGTTGTTGTTGTTCTTTAAATGGCGGTGATGATGTGGCGGCTGTATCCTGATCATCAGCAATAGTGGTGGGTAGAGTAGTAGTGATAGTAGTGGTGGAGGACGACACCTGTCCATCACAATCCTGCCACAACACATGACACAATTGCAACAATCATGGCACGCGTGTGTCAACCTATTTGTGCACTATGAGATATGAGCTTGCAATCGAGCTGTCCCGTCTCCAAATCATGATTTATCCAGACTTTATTTGAACAACTGAATTGATATTATTTCTAATATTCCGCTGTCTAAACTATTTCACTTATCTGTGCTGCTATAAGGAAAACTGTACTGTTTGATCTCGCATATTCGGCATGTTGTTTTGTTTTTCAGTTTCACACCATGTCCTCTTTGATCGCTCTCATTCCAAACAATCCAGCCTTCCCAGCCCGTTTTTTGAAATCCTCTAAAGAATTGAGAGATTTATATTAAACCACTTTGTCTTTGCTTAACCTTGCTGGATATTCTAAGCTTCTCTTGTGTGTGTGTGTGTGTCAGTGTGTGTGTGTAGAGCTGACCGACACTGGAGCGACAGCGGCGAGAGATTTGCCAGTTTGTCCGGCCACATTGGCGCTGCCAGTCACCGTGGCTGCTGCAACACTGCCTGTCGAGGAGTTGGTGATATCTCGCAGGCGCTCGTCTCTCTTCGGTGATGCGGCAGCTGGTCGTGCACACACACACACACACACACAAACACACACACAACAGCAACACGCTAAGTTACATTGTTCAGAATGTGAGCGTGCGTGAAGGAGCGAGTGTAATAAGGATTTTCGTTGTCTTTGGAGTGTTTGTGTGGATCTGTTTTTTATTGTTGTTTTCGGTGTTGTATTGTGGGCGCGCGCAAGGAACAAGCAATGTACCTCCCTCCCGCGCGCGCCTATATGTTAATAATTGTTCATTTTTCATTCATCGTAGTTAAAAAACGTCACATCGCAGAACAACAATAAGCTAAAACACAGCGAGATTCGCGGATATTTCATTCAGCATGGTTCATCAAAAGATTGTTCATCTGATGTATGATATGTCTGGATGCATATTCTCGTGATTTTTGATGTTTTGCTATTGCTGAATTTTACCATCTGAGAGTAATATATCGTACACATGTTATATGTATGAAATATTCTGATATTCTGTGAGGAAAAACGCAGTTGAGCTTGCAATAACCGGCATGCTTAGCACACACATGCAAATCACCCAAAATCAATTAAAGCGGGCCGACTAAACCTAGCTGAAACAACGTCAAACACACACAACGACAGACGCGCATACAAACTCACCGACGTGTGGATCTGCAGAGGTGATTTTCGGAGCATTGCTTGAGTGAGCGGCTTCGTGGTCCACGTCTGAAATTCAATGGAAATATATTAGCATATTGTCAATATAGCTCTACGTATGGTGTATGCTTAATTTATTACAAATATTACAGATGAAAGCACAGCCGATGAGAGAAAGCAGCGAAACACTCACCGAAATAAGATTCCAGATCTGCGCTGTCATCCTTCATATTGGAAAAATCCACAAATGTGCTCGGAGCATTAAAATCGACGTTGATATTGTCCATGGTCTGGAATAAACAGTTACAAACAAAGGAAATAGACACGAAATAACATTATTGCATAAACGAATTAGCTATAAACAATCATAGTGGAACACACATTAGTTTTAATATGAAGAACCACCCTCCTATACGCGAAAACATGCCGAAAGCAGTGATTGATTTACTCCCTAGAATATATTACTCACATTCAAAACTCATCATACTAGAATATATTACTTACATTCAAAACTCATCATACTAGAATATATTACTTACATTTAAAACTAATCATACTAGAATATATTACTTACATTCAAAACTCATCATACTAGAATATATTACTTTCATTCAAAACTCATCATACTAGAATATATTAATTACATTCAAAACTCATCATACTAGAATATATTAATTAAATTCAAAACTCATCATACTATAATATATTACTTTCATTCAAAACTCATCATACTTAGTTTCCAGCCAAGTACTCAAGTAGAAGTGTTCCGTTGGAACGACCGAAACATTTAGTCAATAATACACATCAAATACCTACAATAAAGAGCAAGGCAGCACAAACATATGGAGATTCGACAACATTCAAACATTGCGACAAATTACTGATAAAAAGTAATGAAAAATCACCTACCGTGGAGATAATATTTCCGGATAAACTCTAATTCTTGAAAGTGTACAATTAAAAAGCCAGAAACCGGAGGAAAGGAACACAACACAGGACCGATAACTCACATTTAAACACAGCCAAACCTTCGGGTTACACTTCAAATCGTGCCGTTAAATCAGGAATTTCAATATTATTATGTTTCAACCAAAGAAAAATTGTGCGGTAGGTTCACTGCTAATCATTGTTAAAGGATGCATTTTTTTCCTAATTGTGTACAATTTTACGCGAACGCGTATTAGTACTCAAAGATTTCAATTTTCGAGCACGTAAGTGCGATTGCAAATTGGTTATTGTGCTCTTTTGCTTTTTAAATTTAGGATTATATCTCATATGCATTGATTTTTGAGCGGAATATAGCATTTTACTGTGTGTAAACATTTGTGTACTTTTTTATATTACTCGGCGTATCGGCGAAACCGCTTCAATATAGACAAACTAACATATTTGCACGTGTTGGTAGCATTTTTTCAGACGAAGTTTTAAAATCATAGTTTGTGTGTGGTTTTCATCAAATCTGACAATTGATTCGAACATGTCATATAATAATGTAACTGTGTATGTTTGCGTATCTTGTCATGTTCCTGCATTTGTGTTATCCTCTGCTCATTTGGAAGATGCAGTTCAACATCTGTAGTTACCATGCATTCTTTGGTCTTCGCATACAATTTTCCAGTTTGTATGTAAAACGATGAGCATGAATAATCCTGATATTGTTATACAGTAGTACAGTACTGTGCTACTGTATCCCTATTTTTGCTACACCATCTATCTTGTGCTTTGTTTTCCAGTGGAACACTCATATCAGTCGACTGTGGTAGTTTACAGCAGACATGGCATTGGTGAAAGGACTTGCGTCGGATGACGAACCTGAAATGTCCGACTCGGAGGACGACCAGTCGTCATGTCAGGTGAAATGTGCTAAATATTCTGTGCGAGTTCGATTGTTTTTTGTTGGCACGGTTTTAGCTTGGGATTTAATCAGCTTGATTGGCTCCAATCCGTGTCGAATTACATTGGTAATTATAATCTACGAGACGCTATATACTCTATTCGTCCCTGTATCTATCAGTCCTCTATCAACCTCGTTCATTCTGCAATATTTTCTGGACATGCTTACTGCAGCTCAACTGATGCGTCTATGTCAAATGGGCGCTCTAGCAAGTATATAATGCACGCAATACACAATGTGTGTACCTGCATGTGTATACTCATTTGATGACTACGTTGGTCTCTTTCAGAACAGCACTAAATCGTACTTCAACGCCGACTTTGAGTTTGCTGCCGAGGCCGGAGACGATGAGCAGACGACTGCCGGCTGGTGGAACGACACCATCACCAAGTACTTGAAGAAGAAACGCGCCTGCACCACCGACGCCAAGATCTCGCAGGTTCTCCAAGACCAGCTGGCGGTGAGTGACTTCAATCCGGCTCAGCGTTGGACAGAGAATGTGCGGCAAATTTGAGTCCATAAGTATATGAGCATAAGCTCTTCTCTAAACTGGCGCATTTGCATTCCAGTATAGTTTGATATGTGTTTTGTGTTTTTCTTGTAAAGTCACCTTTCATTGACGTTGTTCTAAATATATTAATGCATCTACATATGGACTTACAGCGCATTTGTTTTTTGTTTTGTCGCAGAATTCCTGATGAGGAAGCACAAAAAGCATTGTCTGTGTGTGTGTGTGTTCATGCTGGTGTATTGTTGGTGCGTTTCACTCGAGCAATCTGCTTTGTCTTGTTTCAGGGCGTGTCACACGATGCTGGTGAAGATGTCGAAGGAGAACCTCCAGCACAGGATCAGGATGACGATGATGTTGAAGACAACCAGGGAGTTGATGATACTGGTTTGTTCTGGATTTCACTGGATCGTTTTTGTCAATATATTACTCGATTTGAGACCACATCGTTTTTATCACGTCATTTCAGGCCGCTATTTTCGCTCACGTCATTTCACGTCACTTCGTTCTCATCACGTCAATCTCATATGCGGCTGTGTTTTACACTTCACTCTTGTTTTCTGTCAGTGTGGATATTTGAAAGATGGAAGGAATTTCGGCTACATTGTACACACGACCTTGTTTTGTTCACAATTTGCTAGCAATTGAAAGAAAACGTAGTGCAAATAACAAAGATACATGATGCTGTTGGAAAAGGCTGTTATTTCGACCGACCAAGCTCCAGTTAGCTCACCAAGCATGAAACTTCAGAATTAATTGCGAATTTGCCTTTACATCTCCACTGAAACACCCATGTGTGACACCCAAATTAGATGTTTGTTTGTGTGTGTGTGTTTGTTTGTTTATAAAGATGAGTTGAGGGTTGACCCGGGCGAGGTACGTCGCAGGCAGAGGAAGACCGAACGTGTCAACAACAAACTGAACGTCGAGGCGGAGAATTCTCGCCAATTCTTCACCGAAATCACCGGTGCCGATGTGAAGGCCGTGAAAACTTTTCACGAAATGAACCTCTCACGTCCGCTGCTCAAGGTAACCTTACAAGCTGGGACTTTCAAGGCGTTTTATCTGAGATTCTCTCTGGTAGACTTTCTGTTGACTGTATGGTTTTCTTTCTATATTCTGTGATTATTTGTGTGATGTATTTTTTTCAATCTGTTGGTGAACTGGTGTAATCTCCAGGTAATCACCAGTGTAATCTCCAGTGTAATCACCAATCTACTAATTGGTGTAATCTCTTGTTTCTAGCTATTTTTCTTCATCGTGTATCGTTGTCTGTTTGTTGTTTCGCTCCTTAATATACTTGTGCTCTGAAATTGACATTGCTGCTAAGATACTTGATATTTTTTGTTGCTCTTTTTCTGTGCAAACCTTTCAGGAAATATTCGGTGATATATGAAAGTACTATTTCTGTATATATGTGTCAATTGTCAATTTTTTGTCAATTTGATGTATTGCCACACATAGACAACAAAACAAGTTATACAGCAAACACAGATTGATAAGGCAACGATTCGTCGAGCCGTGGCTCTTGTACGAACGGATAGTGTAAAGTGCATTCAGTTGTACAATCATGTGAATGTGCTCATTTGTGTGTGTGATATTTATATACTTCAATGGACAAATCATGTAGCAAACAACGAAAATCATATCGAGGCTATATATGAAACAACACGAGACACTGCATTTAAGTATATGCAATTTAAATGAATTACATCGAAATAAGACGGTCTTATCAACATACACCGTTAAATGTTTGAAATCATGTCGGCTAAAAGTGTTTTTTCAGAGCAAATTTGAACTTCCAGAGAACTTGTTTCATTAATACATT
Organism: Sacculina carcini; assembly: GCA_916048095.2. Classification (NCBI taxonomy): domain Eukaryota; kingdom Metazoa; phylum Arthropoda; class Thecostraca; family Sacculinidae; genus Sacculina; species Sacculina carcini. The sequence continues at coordinate 4,730,751 of OU696592.1, read as the reverse complement.
TTAGGCTTTGTGGAAGTTTGTTCCAAATTTCAGGGCCTTTATGCAAAAAGCAATTTCGAAACAAATTAGTTCTAAATTTTCGTAGCATAATATCATATCTATTTCTCATAATGCGATTAGAGCTGTTAGATGGAATAAAAAATGTGTTTATATGGGGTTGCTTGAGAAATCTGTGTATCAGGATGCTTGTAAAGTATTTACGAATATAATTGAATGGCATAATTTGAGTGGAACGATTGAGACTTCTGGTTGATTAGAATTTTTTCAGACCCATTATACACCTACTTACTTTGTTTTGTGCTACTGAGAGTTTTGCAGGGAGGGCCAGGTAAAGGACCATATGGATATGTATGTATGTGTGTGTGTGTGTGTGTGAGCAGGCGCTGGGTGACATGCAGCTGATCCATCCGACGGCCATTCAAAAGACCACAGTGCCGGTGGCGCTGTTGGGCCGAGACATTTGCGCGTGCGCCGCCACCGGCACAGGCAAGACGGCCGCCTTTCTCGTGCCGACCATCGAGCGACTGCTGGTGGCCGGCGGCGGAACCGCACGTGCTGCCGGCGGTATCCGGGTACTGGTTCTGGTACCGACACGCGAGCTAGGCGTACAGGTCCTCTGCGCTCATGCGTTCTCAGTGATTTGATGTGTTGAATCATATGACGTTTAGTTACGTCTTAATTGTTGTAATTCTTTATTAAGTAAACTCAATTTAGGTATTTTTAGTTTATTTGCAACGCGTACCATTACTTCATATTTTTTATCAGTTTCGCACACTCAGCAGTAAGCCTATGCCGATTGTAGTGGTTTTGTTTGAAAATCCTGGCATCGAGCGCGAATCGAACCCGTGACACCGCCTCACTGGTATGCTGAGCTCACTACTGCGCCACTGCGTCGCCGTGTACTGGGCGTTTAAACACGCTACTTAAACACTTGCTGGCTGGTTTGTTGGCAGGTTTATCAGGTGGCGCGAAGACTGGTGCAGTATGCGCCCTCTGTGCATGTGACTCTGGCGGCAGGAGGCATGGATATCAAGCAACAGGTGACAACTGTGCTTCTATAGTGAACGCGCCTGTTTTTTTGTAAATATTTTCTAAACACGTAATAAAGTGTGAATATATTGTTTATATTACGTTAACATTCACATTATATTGTCTATTTGGATTAGATTGTGACATTCAGTTTGGCAAAAAAAACTACGTAATATAAATGCGTAAATTTGATATATGGGTGACATTTTCATGCTAATACGCAATATTATATGTATGTGCACTATATAGTCAGTGGCTGCGCAGGACTTCCCCGGTTTGAAGGGGGTTAAATATAAACATGGCACCATTTTCGGCGCCGCTGATTGTAGTATGTTTTCTGTATGCGTGTGTGTGTGTGTGTGTGACAGGAGGTGGAGTTGAGACAGCAGCCGGACATAGTGGTGGCCACTCCTGGACGACTCATCGATCACCTGCACAATACGCTCGGCTTCTGTTTGGACACAGTTCAAGTGCTGATCATGGATGAGGCGGACAGGCGAGCTCTCTCTCTCTCTCTTTCTCTCTCTCTCACTCTCTCTTCCCCTCTCCCTTCCCCTGTCCCATACTCACACACACACACACACACATTTGCTGAGCTTTTTTGTCAATGTTTGTGCTTTGTTTACTAAATGGCTCTTCTGTTTTTGTTTTATTTCATTTTTTGTCATGATTATAGTTCTTGTAAACCATAGTTTGTATTTAAATGTTCTCTTGTCAAATCATTCTGATCTATTTCAATCATTTAAATTTCAAAACGTGTTTTGTGTCTTGTCTTATCTTGTGTCTTGTCTTGTAAATGTCTGTGTCTTGTGTCTTGTGTCTTGTATTATCTTGTGTCTTGTCATATATTGTGTGTCTTGTGCCTTGTCTTGTCTTGTGTCTTGTCTTGTAAATATATGTGTCTCTTGTTTTATCTTATGTGTCTGTTTTGTGTGTGTCTTGTCAATTTCCAAATATCTATCAGAATGTTGGACGAGTTTTTCGCCGAGCAAATGACCGAAATTATTCGACAATGTGCCGTCACACGACAGACAATGCTCTTCTCGGCCACTATGACCGATGACGTACAAGATTTGGCCGCCGTCTCGCTCAAAGATCCCGTCAAGATTTTCGTCAACGAAAACACCGATGTGGCAGCCAGACTCAAGCAGGAATTTGTGAGGCAAGTTTAGGCAATTGCGGTGTATATAATGCTGCCAAACTATCTAGGGAAATTTATTATATATTTTACTTAATATTTTATTTTGTTTTAATTTAATGTGTTATGTTAATTTGTTGAGGTTAATTTAATGTATATCTCCAAATGTTTGCATCTCCAAATAGAACTTGAAATTGTATATCAATTTGGAATGTTTGATTTATCTTTGTTGATTTATATAAATAACGAATAATATTTTAATAAATATAATATTTCTAAATTTATGTTACGAAAGAATTACATATTTTCTTTCGCTGCAATTTCTTACTTCTAAATTTGTTTGCGTATTTTACGTAGAATACAGAATGTACACAAATCCACAATATTCATTCATTTTCCGCTGTGCAAACTTCTCAAAAAGCGTCTGAAAACGACCAATTATACCAATTAATTGACCGACAATCGTCTATGGGTGGGGGTAGGATTCGTGAGGGGCGCGAGGGGGATCGTGAGGCGGTTTTGTGCGCGCTGTTGGTTCGTACGTTTCGCGAGCGAGTCATGGTGTTTGTACAGACCAAGCGACAAACTCACCGCCTACATGTGCTGCTGGGCTTACTCGGAGTCAAGGTGACAACTGACACATGCGCATACATACACGTTGCATTTTGCATATATTATGATTAATTGCTCATTATTTATTAATAATTTCCCATTATTGATTATTAATTGATCATTATTAATGAATTGCTTATTATTTATCATTAATTGCTTATTTATTATTAATTGCTCGTTATTAATTATGTATTGCCTATTATTTATTATCAATTGCTTATTATTCATATAGGACGATTGTGTAATTATGATTCAAAAAGGCGAGTCAACGATAATAATATTTTTACAACCAAAAATACTTGAAATCAATTGACTCGTGGTATGTGTGAATACACCATTGTTTGATTTCAAAACATTTTCTATTGTGCAATTATTTTTTAAATATATTTGATCAAGAAGGAAATTTTCATTTACAAATCATTTATTTATAAATGCTGGACATGCCTATATTCTTCTATCGTACTATTTGGTTCTTTGTATGTGTGTATGTATGTTTGTGTGTGTTGATAAGGTTGGCGAGCTACACGGAGGTTTGACACAGTGTCAGCGTTTGGACTCTCTGCGTCGCTTCAAGGAGTGCGCCACAAACATACTGCTGGCCACAGATGTGGCCGCTAGAGGACTCGATATTGCCGACGTCAAAACGGTCACTCTCCTGCCGTCCTCTCTCTCTCCCACCACTCTTTCTGTGCTTGTTTCTGTGTGTTTGTGTATCTATGGGTATGTATGTGTCTGTGTGTATTTGTATTTGAGTGTATGAATGTGTGTGTGTTTGTATGTCTGTGCGTGCGTATATGTATGTATGTGCCTGTGTATATGTGTATTTATATATATTTGTGTATTTGTATATTTGTATATATAATGTGTGTGTGTGTGTGTTTGTGTATTTGGGTATATATATATATATATATATATATATATAATGTGTGTGTATGTATGTATGTGCCTGTGTATATGTTTGTATGTTTGTATGTATGTTTGTATGTGTGTGTGTGTGTATGTAGGTGATCAACTTGACCATGCCGGCCACAGTGAAGCAGTATGTACACAGAGTGGGTCGCACGGCTCGCGCAGGCAGGGCCGGTACTTCAGTGTCGCTGGTCGGCGTGCAGGAGCGCGCCATGCTGCGGCAAATTGGCCGCGTCAGTCTACAGCCTCTACAACTGCGAGTGCTACCACCTGGTGGGCGATTGTGCAATTATATTGCTTGTATTTCAGCACTCTGATTCTATCTCTATCTCTTTATTCTCTCTCCTCTGTTGTTTGTTACTCTGCTCTACCGTGCTAATTTGGGGCAGGTACAGTTTGAATACATAAATATACACTGACACACACACACGCTTAAACATACATGTGCGTGTATTTATGTGTATGTGTGTGTGTGTTTGCATGTATATGTGCTAGGTCTAGTTAGGTATGTGTGTGTGTGTGTGTGTGTGTGAGTGAGTGTGGCTGATTGTGTGTATCTATGTATTCACGTGTGTATGTATGTGTGTCTGTTTGTGTGTGTGTGTGTCTGTGTCTGTGTGTGTGCGTGTCTGTCTGTATTTGTGTGTGTGTGTATTCACGTGTGTGAGTGTGCCTGTTTGTGTGTATCTATGTATTCACGTGTGTATGTATGTGTGTGTGTATGTGCTTATGTGTATCAGTCGTGGTGGAGCGGTTCAGACAGATGATTGACAGTGTGGAGCCGCGTGTCGATGCCGTGTTTCGTTTGGAGCGCGAGGAACGCGAGATGCGCATCGCCGAAACGCAGCTATCGCGAGCCGAGAAACTGGCCCGCGGTATAGGTGGCGCTGCTGATGCTGGTGGTAATATTATAGAGGGCGCCACCACAGCGGTGGGAGCGGCGATGCGCCGAAAACAGCTGGCGTCGACTGGCGCCGCGGGTTCTGGTTCTGCTCAGCCACAGCAGCAGCAGCGGTTGTGGTTCCAGAGTCACGGCGAACGACAGCGCAGCCGAAGTGAGTTGCCAATTTGTTGCCAGATTTTTAATTTGGCGAAATTTGTATATCTGGTGTCTCTCTGTTGATGTATGTTTGTGTTTTTCACTGCCTGTGTGTGTGTGTGTTTTTTTTCACTATCTTCGAGTATGTTTCTATCTTTTTTCGACTCTCTATGTCGTTTTTTGACTCTATTTTGAGTATGTTTCTACTGTTTCTACTGTGTGTGTGTGTGTATGTTCAATGTTTGTTGTCTATGAGTATGTTTCTACTGTTTCTATGAGTATGTTTCTATGAGTATGTTTCTACTGTTTCTACTGTTTGTGTGTGTGTGTGTATGTTCAATGTGTGTTGTCTATGTTGTCGCTCACAGAGGCGGCATTACTGGAACCTTCCAGCCAAGACCGAGACTCGCACGGCAGTAAAAGCGGCAAGCGCGCCAAAAAAGCTGTCACCGCCGACGACCGCATTGGCAAGGAGTTGCAGAAACGCCAGCTGCTGCAGGCCAAAGTTGCCAAGCGGGCTGCCAGGGCTGCCAAATCGCTCAAACAACCTGGCTTCCCTACATCGGCCAATGGTAATGCAGTCTGTGTGATGGCTATCGGTACATCTGCCTTTGTTTATATGTCTTTGTATATTCGTGTGTGTGTATATTTGTGTGTGTGCTTGTGTATATACATTTGTGTGTGTATGTGTTTATTTGTGTATATATTTGTATGTGTGTGTTTATTTGTGAGTATATATTTGTGTATATACATTTGTGTGTGTATGTGTTTATATTGTGTATATATTTGTGTGTGTGTGTGTGTTTATTTGTGTGTATATATTTGTGTGTGTTTATTTGTGTGTGTATGTGTGTTTGTGTGTATATTTGGGTGTGTGTGTGTGTTTGTTTGTTTGTTTGTTCAGTTTATTGCCACATTTTTCACATCACAATAATTTCATGCGAATATAAAGGTATAAAATGGCAGAAATGTCCATCGAGCAAGCTCATAGACGGACATGATTGAAGTAGAATATGGTATAAACAGACAATGATTGGCAACGACTACGCGGCTACTGTGTGTTTGTGTGTGTGTGTGTGTGTGTGTTTATTTGTGTGTGTGTTTGTGTGTGTGTGTTTGTGTGTGTGTGTTTATTTGTGTGTGTGTTTGTGTGTGTGTGTGTGTTTATTTGTGTGTGTGTTTATTTGTGTGTGTGTGTGTGTTTATTTGTGTGTGTGTTTGTGTGTGTGTGTGTGTGTGTTTATTTGTGTGTGTGTTTGTGTGTGTGTGTGTTTATTTGTGTGTTTATTTGTGTGTATATATTTGTGTGTGTGTATATTTGTGTATATGTGTTTTTGTGTATATATTTTTGTGTGTGTGTGTTTATTTGTGTGTTTATTTATGTGTATATATTTGTGTGTGTATGTGTGTGGCGGCAGTTAAAGGCACTCGTGCTGTTCCGAAGCGTCGCGCCGGCTCACTCAACTTGTCCGTGGCCGCCGAGCTGACCGACACCAGCGACAAAATGGTGCGCGGCATTCGTCACAGGTGCGTCGCTCCGCCCCTCACCTCCCCCTTCTCTTGCCCCTCCCCCTTGTTTCACTTACTCTCCCCCCGCCCCCGATCCTATCAGTGCAAAAGCTCAATCAATCAATGCGTGATCAATTCAAACCAATGAAATATGATTTCTTTTTATAATTACATGCAAATAGCCAGTAGTATGGGGGAAGAGTGCAAGTGCACTATTGCCATTACTTGCGGTCGCCCCATATGTACTAGAAGCTAACCAAAAAGTTGTACACAGATAAAGAAAGAGAGTTGAAAATTTCAATGTTTTAGTCAGAAAGATGAAAGCGAATGAACATGGAACATTTAACAATTGCGCCTTATTGTGTTTGATTCGTCCAATGTCCAATGTATATGTAATGTATTGTATTATAATGTATTATATGTTACGAAGAAATTGCTATGTTGTCATTTTAATCATGTTAAAATTCTGCACTCGCAGGTCGGGTTATGTCTGATATTAAGCACTTTTTTCTGCTGTTGTCGGGCATTCATTTATTGATACGAGTCACAAGCCGAATGTCTTCTCGTATGTTACTCAATGACGGTTCTACACTGCAATATTGCCCGCTGAAATGTACTGCGGCCTTATTGTGTGTGGGTGCAGGGGGACGGAGAGTTTGCGACTGCGGGCAGAGGAGCGGAAGCGCGGTCGTCATGGCAACGGAGTCAACGAGCGCGGTCGTCATGGCAACGGCTTCAACAAGCGTGGTCGTCATGGCAACGGCGTCAACGAGCGTGGTCGTCATGGCAACGTCGGCAGTGGCAGGGGCGGAGCCAGGGGAGGCGGTAGTGGCAGGGGCGGAGCCAGGGGAGGCGGTAGTGGCAGGGGCGGAGCCAGGGGAGGCGGCTCGTTCAACAGAGGGTCTCGAGGAGGCAAACATCAGTCTGGTGGTGGGGCCGGCAGAGGCGGATCAAGCAGGAGGGGCGGGCGGGCTAGACGATAAGGCGGATGAAGACAGATTATGCGTGTTGTCTGTGTGTGTTTGACTGTCTTATCATGTGTATGTGTATCTGTTTGTGTTGTGTATGCATTAAATGTGATCACTGTGAATTATTGTAGTGTATAGCATACCTTTTGCAATGGCATTAAACCCTGAGCTGCATTTTGAATGGAAAATTTGTCCAGAAGGATTGGCTAATAGGTTGGCAGGAGCGGCTAGATGGGGTTTTCACTGGGGAGAAATGGGTACCAAAGCAAGGTAGATAAAAAGTAGGTAGGTAGGTAGGAATACTCGGGTTTGGACAATATATATATTTTACATGTGAATAAAATTGAACACATCAAGTTCATTCCACATTGAATTTTCCTTAAATCACCGACTTTATTTCCATTTGCACTATATAATTCATTTGATTTAGAACGCTTAAAATACGATTTTGTTTTGCATCATTATCTGACATTGTCTGGGCAGGCTTCGCCCTACTACTGGTAACCGTGTAATTCCAGTACAATGGTCGTGGATTCCAGATTCATGGTCGAGTCGTCGGCGACTAAACCGGCTCCCCCACTGTTCTGCAGTGAGGAGGGTGGCTAGACGCCCGACAGGAAAAAAAACAAAACCTGTTGCAAGGGCGGATGAGAGATAAGGATGGATGATGAGAGATAAGGACGGATTATTATTATTATTATTATTAATTACAGGCAAATCCAGTAGCATGGGAAGAGTGCAAGCACTATTACCACCCTAAGGTGGCCCCATGTACCGGAAGCGCCCAAAAGATTCAGAGAGAAAGAGAGTTCGAAAAGAAAAAAGTCTAGAAAGAGAGTTGGAAAGAAAATAATAAATATGTAAATAATAATGTAGCGGAGTCGTTAGGCGACGCAATGCTGAGATGTTAGGCATCGCGCCGCCTCGCTACACTGGTGATACACAGTACTCTCGCGAGAGTTTATTTGACAACTGTGGAGAAAGGCATTCGGTAGGCGTGGGGCGTGGACAGTCACCACTCGTGAACTTGAACTTGAACCGACGCGACCTCTAACGGCCGCTCAGTCAGTTATGGGTCAAGACGCTGTTTGCACACAGTCGTGTTCGTACATTGTAGGGGAGCCGTTAGGCGACGCAATGCTGAGATGTTAGGCATCGCGCCGCCTCGCTACACCAGTGAAACACAGCACTCTCGCGAGAGTTTATTTGACGACTGATGAATTGACTGATGAATTACATACACACAAATACACACACACATACAAACACGACAGATGCCGCAGCCAGTGCCTGTGGCGGCGCCTGGCGGAAACGTCCGCAAACGCTTGAAGCCACGCCCAGTGGCGCGATGCTCCTGCAAGCCAGCAGCGCGTGGGCGCTCTGGAGAGAGCGGAGAGAGTGCAGCCACGTGGTGTGTAGGCAGCGGTGCCTTGCTGATACACCGCGCTACAACATATCAAGTAAGCGTATTACTGTATGTCATTGTGGTATGTGTTATTACTGTATGTCAGTGTTTTGATGTTGATGTAATCAAGGCGTATTTATTGATCGAGTGGTGATCAATTATGTTATTAATTGTTATTGCAACTGTTGATTTCATTTATGTTAATTGTTTCATTGTGTGTTCACAGTCAGAAACATTCGTTGTGTTAATATGACCGTCCACACGAATGTCGTTTTTTGATCATGTTTCTGATTGGTTTCTGAGTTTTTGGAAGTTCGTCGCGTGTCAAACACTGTTGGTGATAGGAAAACTCTGAGAGTCGTTTCAACATGACTGTATCGTTGAAGTGCGAAGCGGCCGGTTGTGGAGAGGTGAAGAGGGCAGACGATATGGCCACATGTATACAACTGATGAAGCTGCATCAGAAGAATGTGCATGATGTCGCCGACAGTCGCCCAAAACCACCGAAAATCAACCGACCCACTCTACAGCATGACATCGCTGAGGACGACTGGGCCGCCTTCACGCGGAGGTGGGAAATGTTCAGAAACGGCACCGACATGGCTGCGGATCAAGTGACGTCCCAGCTGTTAGCGTGCTGCGAGCCTGACGTCGAAGGAGCTCTCTTCAGACAGGATCCGTCTATCGCCGACAGGTCGACGGATGAAGTTCTCACCGCAATGAAGAGCCTGACAGTCATCAGTGAGCCGCTGAGCGTGAGGCGATCTAAGCTCCTGCAGTCGACACAGCAACATGGCGAGCACGTCAGACAATACGTCGCCCGCCTTCGTGGAGTCGCAAACGTCTGTCAGTGGACGAAGTCGACCAAATGTGTCAACACAGCCTGCTCCAGCACGGTCCACATAAATTACACCGACGATATGGTGAAAATGGTGCTGCTGAACGGCTTGTGCGACGAGAACATCAGACGGGAAGTCCTTGGGTCGACAGGCTTAGACGGCATGACGCTTGGCGAGACAGTTGCTTTCATCGACGGCAAAGAAATCGCTGCAAGAGCGACGCTGAACGGCAACTCGAAGATTGACGCCAGCGCATACCGGAGAGACAACCAAAGAAGAGCGCGGCAGTCACTGCAGCAGTCACCCACCACACAAAGGCGATCGTGGGACGACAGCCAACTGCAAAAACAAATGCGGTGCGAGTGTGGCAAGATAACTCCCCAGTTCGGTCGCGTACGGGGTAAGATTAAAGAGTTTAAGTCGTGTCTTGAGTGCTGGAGGAAAAAACGATCATCAACACACAGAGAGCAGACCGGTATCCCAGCAGGCGTCTGCTTCCAGCACGCAGATGGGTTCCATTCAGGTACCACCTCGTTAAAGACTCGAAGGCGGACAAATAAATCAGCCCGGGCAGCAGATTGCAGTGAAGCATCGGTCAGCGAGAATCGGCCTCAACCACAATTGATTGTGGATGTTTGCATTGACACAGAAACGTACACCAAAATGCAAGTATCACCTCCACCAAAAAGGTCGGCAAGAATTACGGCCATAGCTGACTCTGGCGCACAAACGTGCCTGATGGGGCGGTGGCTGCTGTGGAGATTCGGGTTAGGCCGCCATCAACTATCGCCAGCTGACAAGCGCATCGTGGCCGCCAACAACCAGGAGATCAACGTGCTCGGGTCACTTCACGTGAAAATTTCCGGGCAGAGCGCCAAGGGTCAACAGATGCATACATTCGCCACAGTGTATGTGACCAACACCACAGGGAGGTTCTACCTGAGCCGTGATGCGCTAGAAGGCCTTGGGGTCATCGCACACGATTTCCCTCGCATAGGTGCTGCTCCGATGAGGTGCCAAAACAGCACAGTTCTTATCGAGCAGGCTACTACGGCACCATGCGGTTGCCCAAGACGTACGCCACCACCAGAGCGGCCAGAGAAACTTCCCGTAACGCCCTCTCTCTCGCGAGTAGCGGACATGAAAGCGTGGCTGATGGAGCGGTACGCATCGTCAACGTTTAATGTCTGCCCGCATCAACCGCTTCCAGTCATGACAGAGCCGCCTATGGAAATACGGGTGGACCCTTAAGCGAAGGCAGTGGTGACACGAAGACCACCAAGCGTGCCCGTACACTGGCAAAAGGAAGTCGCCGACCAGCTGGAGAGGGACGTGGCGCTGGGAGTCATCGAGCGTGTTCCACCAAATACGCCTGTAACATGGCTGCATAACATGGTGCTGACGCCCAAAATGGACGGTACTCCCAGGAGGACGGTCGACCTGCAGCCCCTCAACAAACATAGCGTGCGGGAGACTCATCACGCGGTGCCACCAAGCAAACAAGCCAAGGCGGTGCCACCGATGACTATAAAATCAGTCACCGACGCGTGGAATGGCTTTCATGCGATCGAGATAAGGCCCGAAGATCGCCACACGACCACATTCCTCACGGAACAAGGAAGATTCCGGTACAGACGAGCACCAATGGGGTTCCTTTCGTCACAAGATGCCTATACTCAGCGATATGACACGATCATTACCGATGTCCCCAGAAAAACCAAATGCGTAGACGACACACTGCTCTGGGACACAGACTTGGCTACACACTGGTGGCGGATTATCGACTATTCACACTTGACAGGAAAGAATGGTGTAATCCTGAACCCGAAAAAAATTCAATTTTCGGAAACAGAAGTGGACTTCGCGGGTTTTCAGATCACATCCAGCCAGATAAAGCCACTTCCGAAGTATCTGAACGCGATCTCATCATTCCCGACACCGGCTAACATCACTGACATCCGTGCATGGTTCGGGTTGGTAAATCAGGTATCGCATTACGGCAGAACGTCCGGCTTGATGGAGCCGTTCAAGCCGTTTCTGAGCCCCAGAGTGGCTTTCAGATGGGATGCCGACCTCGATAAAGCTTTCAATCAGTCCAAAGAGGCCATCATCAAGGAGATAGAGAACGGCGTGGAAATCTTTGACCCTCAGAGGACTACCTGCTTGAATCCAGATTGGTCGAAGACCGGAGTAGGGTACTGGTTGCGCCAAAAGTACTGCGCATGCAACTCGGATGTTCCGGGGTGCTGTGAAAACGGATGGAGGATAGCAGTAGCCGGCTCAAGATTTATCAGAGATGCAGAAAAAAGGTACGCTCCCATTGAGGGTGAAGCGTTAGCTGTTGCATGGGCCCTGGAGGACACGCGTTTTTTCACCATGGGTTGTCAGCGTTTGATAGTTACAACGGACCACAAACCACTTGTCAAAATTCTGGGAGATAGAGCTCTTGATGACATAAAAAATCCCCGACTGTTCCGCTTGAAGCAGAGAACACTGATGTGGCAATATCGAATCGTGCACGTCCCTGGAAAGTCAATACCGGCAGCAGATGCGACATCAAGAAACCCGTCGTCGGATTCTGACGAGACAATTGGTGTAAGTGGCCTCTCTGTCATACGCTGCCCGGTCAACAGGGACGACGACATGGAGAAAACAGTTGTGGCAACGGCGAAACTTTTGTCACAGCCCCTCGGCGCCATCACCTGGGAGCAAGTGAAGAAGTGCACGGCTCAAGACACCAATCTACAGGCACTCATGGACATGATAGAGCACGGATTCCCAGCATCACGCGATCACGTTTCTGAGACGTTGCAGCCGTACTGGCAGTACCGGAACGACATGACCGTGGTCGACGACGTGGTAATGATAAACAACAGGATTATCATCCCAGCATCGCTGCAGAACGAAGTTCTGAAAATATTGCACGCTGCACATCAGGGCACAAGCCGCATGTTCAGCAGAGCACACGACGTGGTCTTTTGGCCGGGGATGTCACGAGACATCGAGCACACTCGGGCTAAATGCACCGACTGCTGGAGAATGTCCCCGTCACAGTCGAATCTGCCGCCTCGACAACCAAACGTGCCCACCAGGCCATTTCAAGCCATCGCTGCTGATTTCGGTTTGCTGAAGGGAATTGGATATCTGATTATAGTGGACAGATTCAGCGGATGACCTCACATCGTGGCGGCAAAATCCGGTGCAAAAGGTTTTCTGTCAGCTATAATTGCATATTTCTCGACATTCGGCGTAGCGGAGGAAATTAGCACCGACGGCGGTCAAGAATTCACAGCAAGAGAATAAGAGGATTTCTTCACGAGATGGGGCGTGAAACACCGCATCTCATCAGCATATTATCCTCAGTCAAATGGCAGAGCTGAAGTTGCTGTGAAGGCAATGAAGCGCTTGCTGACATCGCACACCGACATGTATGGGAGTGTTGACACGGAAGCCGTGGCGGCTGGTCTGCTTGAATACCGCAACACGCCTGATCCGGAGACAAAAGTGTCGCCTGCGCAAGTGGTTTTCGGCCGAAGGATGTCGGACATGCTCCCCATACCACCACATTCGTCTGTGTTCAAGAGTCCAGTGGTTCACCCGGTGTGGAGGGACGCATGGAATCATCAGGAGGACGCTCTCCGACTGCGCTTCATGAAGCAGATGGACAGACAGCAGTGTAATCGTCCGTTGCCACCACTACAGCCAGGGGACAAAGTGTTGCTGCAAAATCAGACAGGACCACACTGCAAACGGTGGGATAGAACAGGAGTGGTGGTGGAAGCAAGACCGTTTGATCAATACCACGTCAAGATCCACGGGTCTGGGCGTCTCACAATCAGAAATCGCAAGTTTCTACGAAAGGTAATGGAACTAAGCGACTCGTCACCTCTATCACCCGCACCAGAGCAGCTTGCACATCTACCGGAGACAAAGAACATGGTCCATAAGGCAGAGTGTTCATCACCATCGATGGAGATGCCAAAGTGCGCGGATCGAGGGCCACCATCGCCAACTCCGTCGCAGCAGGAGGCAGTCACGCCACCGACGGATGACATCGCGTTCAGTCAACCACCGACCACAGCACTCACGCCGGACGAGTCGTGTCAAACAGAGAGACACCCAGAGAGTCATACCGAGTTACATCCACCAGCAGCGTCACGACCGCGCAGAAACCGACGCCCTCCTGCCTACCTGCAGGACTATGTCACCAGCGTGAAGTTTCGGGGTCGAAACTGGGGGGATGTGGAGAAATGCATTCGGTAGGCGTGGGGCGTGGACAGTCACCACTCGTGAACCTGAACTTGAACTGACGCGACCTCTAACGGCCGCTCAGTCAGTTATGGTTCAAGACGCTGTTTGCACACAGTCGTGTTCGTACATATCAAGTAAGCGTATTACTGTATGTCATTGTGGTATGTGTTATTACTAGGGCTGTCAAAAGTTAATAAAGTTACTTTAGTTAGCGGGCCGGCGTGTAATTCCTCCTGTCCGTTTCCGATAGGTGGTGAGTTACTGGTACGTTCGGACAGTGTGACACCGTCAGTGACCACACAAGCCGCCGCGCCATCTATACCTTCACGAGCCACTACGTTGCTGCGGACTCGCTCGGGCCGGCGTGTAATTCCTCCTGTCCGTTTCCGATAGGGGGAGAGTGGTGTAGCGACTGCGCCACACACGCGTACACACGACTTTTATTATTTAATGTGTCGATAATATTGTTAATATGTGTCTTTTGCCTTTGCTTTTGTTTTCACCGAATCGTTGGATTATATGCATATCTTCGTTTGGTATAATCATACATTATGTGTGCGACATGGCGTTAGCGACGCTGGGACGCGGGGATTCGCGGAGACAGTCTTCCGGTGGTTTTCGTACGTTGTTATCGTTCTCGTTGTCTCCTTCCCTTTTGCTGCCTACGTCAATAAATCGTTAGTGTTATTTGGCTGCTGACATTTTGTGCACGTACGCTCCGACAGAATAGTTCAACTACACTAAAACCTAAAGGTCACTTTTTCATAAGCCACCTAAAACTGCATGAAAAAGTTGTGTACGATAATTATTAAAAAAGTTATTAGGTTACCAAAAGTTTCTTGTTCATCGTTAGGTTACTTTTTTGTTTTTAAGGTTACTTTTTTATCGTCAGGTTACCTTTTGTTATTTTTCTTGTTATTAGGTAAGTTTACCACGAAGTTTGGTGACTTTTTGCAGATAAGAGGCACAAAAACGGTATATATGAGGATAAAATAGGAAAAGAAATGGAATATTAGGTCTGAAGATCAAGAAATGTCAACATTTCTGCTGTTAGGATTTAGCAATTGATATTCATCCGTGCTACTCGATATTTTTACGGTTTTGGGTACGCAGGATAGTGTAATTCCATTTTAGGAAATGTCCACGAACCGGAGGGTGTCGTGAGATGTTCGGAGCGTGGTATAGTACGATATGTGAGCTCTCTATACCAGATACTGCACTGTAGCACTTGACAGTACGTATTTACTTTAACAGGAATTTGCACGTGATTTTCAGGGCGTGAGATAGCGCCATTATCCAACGTTTGACATATGGGAGGACGGGGGGCATTCACACATGCAGTGTTAAAAGAAAGTGTTAAGTGAAGGGAGTGTTAAGTGTTAAGTTGATAAAAAGTTCCATTGAAAAAATATACAGAACATTATTGCGACCATTACTGAAAATATTTACATTTGCAATTAGTGTATTTCGCATTTGTATGAGCTTTCCACTCAAAATTGCATTTTGATGGTTATGCTCCTTTTTTCGATGTTAGCTAAATTATGCTAAGTCACTTTTGGTTGTTTGTTGTAAAAATGGTACCAGATCGGAGAGGGTGTAAAAGTAGTACCAACTCGGAAAGGTGATAAAAAAGAAGGACTGGTGTATTTTCTTCCTTCAGAACTGCAAACAGAAATTGACCTTTTTTGAAGGAGGTTATTTTTAGGTTACCTTTTTATTGGTTTTTAGGTTACTTTATATGTTCACAAACAAACAACAAACAAACCGTGTATTTCACATGGCGCACTAATCAGCAAAGGCGTGATAAACATGTGATAAAACGATACAAAAGTGATAATAACTTTAAAACTCAGGTTATTTTTAGGTTACTTTTTTAGGTTACTTTTTCTCGAAAATAAAGTTACTTTTTTCTGATTTTTAGGTTACTTTTTTGACAGCCCTAGTTATTACTGTATGTCAGTGTGTTGATGTAATCAAGGCGTATTTATTGATCGAGTGGTGATCAATTATGTTATTAATTGTTATTGCAACTGTTGATTTCATTTATGTTAATTGTTTCATTGTGTGTTCACAGTCAGAAACATTCGTTGTGTTAATATGACCGTCCACACGAATGTCGTTTTTTGATCAACAACTGATGAATTACATGCCTCATACACACACACATACAAACACGCCAGATGCCGCAGCCAGTGCCTGTGGCGGCGCCTGGCGGAAACGTCCGCAAACGCTTGAAGCCACGCCCAGTGGCGCGATGCTCCTGCAAGCCAGCAGCGCGTGGGCGCTCTGGAGAGAGCGGAGAGAGTGCAGCCACGTGGTGTGTAGGCAGCGGTGCCTTGCTGATACACCGCGCTACAATATAACAATAAATAATAAACCATCATCCGATAGCAATCCATAATGTCACTCCGCCCACGTTCCTCAATAAATAATAACAATCAACAATGAATATGTGATTAAGGATGATGCAAACGTGTTTTCATTTTTCTATTTGTGCCTACTCCATGCTCGCTGTTATGTTCCTGTCGGTTGTGTCTTTTTCGCGCCTGTGCATAAATATGTGCGCTATATTAAATATATGTTGTTGTTATTGAAATTGATGCTCAAACATATACGACCAAGGCTTGAGTGGGACAGTAATTGAAGCTCTTATATGTATCGTCAGGATGGCCGAGCGGTCTAAGGCGCTGCGTTCAGGTCGCAGTCTGGTTCTCCAGGCGTGGGTTCGAATCCCACTTCTGACAAACAATTTTTAGTTTTTCATTAGCTCAAATCAGAATAAATCATTTTTTATATTTCCAATAATTTGGTTGAATTTACATAAACTTAACTATTTGAACCTGTTTTTGAAAAACGATATGTGTAGCCTTTTGAAATTTCGAAACAATATTCGACTGTAGAAGAGTTTACAACATGGTTTTGAGAAAGAGTTATAAACGGTTTTAATAATAACCAATTAATTAGTAAAAATATTGACGAAGTCCAAAAATGTAATGGCCCTAAGCAATAATAACAAATTGAAACAGATGAATACATACATATCTTCATATACATATCTTACTATCTATCATATACATATCTATCATGCTTCAGATACATATCTTCTCGGTGTCTCCTCTGATGAATAATTATATTGTGTGAATAACTGTTTGATTTATTGATCCGTAGTTATTTTCAGTTGTTTTTATAGTATATCGCTGCTTATATCTTTATTTATGCGATACTGTTTTGTTAATTCCACATTGTGTACATTTTATAACTAGCCGTTCCTCGCGCCTATGATAATTAGAGCGCTATATGAAATACATGTGTTGTTGTTGTTGTAAAATAGTTTAATTCCGCGATGGTTTTGATAAATCAAAATTTTTGCTTTGAAACATTGTGCCATATATTTGTCTATTTTCCGTTAAGATAGGCATTGGTATATGAAAGCGTTCCCGGTTTATTTTTCTCGGGAAAACTATTATCGGAATATAGTATTGACGCTATAAGATTCCAAGTTCTTCATAGCGAACTATGTGAAAGTGTAAATTGTTTGACTCAGGCACATAACGAGTGTTATATATGGTCGAATTGTGATTGGGGTCATTGACATCTCTATTGTTCATATCTCCCATTTCCTGTCCGTTTCGTCTGCAAACACACACACGCACACATACACACAATTAGTAACTGTCATATTAACCCTAAAACCACATTATAGACAATTTTAAATATAAATTGGTGCAAATTTTAATATCACGTGTTAAATTTACGTCATACGATAATTCCTTCATCTTTCCTTATGTTTTCAGATAAAAATCGGAATATATATTTATGTATGGTCGGTTCTTACAAACGTAGGTTATATATTCGCAAAAATTAACAAATAATTATATGATTAATGTTTTACACTGACGTGTGAAACAAACTGACTCAATAGGATATCTGGAAGCACCAGATGAAATGTCCCAGGAGATATTTGTCTGACTGGCAGCTTCCACTAGTCGCTTGTCGCCAAATTGTCGGTCGCCATGGCAACCACTGTCAATATGCCTGGCCAGCACGTGACACAGACGCTGATTGCGCATGCGCAGACGACACACCTGATTCAAATGTTCAACAATTTATCAACTAGAATAGCTGGTATAAAGACTTTTAATGATTAGACCAAGTTTGCTACAAATAGAGCTGGATTGTTCAAATTTCGCTAGGAATCACATATGTCACAAATTGCGGTCAAATATTAGTTAGTTTGTCTGTGCTTGAAAATAAAGTATTGTGAATATCGTAAGATATTTCACAAATAAAAAGTGTATTTAGATAACCGTGTCAATAAAAATCTTCATTTTCGTTGAAGTAATTTATTGTACTGAAATAATTTTCAGTCAATCAATCAAATTTAATCTTATTCAATATATTAGTTTGTTTGTTTGAATAATTGAATAAATAAAGTCATGATTTATTTGAAAAGCAATTCAAATATGTCAGGACAGAATGAAAAAATTCCAAATTATTAAAAAAGGCGGTTGCAGTTATGAAATAAAAAAAATTAATTGAAAAATTAGCTTATAATTTAATTGTCTTTTAATAAATCTAATTTTATATTTTCTTTCTGCTGGTGGACTTTCAACTATTTCGTCCTGACTTATATTTACCACTGTAATAAGTTCAACCATGAACGATTGACGCTTTTTGCTAAGATTAATAAATATGATTTGAGCTAATTTAAAATCTCGCATATATAAATATTTCACAAAGTCTTATAACCTCATTGTTGAGCTCCCGACACTGTGAAATCAGTGGACACGATTGTGACGCACTCAGCTGCATGTTTGTATGCGCGTCTGTCGAACATTGCGGCTGATCTGCCTGTGAATATTAGTCACGCTAAAACTTGCGAGTAACTTTTCCAACAACGACAAAATGACAAATGTTCTAGCATTAGTCATTTTGTTCTAGCATTTGTCAATGTATTGACATAGAGTGCAAACAATGAGATAAAAATTGGGATTGAGAAAATCTGGTATAAACTCCGTTTAGATACGAAACGGCAGAATGAGTCAAAATAGTCTAGTCGTCTTCTCAATCATTTGATAATCCTTCAACAAACTGAGGCTCTCACTCGTGTGTTTGGACAGTGTGTCGGTTCTTCGCTGTCATTATGAAGATGATGGAAACGATGACAGAAATAAGGAGAACAACACTGTGAGCCAGTTCTTTGAATCGCTTCATCTTGAGGCCAATATAGCTCGGCAGCGAGCGATAATTCCGATTGATTCAATGCGGTGTCTGTCTCGCTGAAGAAGATGATCACGTTTTTTATTCATCACGTTATTTCGATGAGAAAGACAGTGGAAAATTCATAATCCATTGGATGTTGCACCCATTAATGATTAGCGATGTTTAGTGAAAAAAATTAAGCTTT
This sequence comes from Sacculina carcini, assembly GCA_916048095.2. Classification (NCBI taxonomy): domain Eukaryota; kingdom Metazoa; phylum Arthropoda; class Thecostraca; family Sacculinidae; genus Sacculina; species Sacculina carcini. The sequence continues at coordinate 4,711,645 of OU696592.1, read as the reverse complement.
CGCCATCGAATAAAAATGATCTATGAGACTAAATTGCTTCCATAATTTTTTCAATTATCCTTGCATGCAATACATTAAATTTTTTATTTAATCAAATAGGACACACATTTTTCTCTTCATCATTGCAGACTAATAAGGGAAGTGTTCTCAAGTACACATCACGTTGACATCAACAATATTTATGCTAGCTGTGAGTGTCTGCACCATTGAATGTGAATATCGGACGCGCTATCGACTGGGGCGCTACTGGGACGACCAGAGTAACACGTCCGCTCGCCACCACGATCCAAACAATACTGGCGCCGGTGACGATGAAACCGCCGCGAGAGGCGCTGCAATCGCGCGCTCAGCTGCTGCTGCTGCTGCTCGAGTTGCACGCGCACTCGCCGCTCATCCCTGCCTAGTTCCAGTGCGGTTTCAAGTCGCTGACGCAGCACTCGCAACTCGTCACGTGACTTCTTTCTTTGGGCTCTCACCTGGCAGTGATCAAGATATATTTGCAGTGGCGGCGCCAGGTTTAATTCACCGCGGGGGTTAACGGGGGCTAAGGAAAATCATGCGGGTAATTGGCGAAACATAAAGAACAGCAATCGAAATGTTCATGGCGAGTATTCATGGGGGGCTCAAGGTGGCTTTGCATATTTTCGGAGGGCTTCAGCTCCTCCAAGACCCACCTGGCGTCGCCACTGCAGATTGTGGTGTTAGCTAGTAAGGTAGTCGCCCTCACCACTGCATATGTCAACCACTCAGGGCAAATACAATACAATTTAATACAAATCCTTCTTTATTGAATCAAAGACGTAGACGTGTGTTAGCTTCGATTCAGCCCCCTTAAAACACTAAAATATCCGCTTAAATATTACTATTACTATTACACAACTTATAGCCACTAAAATATCCGCCTTTGAGGCGGATATTTTATTGGCTATAAGTTGGTTATCAAAAATATAGCATAGTACGCCATAACTTCAAGGAAAAAATAATGTAATTCCTGATAGAAACAGAAATTATCAAACATTTTCAATTTTCAATTGCTTTTATGAAGCGACTGTGTGTGGTTTATACGTGTCTCCCGGCAATTCACGGACTATATTGAGCGTATGCAGCAGATTTTAATTACTTACCGGACATACAGAGGAAATATGCATTTTCGTGGCAATTGTCACAATTCACCAAAGTCCAGCTAATTTTCAGCCCAATTGCTAAATTTCAGTCTGAAAAAACGCCAAGCGGCCCAGATTTAATTAGCCTAGATTGGCAGCGCACAACACAAGACCGACCATGTGGCAACCCTCAACTGACACGGGCGTTAACACGTGGAAGTGCACTGGAAGCGACTCGACAAACACAAACACAACGTCGATCCGACAAACACCTGAAAAACAGCAGCCAAACGAAAAGACAGATCACACATACACACACACACACACATACACACACATACACAAATACGGCATATGGCAACACGATGTCGCAATGAATATTAGCCTGCAGTGTAGAATTCGTATTCAAATACACACGCACACACACAGACATACATACACATACACACAGAGAGAATGACATTCGTAAAAACCGTGAAACACAGTGCAGCAGAAACAAACACACACAGGCATACATACCAACTGATGAGAATGAGCAAGCCTCATGTGTATTTGTTGGTATGTGTGTGTGTGTGTGTGTGTGCAACTACAAAGACATTTTTGAGCGAGCATATAAACACTTGTGTTCCCACACACACATACATGAGTGTATGCGCGTGTGCATGTATGAGTGTGCGCGTGCACAGGTGTTGTTTAATGAAGGGAGAGTGGGGGAAGAACCGACGGAGGGGAAGGGCAGGGGAGTTCATGTATTTCTACGCACGCGCCCAACACTGAACATATCACAATTTGATGATGTCATGTTGCGTTTTTTATGAAACAATCAAATCTGAAAAAAACACATTTTAAAGACGATAATTTTATTTAATCATTTATTTTGTCTCCGACGATCACACACATACACGCGCGCGTACAATCATGTATATAAACGCATTTGAGTCACTGAATTCGGAATAAATTTCGTGCCAAAACAGCGGAGGAGCCCTTGCCCGTTAAAACGGCACGTGATACTCCAAACAGCTCCTCTGGCGTCTGCCATCAATCCTCGCTAATAATATTCAGCAACGAGCCAAAACCGACGAGCTTGGCGGAATAACAGCCGAGTTTGGCGGAATAACGGACGAGCTTGGCGTAATAACGGACAAGCTTGGCGGAATAACAGACAAGCTTGGCGGAATAACGGACAGGCTTGGCGGAATAACGGACAAGCTTGGCGTAATAACGGACAAGCTTGGCGGAATAACAGAAGAGCTTGGCGGAATAACGGACAAGCTTGGCGTAATAACGGACAAGCTTGGCGGAATAACGGACAAGCTTGGCGGAATAACAGACAAGCTTGGCGGAAAGCGTTTGAATAAGCCAATTATGCTTCAAAAAACATTGCTGATAAAAGACGTAAAAAAAGAACTGAACATAAAATAAACGACAAAATCAAGCACAGAAAATAGAAGATAATGAGAAACACACACACACACACATACACACAAGGCTGTATGTGTGTGTGTGTGTGTGTACAGTGGTGGTGAATCACGACATGGCACCAAAGACGGGGTTGTGCCGACAAATACTGGGCCCGTATTCCTCGTACTGCGCCTTCGTGTGACATACTTGATAAAACTCCGGCTGAACACACACACACACACACACACACACACATGAATACACACACACACACACACACATGAATACACACACACACACACACACACACACACACACATGAATACACACACACACACACACACACACATGAATACACACACACACACACACACACATGAATACACACATGTATATATACCCACATACCAGGCCCTTCATATTTCTATATCGTTTTCATGCAAATATGTGCAAGTGTGTGTTTGCATGTGTGTGTGTGCAAGCATGTATGTATGTTTGTGTATCTATATGTGTGTATGCTTATGTGTGTACATGTGTAAGTATGCGTGTATGTATATGTATGTATGTGTGTATGTATGTGTGGGTGCATGTATATGCGTATAGATGTGTGTATTTGTGTATGTATGTATATGTGTATATGTGTGTATGTGAATGTATGTGTGTGTGAAAGTGTTGAGTTCACCGTGGAGGCGAGCATGCTGCCTCCAAACCAGACGGCGTAGCGTTGCATATGATGCGATATAACCTGCACATCAATGGGCTTCGGCTGCACATAGACACACACACACACACACACACACACACACACACACACACACACACACACAGGAGTATAATTAGTAAACATTCACACAAAGACAATGTGTCATAATATCCCCGTTTACTTGACTGTTCAAATAATTATCACCAATTATATTACGTGCCAGTATGTCTTCCAGATTCACGTAGTATTTTAATCGCTTGAAATATACGAGTAGATCACTGTACTTTAGGTACGAATTACTAGGATATAATAAACTAGAATTACTACAATATTGAATAAAAGTGTTGTTATTAAGTCGTTTGTATTGTTATCCCTTTATACAGCTCATAAAAATCCAGGACGTGCTAGAAATGAGTGCTGATTTGAGAAGACTGTCTGCAAACACTGGAAAAAAGGTTGAGAACCACTGACCTTGATGCGACCTTGACTGAGCGCCTCGGTGACCTTGAGTCTGGCGTCCACGTGTCGCTTGATGTCGCGCTGCAGACGACGACTGAAGTCGCGAAACATGGTGCTGCCGCCCGACAACACAATATTGTGATAGAGCGGTCGACGCACGTCAATGGGACAGTGCTGGATCACAGTGTCGACCGTGTCCGAGATGGGCGTCGTGAATTCAGCGTTGGCAAACTGCACATCACACACAAACACAGGTCTCAAGTGACAGCTGCTACACGGGAAGAAGTCGAAGCTTATGAACACACACACAGGTGTGTCCCGTGCAGCTCGCTGCCACCGCAGAACCGACCCTCTCCACGCTATGACGCCACAAGGACGGAAGACGTATTAGAGAGGACCACCTCCCCAGAATGCATGTCACAACACATGACTGATATCTGGTAGCATCATTTACTGCTGGGTGGACAGGAACTGTTGAATTATAGAATTCGCACAATGCAATTATCTTCCGCCGGGTTTCGAACCACGGACCTCCTGCTTGTGAGGCGGGTGTGCTACCACTACACCACTCAGTCCAACAATCATAGCTGAATCACAGCTCGTGAGGAAATTGGATACACAGCGAGGGAAAGATAGAGGTATTGATACCCTCTTACAGTGGCGGCGCCAGGGCTTTCCAATGGAGGGGCTGTATAAGGAGATGTGCGGGGCTTGACGAAACACGAGGAACTACACTGGAAATGTTTATGGTGGGGATTTTCTCGGTAAGGATCAGTAGGCATTGACACATTTGTTTGGGACTTGGAGATTTCAGCCCCTGACTCGGCCACTGCTGTTTCGTCGAGTTTGCAAACGTGTCTCTCACCTCCGGATGGAAGAAAATCTCCGGTCCCAGGAAGCGTTCGTATCCGACATCAACGGTGAAAGGTTGTTTGGTGATGTTGTTGTGGCCGGTGTACTGTTTCACCCATTTGCTCAGGTCGCAGTCGTACTTGGCAAACTCCTTGGCAATGTCGGGACAAATGTAGCATAAACTAACACACACACACACACAAGAACATATACAAACAAATTAATATGATCATATAATAATTAGTTGAATATAATTAATATTAATTAGATACATAGTTTATATATTTCTGGTTTTACCTGTATTTTAGTTTATTTATTCGTATGCAATACGAAGCGTGAGAAAGGATTGCACAGCTCACGAGAGAGAGAGAGTGAGAGAGCGAGACAGAGTGAGAGAGGTGTGTTTGCCAAGGCCGACCAGCTGATAGGGAAGCAATGATGAAAACGAGACACCGCACAAACAATGCTTATATGACAGTCGGCAGAACAACGCGAGATCACATCACCACAATGCACGGAATAACAAAAATGTCATCGCGATATCAAAATCAGTAAGTATGTGTACTTTGGCAAATTACAGACAAAAAGAAGCAAAAATATGAGAAACTGAAGGGATGAGAAAGAAAACGAGATAAAGAAAAGATACAATATCGTAAGTTCAGCTTGTTGAACAATTTTTCGTTCCTATATGTGAGCAGGATTTTCAGGATTTCCAAGAAAAAAAACAAAAATTGAATTCTGGGCGTGTTATTCATATTAAAGTTTCCTGGTACAAAATATTTTCCTCGTCGCTAAAATAGTTCTACACTATAAATGATCAAAACATGTTACATTAGAAGGCCGTCGTTGAACAGCGGAATAATCGACCTTCTTGATTCTATGTTCGCTTGTGTGATTCTGCTCAAAATGAACAATTAAATATGCGCCCCCACAGACCAGTGGCGGCGCCAGGAATTTTGCGGTGGGGAAGCTGAGAGGAGAGGTGGCTAAGAAAAAGTTGCGGGGGCTTGGCGAAACATGAGGAACAACATTCCAAATGTTCATGGTGACGGTTTTTGGAAAAGCTCAAGGGGGCTGGGAACATTTGGGGGGGAGGGGGCTTCAGCCACTTGAAACCCCTCTTGACTACGCCACTGTCCTCTTGACTTGTCCACGACAGCAAAAATACACAAGCAATGCGTGACAGACGGTGAAATTCCAGCAGCACTCGAACAAAAACACACACACACACACACGTACATACATACTTGCTGTATATATCGGGTAGATCTGTACGCCAAAAATGCCTGAGGCGGTGCTGGTTGACGAGAATGCACGAGCTACACGCAGAGGCGTGCCATCACAACAGAAAATGGCGAGTCAAACAGAAGAGCTATTATAATATTAATAATAATAATAATTATTTCGAGATCAATGAAAGACTTGCTAAACGAACAAAAATAACACACATACACACACAAGCCCGTTGGCAAAAATGACCGTACAAAACTTGGGAAGCCAAGGAGAGAGGGGAACAAACGCGCATATGATGTGGTTAATTTGTATGCGCGCATGCGCCTATATGTACCTGTGTCCAGCACTGACACACACACACACACACACTGACACACATAACAGATACCATCACGAAACTTGCGATCACTCACACAAACAGACACACACGATATCTTGTTTGCGCGTCAGTGGAGCTATACGCGAGCTCACGAGAGGCTGTGTGCCTGTGTGTGTGTGTGTGTGTGTGTGTGTTAGTGAGTGTGTATGTGTGAGGGATTGTGTAGTATGTTTAGGACGGCGACCAGGGCAGTACAACAGTGCGGTAGTCACTGTCACCGCAGCGGCAAGCTCGCCATGTCGACGCATCTCAAGTCAGAACAGGGAGCATCGCGTACCGACCAGTTGATAGCTCGTGAGAGGCAGTACGGAGCACACAACTATCACCCGCTGCCCGTGGTGCTTGAGCGAGGCAGTGGGGTGCACTTGTGGGATGTGGAAGGACGTCGCTATGTTGATTGGCTAGCGGCATATTCAGCCGCCAATCAGGGCCACTGTCATCCACGTCTCGTGGCCGTTCTCCAAGAACAAGCCGCTCGGCTGACACTCACTTCAAGAGCCTTCCATAGCGATGCGCTCGGAGAGTTCGCTCAGATGGTCACGCGGCTGTTTGGCTACGACAAGCTGTTGCCGATGAATACGGGAGTGGAAGCCGGCGAGACGGCCATTAAACTGGCGCGTCGCTGGGCCTACACTAGCAAGAAGGTGCCGGCAGATCAGGCACGGGTGATATTCTGTCGTAACAACTTCTGGGGCCGCACGCTGGCCGCTGTCTCATCGTCCAGCGACCCGACCGCCTACCGCAACTACGGTCCGTTCATGCCCGGCTTCGTTCAGATTCCGTACGACGATCGTGAGGCGCTGGAGGAGGCGTGTAGACATCCTCACACGGCCGCCTTCATGGTGGAGCCGGTACAGGGCGAGGCCGGGGTTGTGGTGCCGTCGAACGGCTATTTGACCGCTGCTCGCGACATTTGCACGCGCCACAACGTGCTGTTGATCGCCGACGAGGTACAGACGGGTCTGGGACGTACGGGCCGCCGTCTGGCTTGCGACCACGAGCGTGTGCGACCCGACTTGCTACTGCTGGGCAAGGCGCTGTCGGGCGGCATGCTGCCCGTGTCGGCATGTCTTGCCGACGACGCCGTCATGATGTGTATGATGCCCGGCAGTCACGGCTCAACGTACGGCGGCAATCCGCTGGCCTGCCGCGTCGCCATCGAGGCGCTCAACGTGCTAGAGCAGGAGCGACTGGCCGATAATGCGGCGACGTTGGGACAACGCCTGAGACAGCAGCTAGGCGAGCGATTGCCGATCAATAGTGATGGAACTCGCGCAGTGCGGGAGGTGCGCGGTGTGGGCTTGATGAACGCTATAGTGATGAGTGAGAGGTGTGATGCGTGGCAGGTGTGTTTGCGCCTGGCTGAACGAGGCCTGCTGGCCAAACCGACGCACGAGCATATAATTCGTCTCACTCCGCCGCTGGTCATCACGCAACAACAACTCGACGACAGTGTGGATATTCTGGTCGACGTGATTCGACAAGTGGACACAGAAATGACCAACCCGACCGTTCAGTGACCAACACAAATACTGGTCCCAATCATTATCCTATGCAGCTGCCATCAAGTTCATGTCACGCTTCAGGCCTGAAATACTAGGTTTTTTCAGTAGTACCGTCATCCAATAAGCCCACCAAAAATGTGAACTTTTCTCCGGTAGTATTTTCCAGATGTTCCATTTGTTCTAAATATACGTGTTGAAAAAACCGTACTGTCATATTATTTACGTGTTAATTTGTTTTTCATCGAGTTATTGCGCATATTTGTATTCTAATAACATTGATATAATTCATAATATAATGAAGCTTGTTCTTTTGTATAAATAAAACTTTGGCCGATTGAATTTTTACCCTGAAATAGATGCCTGGCCATTAAACCCATCATGGAAAATATGGAATAGAATTTTGGATTGAAAGAAGAACATTGTGTGAGCACCGAAAATGACGTCTTACACTAGGAAAACTTGAGATATTTTTCAAGTAGATTAAGACATGATATTATCAATAATGAATAAAAATATGACAAACAAACTGAAAACAAAGTCGTTTTTGTCGATGAAATAAAAATACGAGGTCCATTCAAAAAGTATCCGACCTTTGTCCACAAGGAAAAAAATTGCACATTTAAAAAAATGTATTCAATCATCTTCAAAGTACTCCCCTTGAGAGTGCACACACTTTTCCCACCGGTGCTGCCACTGCTGATAACATCTCTGGAATTTTGACTTTGGGATGCTGTAAAGCTCTGCTGTCGTTTTTCTCATTATTTCTTCTCTTGACTCAAAACGCTTCCCTTTTAGGGTGGTTTCAGCTTAGGAAACAGCCAGAAGTCACTATGTGCCATGTCTGGTGAGTAGGGAGGAGGCCGAACAAGTGGAGTGTTGTTTTTGACCAGATAAGCTTGGATCAGGTGGGCAGAATGAGCAGGTGCATTGTCATGGTGAAGTTGCCAGTTTTGCGCCGCCCACATTTCCGCTATTTTTCGTCGTACAACATCTGGAAGGTGTCGCATAACCTCCAGACAATACTGCTTATCAATTGTCTGTCCTGATGGTGAGTATTCATGATGCACAATATCATTGGAGTAGAAATACATGTCAACATTACCTTGACATTACTGCGAACCTGTCGTGCTTTTTTGGGTCTTGGTGATGTCTGATGCTTCCATTGTGATGGCTGAAATTTCGTTTCCGGGTCATATCCGTACACCCATGTTTCATCACCAGTGATGATACTATTCATGAAGTCAGATTCACCGTTATCACAATCAAGCAGGTCTTGTGCAATTTCCAGGGTTCCACCACCACTTGGGAACGAATTTATCCGACACTCGTCGCATGGCCAAATCTTCCGTTAAAATTGTGTGAATCGATCCTGTGCGTATTCCCACTTCTTCAGTAATTTCGTTTATGGTAATACGACGGTCGTTCTTCACTATTTGACGAACATTTTCAATGAATTATTCCTTTCTGCTGGTGGATGGCCTGCCTGTCCGTTGCTTGCTCTCGACTGAGGTTTGTCCTTGCTTGAAGCGATTATACCACTCCTTTATTTGTGTTATACCCATGGTGTAACGCCTGGCCAAACTTCGTCTTATTTTGTCTCGTCGTTTTGTCTGGCAACGCAGCGCCTATATTTGGCAGCCTGTGCACGTGCCTTACTACGTATTATGTGTATTGCCCCTGGAGTAGAGGTTTTGTGTCTGAGATTTTGTGCCTGAGAGTTGTACTTGTTTGCGCCACATTAAACCCAAGAGAGGCCAGAAAGTGTAAGTTATTTTCATGTTTGTCTATGATTTTGATTTTGTCATTTTGCTGTATTCTTATATGCAAATGATATGCAGAAATCACGTGTTCTTCGTTGTTTTTTCTCACTTGGTGTATTGTACTCATGAGTATGTTTTTACGTTGTTTTTTGTTTTTACGCTCAGTTGAACCGCTACGCTACGCTACGCTACGCTACGCTACGCTACGATTCATTACACCACACCGGAGTGCACGGAAAAATATAGCGGTATCAAACTAATGGCTTCCGATTCGTCTGAATAACGTCGTGTACGTTACAGTTCAAACTTTGGCTGCTGTCGACTCGTCTTCGTACACTTTCTGGACAGCTTCATCGGGAAGACATGAGTTGAATTTTTCGTTTTTTCATTTGAATTTGATTGAATTATGTTATGTATTTTGATTGTTATATTTTCTATCGGTGTGCCCAAGGCTAGCTTAGTCATATAACCACGCGCTACATCGTTTTTTGTGAATTGTTCCACTTTACGCTTAAGTATGGCTGAACCAGATGAATCCAAGGGGTCAGATGAGGATCATTTGATTGAGATTAGGTCCCAAGTATGTGGGTCGGAATGTCCAAGTGTAGCCTCGAGTAATGCGCGTTTGGAGAGACTTGCGAAGATCGCCAGAATAAGAACCGAAAGAGAATATAAACGTAGAGAGTATGAGAAATTGATTGAGATTCAGCGACAGAATATGGAACTAGAGGACTTGCGCTGTGAGAAAGAGATGCAGGCTACTATGGCTGAATTACAGGTGTTAGAGTCTGTCGAGGAGCCCAAGCCGGATATACCAATGAATATACCGCTAGGATCTCCGCAGTGTGATGGTTCCAGTAAAGTGTTAAAGCCGGAAATTGTTGGTGACATTCCCTTGAGATCCGGTGAGATACTGAAGCAAAGTTCTCCCTCTCCAAACAATGGTTCACGTGGGGATGCTGTAGCGAGCTCTCTTCACCGACTTGCTGATTTGCTTTCAGAACGACACAGTAGAGTGTCTCTTCCTCCTCCGGAGCCAGATGTATTCCATGGAGACAGGCTTCAATTTCCGCTATGGTTGCGGTCATTTGAGTCTTGTGTTGAGTCACAGGTGAGTGGTGCTGATTGCCTGTATTATCTGCAGAAATATACAGAAGGAGAAGCAAAGGAAATTATCAGAGGGTTTTTAACCGTGAGGACTGGTGAGTCGTTCAGACGAGCGAAGGCACTCCTCGTAGAGAGATATGGTGATGAAGCGACCACATTTGATGCATTCAGGGAGAAACTGTACAAGTGGCCTGTTATTGATGAGCATGATGGTAGAGCTATAGCGAGGTTCTCTGATTTTTTGCAGTATTGTCTCAGCTTGTCGGAAGCAGTTCCCGCGCTTGGCTATCTTGATGATCCGAGAGAAAGCCAGCGGCTGCTGAGAAAGCTGCCAGACTCTATCGTGCAGAAGTGGGCATTAGAAGTGGACAGTTGGAGAGCCGGAAAACGGTCTTCAGTGTTTATGTATCCACCGTTTCATGTTTTTTGTGAATTCATTCAGAAAGAGGCACGCCTGGCATGTGACCCAATAACGTCGTTGCAAGCTGTAAAAAGGACACCGCAGGAACGGTCGGAAAGAAATAGACGAGGTCATGTGAGTCTGTTTACTCAAGCTGATGGTGAACATGAGTTATCGTTCAAATCAAGCGATTTATGTTGTGTCTGTTGCGGAAGTCATGAGACTATATCTTGTCCTGGTCTTCTGAAAATGAATGTTAAGGAACGGCAGCGTATTGTGATGGAAAAGAGACTGTGTTTTATATGTCTAAAAGGAGGACACGTTTTCAGTAAGTGCCCATCACAGTATAAATGCAGTGTGTGCAGTGGTCCGCATGCCCATATATTACATCAGGACAGCAGTGAGTTTAAGTGTCCTTGTTGTGACCAGCGACATTACATTTTGCGTTGTCCACGCTTCAAGTCGCTGTCTATCAAGGAACGTTGGAATCTCGTGAAGTCGGAGGGTCTATGTACCATCTGCTTTAAACGTGATCATATAGGCAGTAATTGCACGAGGAAATATTCTTGTACCGTTGACGGCTGTGGAAAGGCACATAGCAGTTTTCTACATTTACCTATGAATCGTGAAACTAATGTCAAATCCAGAACCAGTCATTTCACATGTAGTCAGGGTCAAAAACTGGCGCTGCCCATTGTCCCTGTGAGGGTCAGATGTCCCGGATCTGACAATCATGTTGATACTTATGCACTCCTTGACTCAGGTTCAAATTCATCTTACTGTACCGAAACCCTTTTCCAAGACGTTTGTGCCGAAGGAAAATCTCGTGCAATTGAGTTGACGACTATAACCCAGAGGAAGATGATAATTGAGTCGAAATCGACAAAGCTGGTTCTATCAGACGTGAAGGATACAAACTGTTCTCTCATTTCAGAGGTCACGGTGAGGCCGTCGTTGAATATTGATCTCTCAGGTTTAGCCTGCGATATCGAGGTTAACAAGTGGCGACATTTGAGTGATATTAGTATTCCGAAACTGGACGTTGGACAAGTACACCTTTTGATTGGTCAAGATTGTTCCGATCTGTTTATACCTACAGAAATTCGAAGAGGGAGGCCAGGTGAGCCGTATGCAATGAAGACTCCTCTCGGATGGGCCATCCATGGTCCTGTAGATGCTGGAATTACTATGAGATCATCGTATTTTGTTCATGGTGGGCATGTTTCGAACAACTTGGCTCGTATGTGGGATCTGGAAGATGCGCACTGCGAAAAGACCGGAATGTCCCAGGACGATATGAAGGTGATGGAGTTGTGGAGCAAAAATATAGCATTGGATGGTGTCCACTACACTTTGAATATTCCATTCAAGGCCGGCAGCCTTTGTTTGCCAGATAATCGTACACTGGCAGTGACCCGCTTGCAGTCGCTAAAGAAGCGTCTGATCAAGGACCACACATTCAAAGATAGTTATTCCAAGGAAATACAGAAGCTAACTGAAAAGGGTTATGCCGAAGAAGTGCCAATTAGTGATTTGAATCGATCAGACGGCAAGGTTTGGTACTTGCCTCATCATTCGGTGGTAAATCCTAGAAAACCGGGTAAGATGCGTGTCGTTTTTGATTGTGCGGCCAAGTACAAGGGGGTGTCTCTGAATGACTGTGTACATCAGGGTCCTGAGTTGTCTAACAAGTTGATTGGTGTCTTATTGCGATTCCGACAAGGTCCGATCGCGTTCGTAGCTGATATTGAAGCAATGTTCCATCAAGTTAAAGTCAATTTGAAAGACCGAGATGTGTTGAGGTTTTTGTGGTTCGAAGGCGACGATACCAATGGAGAGTTGAAAGAATACCGGATGACGTCACACCTATTCGGAGGGAATTGGAGCCCTAGCTGTGCGGCCTACGCACTTCAAGAAGTAGCTCGCGAGTTTGTTAGTGAATATCCCCCCAGTGTACTAAGCACTATTTTGAGAAATTTCTATGTCGATGATTGCTTAAAGACAGAGAAGTCTGCGTATGCGGCTGTTGAGGTGGCCAAGCAGCTCATGGAAATACTGTCGTTTCGAGGATTCAAGCTCACAAAGTTTGTCTCTAATTCTGCTGAATTTATGAAAGGTATACCAGAAGAGAGACGGGGAAGTTGTTATCAATCGCTTAATGTGAGTTTAGAGAAACTCTCGGTACAACGAGCCCTCGGTATGCTTTGGGATGTCGAACTGGACGTTTTCAAATTTGACGTTCAAATTCAAGAGAAGCCGTACACCAAAAGAGGACTACTTAGCACTTTGAGTACTGTATACGACCCTCTCGGATTTGTCAGTCCCTTTGTGCTGCCAGCAAGAAGCATGTTTCAGGAACTGTGTCGCCTGGATGTAGGTTGGGATAGCCAATTACCAGAGGACATAATGGAGCAATGGTTGAAGTGGACGAATGATTTTACTGTTGTTGCCTCCTACAGAGTGCCCAGGTGTGTTAATGCAAGTGATGAGCCTGCAGTAACTTACCAGCTTCACCACTTTTGTGACGCGTCAGAATACGGTTACGGTGCCGTTTCGTATATACGTACCGAACATGATGCACACGTTTGTTCTGTCAGGCTGGTTTTGGCCAAGGCCAGGCTGGCACCAATAAAGGGTGCAACTATCCCGCGCCTAGAACTGGCTGGTGCAGTCGAGGCAGTCCGATTGGACAATTGTTTAAGATCAGAACTCGATGTTCCTCTTCGTGAATCTGTTTTCTGGACGGATAGCACCATTGTACTGTGGTATTTACAGAACAGCGAGAAACGTTTTCAGACATATGTGGCAAATCGAGTAGCCAAGATCTCGGAGAACACGGTGCAAACTCAATGGAATTACGTCCCCAGTTGCGAGAATCCAGCAGATGATGCCTCTAGAGGACTCACAGCGACAGAGCTTTTAAATAACAGCAGGTGGTTAAATGGACCGTCATTTCTGCATTCAACGAGTGATAAGTGGCCGAGACAACCTGCACTGAAATGCGCAGAGCTGTCATGCATTGTGGAAACAAGAAGAGATCCTGTTGTGTATGCAATCAAGACAGAAGAAGATCATACTGGCAAGTTATTAACCCATTTTTCTTCTTGGCACCGAATGAAAAGAGCTATAGCCTGGATGCTAAGATTTCGAGCCTTTCTGCGTAAGAAACCTTTTAGTCATGGCTTTTTGTCAGTAGATGAACTAAAAAACTCCGAGAAATGGATTGTTATTTACGCCCAGAAGTCTTTGAATTCGGATGAAACAAGTATATTGGAGCGATTAGATCCGATGTTGTCAAATCGTGGAGTACTTGTTGTAGGAGGCAGGACTCAGGCCGCGAAGATCGAAGATCATGCGAAGCATCAGATAATCTTGCCTGGAGATCACCATGTGTCAAAATGCATACTATATGAAATACATAATCTATTTGGACATTGTGGCTCAGAGAGAACGCTTACAGAGAGCAGAAAACGATTCTGGATATTGAGAGGTCGTAGACTTGCAAAAAAGATAGTTTTTGAATGTGTCACTTGTAGAAGATTGAGGGGCAGTTTCAGGTATCAGAAGATGGCTAATCTTCCTGAATGTCGACTAACACCTTACGAAGCACCGTTCACGAGAGTTGGAATCGACTATTTTGGTCCCTTTGTGGTAAAAAGGGGGAGATCTGAAGTCAAACGATACGGATGTATATTTACTTGTATGGCTATCAGAGCAGTACATATAGAGGTTGCTCATTCGCTAGATACTGATAGCTTCATCAACGCAGTAGAACGATTCACTGCAAGAAGAGGTGAACCCGTTGAGATTTGGTCCGATAATGGTACTAACTTTGTGGGTGGGCAACGGGAACTATCTCGAGCTGTGAAGTTATGGAACTTGGAAAAAATCCAGGATCACCTGTCGAAGAAAGAGATAACGTGGCATTTTAACCCACCGGAAGCATCACATCATGGAGGCGTATGGGAGAGGCAGATTCGTACTGTACGGGCTGTACTAGATGGTATCGTTAAACCACAAAGGATGGACGATGAGACTTTACTAACCGTGATGACGATGGCTGAAGGGATCGTGAATAGTAGACCTCTAACCAAGACTTCTGACGATCCTACGGACGACAGGCCGTTAACACCAAATGACATATTGATTCAGCGGTCGGGACCAATTTTTCCTAAACTGAGTTTTGATCCAAAGAATGCATTTAGGCGTCGTTGGAAGCAATCACAATATCTTGCTGACTTATTCTGGAGGCGATGGATTCGAGAGTACCTGCCGTGCTTGCAGGAACGGCAGAAGTGGAAAACCAAACAGCCGAATATGAAGACGGGTGATTTAGTATTGTTACGACAAGAGGTGACTCCCAGAAATAGATGGCCTTTGGGGGTAGTCACAGAGGTTCATAAGGGTGGCGATCAGTTAGTTCGTTCTGTATCAATAAGAACGGGTACCGGAATTTATGTACGACCCATTACAAAGATATGTGTACTGGAAGCAAAAGAGGCTGATTCTTGATTGTCATTGTTTTTTTTACATGTTTGTGAAGCTACTGTTGTATTCAGTTGCTTGTTGGCGTTTAGTTGTTTAAACGTGTGTTGCGCTGCTAATATCTTATCACAATCGCGATCAGTGACCACGCCCGAGTGGACTCCGATCTTTTGTATTGCGTTGCTTATTTACATGGTATTAAACTTACGGTGGACACTGGTAGTGTTTTTTGTGATGTATTGTCAGTTCACCCGTGTTGTATTGAGTCAGAGACGACACTGATGGAGGTTTCGGTTCTCATTATTTCTCATTTATATGTTGGGTTTAGCGTTGTCCTGGCGTTGTGTTTGAGTGCAAGTGTTGCACTGGGGCCGGTGTAACGCCTGGCCAAACTTCGTCTTATTTTGTCTCGTCGTTTTTGTCTGGCAACGCAGCGCCTATATTTGGCAGCCTGTGCACGTGCCTTACTACGTATTATGTGTATTGCCCCTGGAGTAGAGGTTTTGTGTCTGAGATTTTGTGCCTGAGAGTTGTACTTGTTTGCGCCACATTAAACCCAAGAGAGGCCAGAAAGTGTAAGTTATTTTCATGTTTGTCTATGATTTTGATTTTGTCATTTTGCTGTATTCTTATATGCAAATGATATGCAGAAATCACGTGTTCTTCGTTGTTTTTTCTCACTTGGTGTATTGTACTCATGAGTATGTTTTTACGTTGTTTTTTGTTTTTACGCTCAGTTGAACCGCTACGCTACGCTACGCTACGATTCATTACACCACACCGGAGTGCACGGAAAAATATAGCGGTATCAAACTAATGGCTTCCGATTCGTCTGAATAACGTGTACGTTACACATGGCTTCAATGCCAAAAGCTTTCTGAATCTTCTGTATAGTTTGCACTTGTGTATCGCTAAGCTTGTAGCAGAACTTAATGCAGTAGCGCTGCTCGATTTGTTCTGACATGTTGTGTAAGAACAATAATCCGACGAGCTCGTGTTGGACATCTGCACTCTAGCCCTCACAGGCGGGTACTGCTACACACTAGAGCTTTTCAAATTTACACGCATGCGCAGTAGGAGTGCTGTCAACTCCCGCAAAACTATGTTGCTGATTGGTGAAATATTTGTACTTTTATGGACCAAGGTCGGATACTTTTTGAATGGAACTCGTACTAATTGAATTATGAAGTTATAAATGGAAAAAAGTACCGTATATACTCGCATATAAGCCGAGTTTAGAAGTATAAAATACAATGCTGAAATCAGGGGGTCGGCTTATATGCGCATAAAACAAAATGAACACAAGGACAGATACTAATGCCAATTTTCCAGCCACACGTTTTCATCGCTATCTGACTCTTTATTCGGTTGTGTGTCACCAGTGGCGAGCCGTAACCAAGCTAGAGCTAGTGATGAAGCCGACGTCATTGGTACACGGTTTGATTTCTTAGAAATAACACGCTCAACAGAGGCAGTCGAAGAGGGAAATCAGAGGCAGCCAATTGGTAGGCAGCGCGTGGGAAGGAGGACGAGGGTCGCGTGGCGTATAGAAGAACAGCAAGCCAATGGGGCAAACGTGAGCACGCGGCCACAGAATTTAAAACTGTGCTGAAGTTTGATAATTTTAGTTGTAAAATTATTCCTACAATACACCATATCTGGAGAAAATTAGATATATTGAGTGTCGGCTTATATGCGGGTTTTTGCAAAAACTGCCCATTTTAAAGCAGTTTTAGAGGGTCGGCTTATATGCGAGTATATACGGTAAATATAAAGTTATGAACACATTTAAATTGCAGTTACAAAAATTATCACAAATAAATGAGCATGTGAGTTTTTAGTGTAATAATATTGAGCTGAAAAATGACGAGGCTGTAAAAATACTCGCGCATTTTCCAACAATAAACTCCCTCTATTCTTGGCGCAGTCGAAATAGCACAGGCGGTTGAATTTCAACAAAATCAATCACAAATACAAAACCGGCGCATACTGCAGTAAAATATTTTATATTTATATTAAATTTCCATTTTACGCTTACAAAATTAAATATTTCTCACTCTCGACTTTAACAGAAAGTTCAAAATCTAGCAATTACATTGAGAAATCAAGATGTACGCGAGCGTTTGAATTTTTGACCATTTCAAACAGTGTGTATGTGTGTGTGTATGTGTGTGTGTGTGTGTGTGTATGTATGTATGTGTGTGTGTCACCGTTCTTTGATGGTCTTGGCGGTTTCGAGAGATTGTTCGGGCGGAATGCCCGGCTCTCTCTCGCGAAGCAGCGACTGAATGAAGTAGGTTATATCCCGACCGGCGATGGGAATATGCTTAATACAACTGCCAATCACGTATCCCTCGGCCTAACATGCACACACACACACACGCACACACGCATACAAGTACATATACAAGCAGAAAATTGGAAGCACATGCACCAATGGACACACAGATAGATACATGGATGCATACATAAATATAAACATATGTAAATACACACATACATATATACACTTATACGCAGCCACACACACACACACACACACACACACACATACAGGCATACGTCCACATAGACACACACTTGCAAGCAACACACACACACACACACACAAACATGTGTATGTATATATATACATAGATACATGCACACAGGCACTCGCAAAGAGACACACTCAAGCAAACACGCCGCAGATATCAGATAGAGGATATAACGGTGGTGTGTGGTGGTGGGGTAACATGGTGGGGTGACATGGTGGGGTAGTACGTACGACGGGAATGACGTGGGTGACGCCGTCGCCGCTGTCTATTACGGTACCGGTGAGAGTGCGCTCGTGAACCTGTCTGCTGGTCCACGAGGCGGCAAGCGCTAACACGGCCTGTACGGCGATATAGAGGCCGGGTACGTTGAACGACTCAAACATTATCTCTGTTACACACACACACACACACACACATACATGAACACACAAACACACATACATGAACACACAAACACACACACATTAACACATACATGAACACACAAGCACACACACATTAACACATACATGAACACACACAAACACACAAGCACACACACATTAACACACATACATCAACACACACAAACACACACACAAGCACACACACATGAACACACAAGTTCACATACATTAACACACACACAAGCACACATACATGAACACACAAGCACACATACATGAACACACAAGCACACATACATGAACACACAAGTTCACATACAAGAACACACAAGCACACATACATCAACACACAAGTTCACATACATGAACACACAAGCACACATACATGAACACACAAGCACACATACATGAACACATACATTAACACACAAGCACACACACACACACACATTAACACACACACAAGCACACATATATGAACACACACAAGCACACACACATGAACACATACATGAACACACAAGCACACACATATGAACATACAAGCACACATACATGAACACACAAACACACATACATGAACACACAAGCACACATACATGAACACACAAGCGCACACACATTAACACATACATGAACATACAAGCACACATACATGAACACACAAGCACACATACATGAACACATACATTAACACACAAGCACACACACACACACATTAACACACACAAGCACACATATATGAACACACAAGCACACATACATGAACACACAAACACACACACATGAACACACACAAGCACACATACATGAACACACAAGCACACACATACATGAACACACAAGCACACATACATGAACACACAAGCACACACACACATGAACACACAAGCACACATACATGAACACACAAGCACACACACATGAACATACAAGCACACACACATCAACACACAAGCACACATACATGAACACACACAAGCACACATACATGAACATACAAGCACACACACATAAACACACAAGCACACACACACACACATGAACACACGTTGAACGAATGAAACATGATCTCTCTTACACACACATGAACACAGATACACATACCGTGAAACCTCAAATACAGGGGTTCTTAACCCGGGGTATCCACATTCCTGGGAGGAATGGGGACCAAAGGCCGGGGGTGTGGAACTCGATTTCTGGCTATACGGCTATAAATTAACAAATAACTATAATAATAATAAAACTATCGTTGGATATTTTTCGCTTGTAATTTCGTATCTAAAGTACAGTGAATTGAAGCGATTGAAATACTCGTGGATCTGGAAGACATACTGGCAAATAATAGGATTGGTGATAATTATTTGAACAGTCAAGTAAGTCGGGTTATGGGACCTTATTGGACAATCAATTGGGGGTATGCAACCATCAAAAGGTTGAGAACCACTGGTCTAATAGAACGGCACATTGGGAGAATCATTGAAAAATAGACAGACACTTCCAATTGAACGTCACTTTGATTAATTGTTCTGTTTTGACAATAACTATGACTGACATGGAAATATACGTACAAATGAATTGATGAACGAAACAGCATGAGCGTCAGCCGGCCGACTGGCAATTGATTGTGGCCGAATTCAAGAGGTATTACAAATACAAATAAAATAATACACAGTAGATTGGAACACAGAGAAAATCAACAGAACTAACAGACAGACAGAAATAATGAAGCAAATACAAGCCGTGAGAGAACAGAGAAATGAACAGAGAACAGAGAACAGAGAACAGAGAAATTAACAGAGAAATGAACAGAGAAATTAACAGAGAAATGAACATAGAAATTAACAGAGAAATGAACAGAGAAATGAACAAAGAACAGAGAAATGAACAAAGAACAGATAACATAGAAATGAACACAGAACAGAGAAATGACAGAGAACAACAGAAATAACAGAGAACACACATAGAAACATAAAACAGAGAGAAATAACAAGAGAGGAGGAAGGAGAGAGGATGCGCGTGCTACCGGCCGTGTATTCTCTGTTCTCGGGCGTGTTGAGGGGAGGTTCAGTGAGAAGAAAATAGTGATCCTCCGGCTCGGCACGCAAGTATTTGAAAATCGCCTGCTCCCAGAAACGCTCCATCAAATCCCAGTCCTCGACAATACCGTGCCGCACCGGGTACTACCACACACACACACACACACACACACACACACACACACACACACACACACACACACACACACACACACACACACACACAGACTTAACAAGGGAGGATAAAAATTAGCAATATTACTTGCATTGAGGAAATATACTGGCAAAAGGTGATAATTAAAATGATAATAATTAGTGATAAGGCGGAGTATGGTGGCACCTTGACAGCGTAGCCTGTCGCGTCAAACGCCTCGTCGCCGATGAAAAAGTCCAGATCTTCGACACCCTTGGTCATTCTGCGAGCATTCTGGTCGCCAATCTTGGCACTTTCCTTGATGGCAATGGTCGACGGAATGATGAACTGCGGCTCCCTGTTGCCGGCGTAGCCCAGCTTCGTGTAGCTGCCGACACAATCAACAAGCACACACACACATTAACACACTTATATCGCGCTTTTCACCCGAAGGTCTCAAAAGCGCTCACACACACACGCACAAGTCATACACATACACGCACGCACGCACGCATACACACACACACAAACACTGTCTATGACAGTTCAGATGTCAGCCAATATGAGGATATATTCAAAAAAAGAGATTGAAGAAAAGTTGATCTTCAACAACTCGAATATGATCTCTGCATGCCAGGCGGATCAAGACACACTGTTCTAGCTGAAGAAATTATCGTGGAGGATGTGTGGAGCGGTGCACTATAATTGAACGCCCCTAGAAGAAGAAGTAACAAGATGAGGGGTGGCAGTGTTGTTCTTCCGGTGGAACTCGCTGATGTCATTTCGCTTTCCTATATTGTTCGGTTGTTGTTGTTTGTATCCATCTCCTTTGTGTTTCTTTTTTGCATTTTTCAAGAGTAATTTATCGTCAGTGGCGGCACAAAGGAGGAGTTCGGAAGGGCTGAAGCCCCCGCCCTCCCAAAAAAAACAAACCCCCCGAAAATCCTGACTATAAACATTTACAGCGTAGTTCCTCATGTTTTGCCAAGCGCCCGCATATCTAGCCCCCAATCCACGTGAAAAATCCCGGTGCCGCCACTTTTTATCGTCCACTTCGTTTCAGGCACACACAAGCGATGGTCGGAAAACTTACCCGGTGCCGTTGTCAATCACACAAGCCGGTAGTCGTCCCGTCATATTGGCTCGCGAAACTCACCAAAACTTCGTAATCTGTGTGTCAGTCATCAGTGAAACCAAGATGTCTCATAAATTCCAAACCAGAACATACGCAAGCAGCTGAGATTTCGTGCAGAAATAATCGCAAATATTCACACCCATAACCAGCCACACCCAACTATTTTGGGCCAGGGATAAACGGTCACTTATATTCCAATGAAGAAGGTAGTATGTATACACAATAAAATTAGTCAGACAGTCTACACTGTATAATCACTTATTTCAAGCCTTATCGAACTAGCCATTATAACATGAAGCCTAACCAAGAAAAAACTGGTCCGACAGCCATGACTGATGGAAGCGCATGCATCACGAATAACAATATTTATCATCAATAGACAAAAAAATTTACCACATTAAAATGATAAATTCTATCTAAATTATTTGAACACATACATAACAAGAGTTCTGCAAGACTACACCTTCGAAACCTGTTCTATCCCCGGCTGGTCATAAACGTCTACGAAACTCTCGCCCAATGTCTATGCATCATAACAATAAATTATTATATTACTCGCTGCACAATTCAATATTTGTATGAAGGAAAGTGTCAACTTCGATTCTATGGATATTCAGATACATAAGTATTACTTGATTGTAAAACAGTCCAAAAATACAAACCGTAAATAAATGTTGTCAACGTGACGCGTTTTAGTATAAACGTGATTTCCTCATTGCGTGAGAAGGTTATCATAAAAGTAAGCTGATCAAGGTATTAAAACTGACGTAAAATGTATGTAAGTGTCTGGAATTTTCAATTTCAAATAATTGAATTATTTTGTGTAGTGCTCATTCGTTCCGACTGTGTCTTTGTCACCAGATGCCACCTAAAAAGGCACCAGCCTCTTCCAAAAAGGCAGATGATAAAAAGAAGCAGAAAATTGTCGAGGTATCCGCACGTGCACACCAACATTACACCGTCATTACATCGACATTACATAACACACCGTCATTCCAATTCACCTGTTGCATTTCCAATGTATATTTATTTTGTGCTGTTAATACTTTTCTCTCTCCTCTATCTCTTGATGAGCAAGATGCGTGAAGATGTGTTGGATGTGTGCATGCTGGGGCATTGATGCCCGACGTGCGCCCACAGAACAACACACGCTTCAGATCATGGTTGACAATTTGACAATTCATGGTTGCCATGACAACGGCCAAAGCGCGCGCAATACAAACATCTAACTACCGTGTGGTGGACGAATGTTGCGCGTGCGCAGGACAAGACGTTCGGACTGAAGAACAAGAAGGGCGCCAAGCAGCAGAAGTTCATCGAGCATGTCAACAAGAACGTCAAACAGGGCGGCGATCCTGCGATGAGGAAGCTGGAAGAGCTGAGGAAGAAAGATAAAGAGAAAAAGGAAGAGGGACAGAAAGACAAGGAGCTGCTGAAGGAGCTGTTCAAGCCGATCATCGAAAAAGTCGACAAGAGTGAGTGTTGCCAGTTGATGTCCGATTAAATTTGGTGAAAAATCATACATGCAGTATTCTAGTGAGTGTTTCCAGTATAATCACAATGTATATTTTATATTATTATATATTATATATTATATATAATATATAATATATATAATATATGTGTGTGTCGGTGTGTGTGTGTGAGGTGTCGACCCCAAATCGGTGGTGTGTCCGTTCTTCAAGCAGGGCGTGTGCGACAAGGGAGCCAAGTGCAAATACTCGCACGACTTAAACGTGAGTTTGTATGCGCATGTGTGTGTCTCTCTCTGTGTGTGTGTGTGTGTGTGTGAGATAAAGAGAGAGTGGAGAGGGTCCTGAGTAGAGTATGGGGGAATTTTCACAATGGCAGTTGAGTCTCGGTTTATTATTCAGCGTTCAAACATAGCATTTCATTTCCACAATGCTGTTGTATTTTCTAATGTTCTTGCTCTTCTCTGTCTGTCTGTCTGTCT
Organism: Sacculina carcini; assembly: GCA_916048095.2. Classification (NCBI taxonomy): domain Eukaryota; kingdom Metazoa; phylum Arthropoda; class Thecostraca; family Sacculinidae; genus Sacculina; species Sacculina carcini. The sequence goes on along the minus strand of OU696592.1, from coordinate 4,688,074 downwards.
CTCTCTCTCTCTCTCTCTCTGTGTGTGTGTGTGTGTGTGTGTGTGTGTGTGTTCATACGTTCATACGTTTATTTGTCAACACATATATACAGGCAATTCACATGATAACAAAACAATGTTGACTATGCCCTTTAAGCCTGGGGCTTCTTTTGGGCATATGGTTTTAACAAATTCAGTGTTCTGTAATACATGTTATAACACGTTGACAACACGATCCTTACGTGCAATGACAAAATACAACATATGTAAGCATACATTTTTAAAAAGCAGTATTAATAGGTAGTTTCGGGCAATCACTAACATATTCGTGTGTGTGTGTGTGTGTGTCAGGTATCTCGCAGGGTGGAGAAGCGCAATCTGTACGTGGATTCTCGCGAGACGGCACTGGAGGGAGACTTGGGCGTGACAGACGTTGATGTGCCGTATCAGCAGGCTGAGGACGGCCAATTTTCCACCAAACCTCGCACTCAAATTGTAAACACACAAATAGCACTCAAATTGCCCGCTCTTGTGCTCTGTTTTACAGTTAACTATTGTATTTACACATTTACTGTTGGTTGCTCTTTATTTACTTATTTGTAAATATTTATTCTTATTTATTCATATTTATTGTTGATTGCTATTTATTTATTACTGGCATTTAAGCCCGCCCGTCGTGCGGAGCAATTTATCAAATGAAATTCATATTGAATTCATAAAAATATGGCAGATTAAAAAACAAAATGGTAAACTCGTAAAAATCTTAATCAGTTGAAAAGTCTAAATTTGATTATTTTAGTTTTGACAAAATATTTTCCCACTACCCGCTTCATATTTAAACCCACCCGTCGTGCGGAATAATTCAGAACTCGAACACGATCCGTTCTAGATCTTGAAATCAAATCCGTTAGTTTTGTATATGAATTCATTGTATACGGGGGAATGTAACCTTATATTGTCTATAGTTGCTGCCCCCGGGACATTATTATCTCATAAACATGATCCATCGCTTCGTTTATGTTTGAAGACCCTGATCTATACCATTGAGCCCGCGCAGTTAGGTCACCTCATATTCAAGCATACACACACATACAGACAGATAACTTCTTTTATATATATATATATATATATATATATATATATATATATATATATATATATATATATCTGTATATATAAAAGAGATCCTCTGTGTGTGTGTCTGTGTGTTCACCATCCTTGGTCCATATTCTATCAGCTAATACTCGGCCACCACTTGGCGTACCCGCTGAAAATTTATACCATAATGTTGGAAATTTTCTTGTCTACACTTAACACTAAATTTTAAATTTCAAAAATAAAACCAAAAAAAGTTATTGCGGTGAAAAGACAAAATGAACCCTAAAAAATGCGAAAATTTTGGTCGATTTTCTGAAGACTACTCCTCCTAAACCAGCAATGGTACAACTATACAAATTATACCACTGTGTATACAATTTTATCTTCTACTCAACGCACTATAATTTATACCCAAAAATTGAATATAAAACATGTAAAATGGAAAAAAATTCAATCTACATTCAAAATTTTATTTAAACTTCACGCGTCAAATTTTCTATACTTTTTTCTCTATTTCTCAAAAAATAATTATCACACATCTAAATAAATAATACCATCATGCTGGGAATTTTCTTTTCTACAACACAGTATAATTTTTAATTTTACAAAGTGTATTAAAAAAAAGTTACGGCGGTGTGAAGTGTAAATGACAAAGTCAAAAAGGCAAAATTAGCACACAAAAACGTGAATATTTTGGTCAATATTCCGCTATCTATTCCTCATAAACCAGCAATGGTAGCACCTAGCAGAATATAGATTGCATAATATAATATCGGCTGTAATATCAAGGGCTGTAATATCGGTGTAATCCAAAAAATAACAACTGTATGAATATGATGCATTAGTGGAAGCATTAACCGGGAATTATGAGATAATATGATAATGGTGTATAATTATATCGTATTATGCAACAAATGTGAATTTAGCTGCATTACAGGTTGGTCCCGATACTATATTGGCGGGTTGAGAGAAAAGTATTGGTGGGCCGCGTGTTTGGGACCCCTGGGGTAGATAATCTCAGTCTTCTGATTACAAATTATGATCGCATCAGTATATTTTGTGATCACAAACTAATAAGTTAAATCACCTCAGACTAGGCTGAGAGCGGTCAAGATTGAATGGTTGGGTTGGGTTGGGTAGGTTTGACTCAGGTTATATTGGGTTTTAATGATAGCGGAAAATATATAAATTTTAACAATAAATATTATAGCGGTAAAAGTGAAATAGTACTTGAGCAAATGATATTGGGGAATGATGTTAAGTAATAAATATAGTTTGGAAACATTCTGATGAAAAGATTTCATCATCTTTCATTGTTTGTTTCGTGTTTGTGTTCTGAATTATACCACACGACGGGCAGATTTATATATCAGGCGGGTTGAGGAATAATATTTGTGAAAATAAGAACAAAAATATTCACATTTAGACTTTTCTATTGGTTAAGATATTTATAGGTTACATTTTTTGGTTTTCAATTTGTATTCATTATATTTTCTGGATTTGATATGAATTTTATTGTATGAATTGTTCCGCACGACGGGTGGGTTTAAAAAAGTGTTTTTAGATCATTGTTCAAATGGTTCATAAAAAATAAAAAATAAAAATGTTAATGTAAATGAATAAAATATAAATGTTCCGCGGGCAGCAACTATAGACAATAGAACGTTCAATTTCCCCTGTAGAATTAATCCATACACAAAACCAATGGATTTGACTTCAAATATGAATTGTATTGTATGAATTGTTCCGCACGACGGGCGGGTTTAAAAAAAGTGTTTCCATTTTTTAGTTCATTTTTTCAAATGGTTCATTTAGAAAAAGGTATTTTTTTAAAAATACAAATGCTCCGCGGGCAGCAACTATAGACCATAGAACGTTAAATTTACCCTGTAGAATTAATCCATGCACAAAACCAATGGATTTGACTTCAAGATCCAGAACGGATCGTGTTCGAGTTCTGAATTATTCAGCACGACGGGCGGGTTTAAATATGAGGCGGGTTGAGTGAAAATGTTTTGTCAAAATAAAATTAAAAATCATGAAATTTAGACCTTTTAATTGATTAAGGTTTTCATGAGTTTGCCTAATTTATTTTTAATTTGCAATATTTTTATGAATTGTTCCGCACAACGGGCGGGTTTTAATGCTAGTCTATATATATAAAAGAGATCCTCTGTCTGTGTGTGTATGTGTGTTTATCTGTCCCACCCTCCTTGGTCCATTTTTTGTGAGCTACTACTCGGTAACCACTTGGTGTACCCGCTAACAATTTATACCATTACGTTGGAAATTTTCTTGTCTACACGATAGGCTAAATTTATAATTTTTAAAATAAAACCCAAAAAGTTGTAGCGGTGCAAAGACAAAATGAACCCTGAAAAATCGGAAAATTTTGGTCATTGTTCTGCCATCTACTCCTCATAAACTAGAAACGGTACAACTATACGAATTATACCACTGTGTAGAGAATATTCCGTTCTATTAGGTAGGCTATAATTCATATTCAAAAATTAAATATAAAATATGTTAAAATGACAAAATTTCATTCTACATTCAAAATAATTTAAACTCCACGCGTCCGATTTTCTATACTTTTTTCTCTATTTCTCAACAACTAACTATGACACATCTAAATAAATATTACCATCAAGCTGGGAATTTTGTTTTCTACAGCACGGTATAATTTTTAATTTTCCAGAGTGTATTAAAAAAAGTTACGGCGGTGTGAAGTCAAAATGACAAAGTCAAAAAGGCAAAATTAGCACTGGAAACCGTGAATATTTTGGTCAATATTCGCTATCTATTCCTCATAAACCAGCAATGGTACAGCTATAAAAATTATACTATTGTGTAGAAACGTATATGCTCTACAAGATAGGCTATAATTTATACCCAAAAATGTTACAAAAAACGTGTAAAATTGGCAAAATTCTCATATACATCCAACATTACACTTGAACACCGGGCGACTAAAATTATATCATTTTCTACTCTTTCTCAGTAACTATTTGTTACACATAAAAATAAATTATACCATCGTGCTGGAAATTGTTTTCTATAATACGGTATAATTTTTAATCTTCCAAAGTGTACCTACAGGAAGTTACGGCGGTGTAAAGTCAAAAGGACATATTGTCAATTTGACAGCTATTATGCGCACTTGCGATTACACAGGAATATACACCGATTAAATTTCACTGAAGCCCAATAACAATTAAGAATGTATCATATTTGCTCCAAGCATGGATGGTGTGGTTTTATTGCGTACAGCTTAATTAATGCTACACTATACTGAATAGAAAGGCTATAATTTCCTCAATATTAACACATGAATTGTACCGCACGGCGGGTAAAGTGCTACTGGGAACAAAGTAAACTACTGAATTTAGCTGTGTAATTTAATTTGTTTCATTTCAAGTTGCATAAGCATAAGTTGCATAAGGATATGGATTGCAATATCAGGTAATACCAACTATATGCATATGCTGTTTTAGCGGAAGCATTAACCTGGAATTATAGAGATGACAGAAAATTGCATTGTTTTGATAGTGTTACACTTCTGAATTGCTACACACGAAGGACGGGTGAGAATTTGAGCAGTGTTTAGGGAAAAAACTTCGTCAATAATTAAAACAAGAATTTACACATTTATATTTTTATACTAGATAAGTTTTTTGCTTTTTGATACGAGGCTGCTATTAAATACGAGGTTGTTCGAGGAAAAATATTTTGCCACATCTAACATAAACACATCAATATTTAGACTTTTCTATTAGTTAAGACTTTTTATGGGTTTGCTTATTTAATTTTTTAATTTGTATTAGTTTAATTTTATTAATTCAATATTTATTTTACTTTTTGTTCTAATTGTTCCGCTAAACTGGAGGGTTTCAATGATAGATTATGTTAATTTATAAATATATTTTGGAAACATTATGATAATTTTTTTGACAATTTTCATTGTTTCGTGTCTGAATTTCTAATTATTCCGCACGACGGGCAGGTTTAAATATGAAGTGGGTTGAGGGATAATATTTTGTCAAAATTATAATAAAAACATCCATATTTGGACTTTGCTATTTGTTAGCATATTTACAGCTTAATTTGTTTGCTTTTAAATTTTCATTCATTCTCTTTTATGGATTGAATATGAATTTATTTTATGAATTGTTCCGCACGACGGGCGACTTTAAATATATATATATATATATATATATATATATATATATATATATATATATATATATATATATATATATATATATATATATATATATATATATATATATATAATGAATCATCTGTGTGTATGTATGCTTGAATACGAGGTGACATAATTGCGCGGGCTCAATGGTATAGATCAGGGGCTTTAAACGTAAACGAAACGATGGATCATTATTATGAAATAAAAATGTCCCGCGGGCAGCAACTATAGACAATAGAACGTTCAATTTCACCGTATAGAATGAATTCATATACAAAAGAAACGGAGTTGACTTCAAGATCCAGAACAAATCGTGTTCGAGTTCTGAATTATTCAGCACGCCGGGTGGGTTTAAATATGAGGCGGGATGAGGGAAAATATTTTGACAAAATTAATCTGAAAATCATTACATTTATACTTTTCAATTGATATCCTTTGTTTTATCAATTGTTCCGTACGACGCGCGGGTTTAAATGCTAGATGAGAACATAAAATATATAATATATAATTAAATCGCATTATACAATAGATGTGAATTAATCTGTCTTACAGTTTGGTTACTATATTATATTGGCGGGATTCGAGAACATTATTGGTGGGCCGCGTGTTTGATACTAAGAGGGGATGAGATGATATATGATAAGATGGGATGGTTGGGTTGGGTTTGGTAGGATTGGGTCACGTTATATTGGGTTCAATATGAATGCGGAATATAATGTATGAATATATATGTATATGAATATATATGTATATGAATGTGTGTATATGAATTTTTTTGCGGTAAATATTTTACTGCTAAAAGTTTATTAGTACTTATACAAATGATGTTGGGGAGTGATGTTAAGTTATACATATATTTTGGAAACATTCTGAAGAAAATGCTTCATTTTTAATTATAATTCATTATTTCGTGTTTGATTTCTGAATTTTTCCGTACGGCGGGCAGGTTTAAGTATGATGCTATTTGAGGGAAATATTTTGTCAAAATAAAAACAAAAATATTCATCTTGATACTTTTCTATTATACAAGACTTTTAATTGGTTTACTTTTTTCTTTTTAATTTGTATCCCTTCTTTTTTAATTGAATACAAATTTAATAGTAGGAATTGTTCCGCACAACGGGCGGATTTAACACTAGAATTTTCCCTGTTTGTTACGTGTTTGTGTTTTGAATTATTTCGCACGACGGGCGGGTTTAAATATGAGGTGGATTGAGGGAAAATATTTTGTCAAAAAAAAGAAGATTAAACTTAGACTTTTCAATTGATTACAATTTTATGAGTGTGCCCTTTTCATATTTATTTTTCAATATTTTTTTATGAATTAAACATGAATTTCATTTTAAGAATTGTTCCGCACAACGGGCGGGTTTTAATGCTAGTATATATATAAAAGAGATCCTCTGTGTGTGTGTCTGTGTGTTCACCATCCTTGGTCCATTTTCTATCAGCTAATACTCGGCCACCACTTGGCGTACCCGCTAACAATATATACCATCACGTTGGAAATGTTCTTGTCTACACTTTACACTAAATTGTAAATTTCAAAAATGAAACCAAAAAAAGTTATAGCGGTGAAAAGACAAAATGAACCCTGAAAAATGCGAAAATTTTGGTCAATTTTCTGAAGACTACTCCTCCTAAACCAGCAATGGTACAACTATACAAATTATACCACTGTGTATAAAATTTCCTGTTCTACTCAACGAACTATAATTTATACCCAAAAATTAAATATAATACATGTAAAATGGGAAAAAATTCAATCTACATTCAAAATATTTTTTCAACTCCACGCGTCCGATTTTCTATACCTTTTTCTCTATTTCTCAAAAACTAATTATCACACATCTAAATAAATAATACCATCATGCTGAAAATTTTGTTTTCTACAACACGGTATAAATTTTAATTTTCCAAAGTGTATTTAAAAAAAGTTACGGCGGTGTGAAGTGTAAATGACAAAGTCAAAAAGGCAAAATTAGCACACTAAAACGTGAATATTTTGGTCAATATTCAACTATCCATTCCTCATACACCAGCAATAGTACAGCTATAAAAATTGTACTATTGTGTAGATAATTTTGTGTTCTACAAGAAAAGGTATAATTTATACCCACAAATGATACAAAAAACGTGTAAAATTGGCAAAATTCTTAAATACATCCAAAATTACACTTGAACACCGGGAGACTAAAATTAATTCATTTTTCTACTGTTTCTCAGTAACTATTTGTTACACGTATAAATAAATTATACTATTGTGCTGGAAATCTTGTTGTCTACAATACGGTATAATTTGTAATTTTCCAAAGTATATCTGAAGGAAGTTACGGCGGTGTAAATTCAAAAGGACATGTTGCCAATTTGACAGCTATTATGCGCACTTGCGATTACACAGGAATATACACCGATTAAATTTCACTGAAGCCCAATCACAATTAAGAATGCATCATATTAACTCCAAGCATGGATGGTGTGGTTTTATTGGGTACAGTTTAATTAATGCTACACTATACTGAAATAAAGGCTTTATTGCCCTCAATATTTACACATGAATTGTTCCGCCCGACGGGCTGGTACAATACTACTGGGAACAAAGTTAACTACTGAATTTTACTGTATAATTTAATTGGTTTAATTCCAAGTTGCATAAGCTTAAGTTGCATAAGGATGCGGGTTGTAATATCATGCAATGCCAACTATATGCATATGCTGTTTTAGAGGAAGCATTAATCTGGAATCATAGAGATGACAGAAAGTTTCATTGTTTTGATAGTGTTACACTTCTGAATTACTACACACGAAGGACGGGTGTGAATTTGAGCAGTGTTGAGGGAAAAAACATCGTCAGTAATTAAAACAAGAATTTACAAATTTGACTTTTTCTATTGGTCGTTTTTCATAAATTTTCTTTGTGTTTGTTTCGTGTTTGAGTTCCGAATTATTCCGCACGACGGGCAGCTTTAAATATGAGGCGGGTTGTGGAAAAAATGTTTTCTAAATTGAAACATAAATTTCATATTTAGACTTTCATATTGGCTTGGACTTTCCTATGGGTTTGTTTTTCTTTTTCAATTTTCACTAATTTTTCTATTAATTGAATATTAATTATATTTTATGAACTGTTCCGCACGACGGGCGAATTAAATGTATCTATAAAGAGTGGGTTTAAATGATAGCGAGGTATATGATATTTTGCTAGCAGTAAATATTCTAGCGATGAAAGTAGAATAGCTCTTAAGCAAATGATTTTGGAGAATGATGTGAACCTTTAAATATATTTTGCGATCTGATGATATATGTATTAGGAATAATACGTAGAAGAATATAGATTGCATAATATAATATCGGCTGTAATATCAAGGGCTGTAATATCGGTGTAATCCAAAAAATAACAACTGTATGAATATGATGCATTAGTGGAAGCATTAACCGGGAATTATGAGATAATATGATAATGGTGTATAATTATATCGCATTATGCGACAAATGTGAATTTAGCTGCCTTACAGTTTGGTTCCGATACTATATAGGCGGGTTGAGAGAAAAGTATTGGTGGGCCGCGTGTTTGGGACCCCTGGGGTAGATAATCTCAGTCTTCTGATTACAAATTATGATCGCATCAGTATATTTTGTGATCACAAACTAATTAGTTAAATCACCTCAGACTAGGCTGAGAGCGGTCAAGATTGGATGGTTGGGTTGGGTAGGTTTGACTCAGGTTATATTGGGTTTTAGTGATAGCGGAAAATATATAAATTTTAACAATAAATATGATAGCGGTAAAAGTGAAATAATACTTAAGCAAATGATATTGGGGAATGATGTTAAGTAATAAATATAGTTTGGAAACATTCTGATGAAAAGATTTCATCATCTTTCATTGTTTGTTTCGTGTTTGTGTTCTGAATTATACCACACGACGGGCAGATTTATATATCAGGCGGGCTGAGGGATAATATTTGTCAAAATAAGAACAAAAATATTCACATTTAGACTTTTCTATTGGTTAAGATATTTATAGGTTACATTTTTTTGCTTTTCAATTTGTATTCATTATATTTTATGGGTTTGATATGAATTTTATTGTATCAATTGTTCCGCACGACGGGTGGGTTTAAAAAAAGTGTTTTTTTAGATCATTTTTTCAAATAGTTCGTTTAAAAAAGGTAATTTTTTTAAAATAAAAATGTTCCGCGGGCAGCAACTATAGACAATAGAACGTTCAATTTACCCTGTAGTATTAATCCATACACAAAACCAATGGATTTGACTTCAAGATGCAGAACGGATCGTGTTCGAGTTCTGAATTATTCAGCACGACGAGCGGGTTTAAAAATGACTCAGGCGGACTGAGGGGAAATATTTTGTCGAAATAAAAATAATTAAACTTATAATTTTCAATTGATTAATATTTTTATGAGTGTACCCTATTTCATTTTTATTTTGCCATATTTTTTACGAATTGAATATGAATTTCATGTTATGAATTGCTCCGCACAACGGGCGGGTTTTAATGCTATATATATACATAAAGAAGAAATTATCTGTCTGTCTGTGTATGTATGCTTGAATATGAGGTGACATAATTGCGCTGGTTCATGGTTCGCTGGTTCAATGATCAGGGGCTTCAAACGCAAACGAAGCGATGGCTCATTTTTATGAAATAAAAATGTCCCGCGGGCAGCAATAAAACGTTCAATTTCACCATATAGAATGAATTCATATACAAAACTAATGGATTTGACTTCAAGAACCAGAACGGATGGTGTTCGAGTTCTGAATTATTCCTCACGTCGGGCGGGTTTAAATATGAGGCGGGTTGAGTGAAAATATTTTGTCAAAATAAAATTAAAAATAATTAAATTTAGACTTTTTAATTGATTAAGGTCTTCATGAGTTTGCCTTATTTATTTTTAATTTGCAATATTTTTATGAATTGTTCCGCACAACGGGCGGGTTTTAATGCGGTTTTAATGCTATATATATATATACATAAAGAAGAAATTATCTGTCTGTCTATGTATGTATGCTTGAATATGAGGTGACATAATTGCGCTGGTTCATGGTTCGCTGGTTCAATGATCAGGGGCTTCAAACGCAAACGAAGCGATGGCTCATTTTTATGAAATAAAAATGTCCCGCGGGCAGTTATTCATGTTATGAATTGCTCCGCACAACGGGCGGGTTTTAATGCTAGTATATATATATATATATATATATATATATATGGATTTAAACCCGCCCGTTGTGCGGATTAATTCATACTCTTGAATTTGTATTCAATTTATAAGAGAAAAGGAATATGAATTGAAAATTGAAAAGAGTAAACCCATAAAAAGTCTAAATTTATATATTTACATATTTATTTTGACAAAATAGTTTGTCTAAACCGCCTCATATTATAACCTGCCCGTCGTGCTGAATCATTCAAAACTCAGACACGAAACAATGAAAAATGATTAAACTTTTTATCATAATGTTTTCAAAATATATTTGTAACCTAAGATCACCATCTAGCATTAAAACCCGCCCGTTGTGCAGATCAATTAATAAAGTAAAATATATATTGAATTAATAAAAGAAAACGAATAGAAATTTTAAAAGAAAAAGTAAACCCATAAAAAGTTTTAACTAATAGAAAAGTCTGAATATGAATGTTTTATCTTAGATGTGGCAAAATATTTTCACTAGAACAGCCTCATATTTAAACCCGCCCGTCGTGCGGAACAATTAATAAAATAAAATTAATAAAAAGCAAAAAGCTTAACCAATATAAAAAGCTAAATTTGTAAATTCTTGTTTTAATTATTGTCGAAGTTTTTTCCCTAAACACTGCTCAAATTCTCACCCGTCCTTCGTGTGTAGCAATTCAGAAGTGTAACACTATCAAAACAATGAAGCTTTCTGTCATCTCTATAATTCCAGGTTAATGCTTCCTCTGAAGCAGTATATGCATATAGTTGGCATTGCATGATATTGCAACCCTTATGCTTATGCAACTTATGTTTATGAAACTTTTGCTTATGTAATTTGAAATTAAACCAATTAAATTACAGTTAAATTCAGTAGTTTACTTTGTTCCCAGTAGCATTTTACCCGTCCGTCGTGCGGAAAAGTTTATTTATTTTACTCCCATGGTGTTTATGTAAATTTTTGGACGTAGTTTAGAATTTTGCCAATTTTACGCAGTTAGTAAATACTTTTTGGATATGAACTATATCCTATCTTGTGGAACATAAAATTCTCTATACAATGGTATAATTTTTATAATTGTGCCATTGCTGGTTTATGAGGAGTAGATGGTAGAATATTGAACAAAATATTCACGTTTTTCAGTGCTAATGTTGTCCTTTTGATTTTGTCATTTTGACTTTACACCGCCGTGACTCCCTTTTAATACACTCTGGAAAATTAAATGTTAATCGTGTTGTAGAACACTAAATTTTCAGCATGATGGTATAATTTATTTAGAGGTATGATAGTTAGTTGTTGAGAAATAGAGAAAAAAGTAACGAAAATCGGGCGCCCGAAGTTCAAATACAATTTTGAATGTATATTGCAATTTGGTCATTTTTAAATATTTTACATTTAATTTTTGGGTGTGAATTATAGCCTATCTTGTAGAACACAAAATTCCATACACAGTGGTATACTTGGTATAGCTGTACGATTGCTGGTTTCTGAGGAGTAGATGGCAGAATATTGACCAACATTTTTGCATTTTTCAGGTATAATTTTGTCTTTACACCGCTATAGCTTTTTTTAATAGTTTTCTAATTTGTAATTTAGCCTATCATGTAGACCAGAGGTTCCCCAACTTTACCATGCTAAGGACCCCCCGGATATTTAAGTCCCATCCGAGGACCCCCAGCCAATCAGAAGTTACTATTACCATACCAAGGTATCCATTATATGATTACAATACAGTAAATTTTCTATCTGCATATTCCTACACGAAGAAAGTCTTAAAATAGTTTGGGAACCTCTGATGTAGACAACCAAATTCCCTATGTGATGGTATAACTTGTTAGAGTGTACACCAAGTGGCTGCCGAGTAGTAGCTAGTAGAATAATTGTCTAAGGCGGATGGGACGGACACACACACACACAAACACACATCCCCCTTTGTATTCGCCAGTGGGTTTGACGTCAATATCGTCAATAATTATCGTTTTCCGTTTATCGCTCATTTTATCGCACTGATAATTGGAATGATAAACGTCCTGAATATTGTAGGGTTTTTTTGCTTTCGATAATTCAATTTTCATCGTCCAGTGATATATGATTGGCTTGAACCGCGTCTAGCCAATTCTACGAAGCCGGTTGATAAGGTTAAATAATGAAAACACGTTGAATATTTTTTTGAATGTATTGAATTGCACCCAATGTGTGTACAAGGTATAATACACTTATAATACACTGGTGGACGATAGTGTTGTCCATGTTGTTGTATATGCTCGTGTGCATTGTGGGTGCATGTTGATATTGTCGTGGCGGTGGTGGTGACCTAGACGATGATGGTAATTAGGAATGTTCTGGTCATGATGATTTGGATGATGGCGAAGATAATATGGATAATGATGGTGGTTATATCTTTACAAGTAAGCAACCCGCCCACACGCAGACAACCGCGGCGACAAGAGAACAGCGTATGCTGGTTGGTGGTAACACGCGGTGCTCGAGCTACATCATCAGCGGGTTCACATAATCGAAGCCGTCAAACTGGCTCTGGTCGATTTGTTCGATGCAGCATTTCTCGTCGGGTGTCAGCCGCACCGGCTGGTCGGTGAAGAGGGACGGAAAGTTGGTCAGATCACGTTCGCTCTTGACGAGTGGTTTGTACGGCGGCGTCACTTGCTTCTGCACCAAAAGCTGCCAGTCGACACTGTTGAAGAACGCATGCCCAACGATGTCTTTGAAGCCGGTGTCCGGATGACAGCCCAGTCGCTCCACCGGGTTCTTTTTTAGAAGAGCTCTCAGGATTTTGCGCGCATTCGCCGACAAAGAGTGCGGAATGCGGATGGTCTTCTCGAGAATTATCCGATAGAGATGGTTGTTGTTTTTCTCATTGGGTGCTTTAGAATGATGGTCAATTTCGAACGGAATGCGATTAGTGAGCATCTCGAACATGAGCACGCCCAGTGTCCACCAATCCACACTGAAGTCATAATCCTGGCCAAGCAACATCTCCGGCGCGGTGTACTGAGGCGTGCCGCAGAAGGTGGACGTTGTGTTGCCTGGTCGCATTCCTTCCTTGCAAAGGCCGTAGTCGATAAGCTTAATATGTCCCTCGTGGTCGATCAGCACATTTTCCAGCTTCAGATCACGATGGATAATGCCGTTCTCATGCAGAAAGTTGAGCGCCACGCACAACTCCGCCGAGTAGAACTTGACGTGCTCCTCCGGCAGTTTGCCGTGACGCTGCATATGAAACATGAGATCGCCGCCGCGCACAAATTGAATCACGAAGAATAGCCGACTGGGACTTTGGAAGCACGAGTGCAGTCCCACCAGGAACGGGTGGTTGGCCGCCGTCTTGAACACGTGTGTCTCGGTCTGCACCCGGCCGATATCCTTGGTATTCTTGATCAGCTTCTTCTTGATCGCCTTCATGGCGTAGACGCTCCGAGTGCGTCGCAGCTCCACCATCAACACTTTACCGAAGCCGCCGCGTCCAACCACGCGGATCAGATCAAAGTCGGCCAGTGAATACTGACTGTGGAGTGTGGCCGCTGCCCCACCAGGAACCGGGTCCACAATGGCCGTTTCAGTGATGGTAGGGACTACGACGAGAGCCGGCTCTACCGCGTCAAATCCATCTTTGGCCGGTATCTTTATCGACTTAGTGGTGGTGTCGGTATGGAATTTACCGTTGGCTGAGTCAGGGCGCAGATTTGTATGTGCCACTAGCTTGCCGTTGCGCTTTCTCTTCAGTAACTTGTTACGCGAAGCAAGACTAAACGTAGCGTGACGAAGAAATCGCCACGGCTGGAGTAGCGGAGATGCTGGTGGTGATACTGGTGATGGTGATGATGGTGATGGTAGTTTTGGTGATGTTGGTGATAGTGCCCTTGGTGATGATGATGGAGATGGTGTTTGTGATTGTGGTGATGTTAGCTTCCCAGTACACTCTCTCTTTAACAACTTGTTTCGCGAAACAAGACTAAACGTAGCGTGACGAATGAATGGTTGGATTACTGGAGATGATGGTGGTGATGATGATACTGTTGATGGTGATATTGGTGATGGCAACCGGGGCGATGATAGTTGTGATGATTGTGGTGATGATGGTGATGATACCCTTTGTGATGATGATGGAGATGGTGTTCGTGATCGTGGTGATGATAGCTTCCCAGTACGCTTTGTCTTCAAGAACTTGTTACGCGAAACAAGACTAAACGTAGCGTGACGAATAAATGGCCTCGGTTGGAGTACTGGAGATGATGGTGGAGATGATGATGATGGCTGTGATGATGATACTGGTGATGATGGTGGCGATGTTGTGGCCGCCTGCATGGCCTCAGTCGCGGTCCCAGCGGGAACCAGATCCACACTGACCGTCTCGTTGCTGGTGGAAACGACCACGAGTGCCGGCTCCACCACGTCAACGTCAACTTTGTCGGAGATCTTCATCGACTTAGTGGTCGTGTCGGTGTGGAATTTACCCTTGATTGAGTCAGTGCGCAGATGCGTCTGCGCCACTAGCTTGCCATTGCGTTTTTTCTTCAATAACTTGTTACGTAAAACAAGACTAAACGTAGCGTGACGAAGAAATCGCCACGGTTGGAGTACTGGAGATGATGGTCGTGATGATGATACTGTTGATGGTGGAGATGATGGTGATATTGGTGGTGGTGGTGATGGCAACCGGGGCGATGATAGTTGTGATGATTGTGGTGATGATGGTGATGGTACCCTTGGTGATGATGATGGAGATGATGGTCGTGATCGTGGTGATGGTAGCTTTCCAGTACGCTTTGTCTTCAAGAACTTGCTACGCGATACAAGACTAAACGTAGCGTGACGAAGAAATGACCATGGTTGGAGTAGCGGAGATGATGGGGGTGGTGGTGACGATTGTGATGATGGTGGTGATGGTGTCGGTAGGGTCCGAACGTCTTTGGTCTGCACGCGGTCAGACTGCTGCATAACCAGAGAGGCTCTGCTTAAATCGGGTACAGCTCTCTCGCCTCCAAAACCTGGAGTAGCTGCATCATTTTTTGGGTCTGTCGGCCCGCGCGTGCCGGAGCGTGGTCGGTGGACCTCGTCTGTCTCGCCGGTGACGTCGAGGAGAATCCGGGACCCTGGACTTGCCAGATATGTAGTGGAACAATGCCGCATCTGTTCCGCTGCCCAGACATGCCCACGGGTCTTCAGTTGAAGAACCTGTGGCGACGCCCGGTCGATGTGGCCGGTCTGCTGGTCGCCTGGGCATGTCCGCTTGGCTGATCCGAGGAAGGGCTGCGGGTCTCCTCGGCGCAAAACAGCGGATGGGAGCATCGAGGTCGACAACGATGGTGATGATGGTGGTAGTCTCGATGATGATGGTAGTGGTTGAGTTTGTGGTAGTAGTGCTAGTGATCGTGATGATGAAGGTGGTATTATCGAATCACTGGTCATTGACAGTGAGACGGTACTATTTACACAAACTACATTATCGGTTGCGTTTCTGCTCTTTCTACCGATATCGTTGTTCGTAGAGTTCCTAACGTCTTCGTTGGCTTGATGGTTGTTCATTACACTGTCTGAACATATGTTTTCAATCAGGTCCAATGCCTTCAACATTTCACTGAAGAGCATTGCTGTTCTGCTTATTGGCTGTATGTCACACTGGCGGCTAGATATTCCAATATCCTCACAAACAGCCCAGTTGAGTATCCGAGGAATATCAGGGTAATCGATGTATGGTGATCGAGGCCCAGGCTCATCGTAATTGGTGACTAACTTGCTTAACTGACCAATCTCACGCGTGCAGAGATCCATGTAGCGAACCTCTTGAATTGCTGCACGGACATTCGGGTTGTTGTTGGCCAGCTTTTTCAAAATGCCCATAATGGTCGTTGCAGTGGCCTCTTGCTGAATAAAGTCCACGCAACGGACCAGTACCAGGGTATTTTCCCGATCCAGCACAATTCTGCTGAGTGATTGCCTCTCGCTGACTATTGCTTTGAGGCAGAGTACACATTGGTTTAACACCTGGTGTGCATTGGCCATCCGAGTGGTCTTTTTGGTGTTTGATGTTTTGAAGATCCGCATACAACAGGTTTGAACGGCTGTTTTCTCTTTTTGGTCAACGCGTTCTTTGGCCGATACTACAATATTCATGTAGTCGAGCAGAACAATGACCCCTTGTTGCTGCTGTACAAAATCTAATTGCCACCATCTGGTGTACATACGTAGAGAAATCTCCAAATCCTTCAGCAAAGTGGTATGCTTGCCACACATGGCGAGAACTTTGCTGGGCTTCTGGGTGATCATTTTCGCCGAGTAGATCTTGATATAGCGCACATAGTACGCGGGACACTGGCGGATGGTCTTCTTCCAGTTGGAAAGCATGCTCCACTTTGAAGAGATGTTGTAGTGGACACATAGCTTTGCTGCCTCTTCGGTAACACCGGTCCAGGCTAGGTGTTTGATGAATGCTTCATCAATATCGCTCTTGTTGCGCATTGCTTGCATGGTGTCTTCAGGTATTCACCTTCGACGCTAGATCAAAACTGACAGTGGGTGAAAACGGTGCTTCACTACCGAAATTCAGTTCAGGAATGACTGCGTCAAACACAACTACCATACTCGCTATCTCGTAAATAATATTCCCAATGAAAACTCGTGGAAAACAACTAATGGCACTTGCGGTTAGAATAATTCGGTCAAATCGATTATATAGTTGTTTCGCAGTTTTCAGTGAATCTATTATTCAGAAAAACCCAAATTCTGCTGTTTATTTCGTAAATAATATTCCCAATGAAAACTCGTGGAATATAACTAATGGGCACTTGAGGTTAGAATAATTCGGGTAAAATTAATGATATTGAAATATTTGTTTCACAGTTTTCGGTTAATATATAAATATACCAGCATTTAAACCCGCCCGTCGTGCGGAACGATTACTAAAATATAATTAATACCCAATTCCTAAAAAGGAAAACAAATTAAAAAAAACTAAATTAATAAAAATGTATAATGTGGACATTTTTGTTTTAATTTTGACAAAATAATTTCCTTCAGAACAATAAATTCAGAACTCAGACACGAAGCAACGAAAACTGACTAAACTTTTTTATCATAATGTTTCCAAAATATATTTATAACTTAACATCACCATCTAGCATTCAAACCCGCTCGTTGTGCGGAACAATTAATAAAGTAAAATAAGTATTAAATCCATAAAAGAAAACGAATACAAAAACAGAAATAAACTCATAAAAAGTATTAACCAATAGAAAAGTCTAAATATGAATGTTTTTATTTTAGATGTGGCAAACTATTTTCCCTCGAACAGCCTCGTATTTAAACCTGCCTGTCGTGTGGAACGATTAATAAAATATAATGAATAAAAAAGCAAAAGGCTAATCCAATAGAAAAATCTAAATTTGTATATTTTTGTTCCAATTATTGTCTGAGTTTTTCCCTCAACACTGCTCAAATTCACACCCGTCCTTCGTGTGTAGTAATTCAGAAGTGTAACACTATCAAAACAATGAAACTTTCTGTCATCTCTATAATTCCAGATTAATGCTTCCGCTGAAGCAGCATATGCATATAGTTGGCATTGCATACTATATATCAACCCATATCCTTATGCAACTTAAGCTTATGCAACTGGAAATTAAACCAATTAAATTATACAGTAAAATTCAGTACCTTACTTTGTTCCAAGTAGCATTTTACCCGCCCGTCGTGCGGAACAATTCATGCTCAATTAAAAAAACTACACAAATTGAAAAAGGTAAATCCATAAATAGCCTTAACAAAAGTTTACATTTGAATATTTTTATTTTTGACAAAATTGTTTGCCATTAGACATTGGACATATTTCACAATGTCATTAGACATATTTTGTGTACAATTTTTGGATATGAACACACATTACACCCATGTGTGTGTGTGTGTGTGTGTGTGTTTGCGACGTTTTTCAACCTGTCTGTCCGCTTATACCTGTATATATCTGCGTGTGGTCATTTGCCCATACATGTTCGCCTTGCCGAAATGCCGAAGAATGCGAGCTGACCTGTCAGTGACAATGATAAATCCGCAATTCCGCTGAATGTATATGTATATATGTGTCCTTGTGAATATTTGTACATGTATCAGTGTCTGTTTGTACAATGCCGCATTGTAAATATTGTACTATCTGCGCATCTGAGACACATTGTCTGTAGATATTGCGCAATATAAATGTTTCAATAAATGAAAACGAAATGTGTCAGGTGTGCAAGTACTTCCTGGAGGCGGTTGAGGCCAACAAATACGGCTGGTTCTGGCAGTGTCCGTCGGGAGACAAGTGTATCTACCGCCACGCGCTGCCCGAGGGATATGTGCTCAAACGGGTATGTGTGTGTATTTGTGTGTGTGTGTGTGTGTGTGTGTGTCTGTCTATGTGTGTATTTGTGTGTTTGTGTATTTGTGTGTGTGTGTGTGTGTGTATTTGTGTGTGTGTGTGTGTGTGTGTGTGTGTGTGTGTGTATTTGTGTGTGCGTGTTTGTCTCTCTCTCTCTGTGTGCGTGTGTGTGTGTTTCTGCGTGTCTGTCTGTATTCGCGTGTGTGTGTGGATGTGTGTGTTAGTGCATGTGGATGTGTGTGTTAGTGTGTGTCTGTTTCTGCGTGTCTGTCTGTATTCGCGTGTGTGTATGTGGTCGAATGTGTATGCTTGTGTGTGTGTGTGTGTGTGTTTGGGCTTGTGTTGTTGTTTGTTATTGTCGCTTTAAGAGCGCACCAGCCAGTTGAGACTATATGTCGCGCCCCACTGTGTGCCCATCTACAGTGGTGACTCCCGGTAGACTCAAGCGGAGGTATTGATGAACTTACCCGGGCCTGGATTCGAACCGCGATAGTTCAGCGCCTAAGCCACTGCGCTACTCGGAAGCTGGTTTTGCGTGTGTGTGTGTGTGTGTTTATATGTTTGTTGGTTTGTGTGTTTGTTGTTTGCGAGCACACCAGGACCAGAAGAAAGCCGAGAAGAAGGACGAGATATCAATTGAGGAGCTGGTGGAGAAAGAGCGCGCCGCACTCGGTTTCAACCTCACCAAAGTCACCTACACCACATTTCTGCAGTGGAAGAAAAAGAAGCTGATTGAGCGACGCAAACAGCAGGCCAAGACGCAGGCCAAAAAGAAGAGCGATTTCAAGAGCGGCAAAAACGGCGGTGTCAGTGACCTCTTGCTTGTGTGTGTGTATGTGTGTGTGTATGTGTGTGTGTGTGTGTGTGTGTGTTTACAGTGTGACGTCACAGCTTTATGAAACAAAACGTACAAAAAATCAACTTTAAGCCAGTAATTATCTTGAATTTTGTTTTAAGTTTTGTTATCTAAATTTTCATAGTTTATTGGATTTGTTCTGTTTGTGTGTGTATGTGTTTCTATGTGTGTGCCTGTGTGTATGTATGTGTGTGTGTGTGTGTGTGTGTGTGTGTGTGTGCCTGTGTGTTTCTATGTGTGTGCCTGTGTGTATGTATGTGTATGTATGTATGTGTGTGTGTGTGTGTGTGTGTGTGCCTGTGTGTTTCTATGTGTGTGCCTGTGTGTATGTATGTGTGTGTGTGTGTGTATAGTTGTCCGGACGCGACATGTTCACACTGAATCCGGAGATGGGCGACGGAGTGGTGGACGAGGGCGACGAGGGCTTTGACCTCAGTCAGCTGACCGACACAGAGGTCAATGACCCGTCGGACGCCGCCTCCACCGACCAAGATGTGCAGGTACACACACACACACACACACATATATATATGTATATATATATATACATTTGTGAGTGTATATTTGTGTATATATGTGTTTGTGTGTGTGTTTGTTAATTTCGAGCAGTACAAGTCGTGGACGCTTGAAGACATAGAGATGGAACAACTTCGAAGCGAAAATGATACCAACAGTAACGGTGAGCGACACACACACACACACACACACACACACACACACACACACACACATACACACACACACACACATTTGAGGAGGAGAAGGAGCTAGGTGTAGTGGTGCAAACTACATTGGCGGCCGAGAAGCACATAGGAAAAGTTGTGAGTGCGGCATACAGGACCATATCACAGATAAGACACGTTTTTAACTATTTGGATCTGGAAACGCTGAGAAAAATAATAGTGTCAATAATAACAGTCAAATTGGAATAAGCTGAAATTGTTTGATCACCACATTTGAAAAAAGAAGTTGCAAAATTGGAGACAGTTCAGAGGATAGCAACTCAGTTAATACCAGAGCTAAAGAATTTGTCATATGAAGAAAGATAGGAAAAATCGGGACTGGTTACATAAGAAAAGAGGCGAGAACGAATACACACACACATGGGGCCACCACAGGGTTGGAATAGTGCACTTGCACTCTTCCCCCATGCTACTGGGTTTGCCCGTAATTAATAATAACAATAATAAATAATAATTTAATTGTTCATAATAGTATAAATCACCAATTATATTATGTGTCAGTATGTCTTCCAGGTGCACACAGTATTTCAACGGCTTGAAATTTACTGTACTTTAGATACGCATTACTAGCGAAAAAACATAAATATTGATAATTTCGACAACGAAATTTCAGTAACGAGAAAACTTGTATTCAATATTCATTCATAAAACAACATAATGGCATGTTTTTTAAAATTCAGATCAATCCTTGCAAATCTTGCAATGAAGCAATAAAATCTCAGAAGCAGCACCGGTTAAGAAGCCGTTCTAAATAGTCTGTGATTGTTTCACCGCCTGACCGCTAGGTGGCGCTGGGGCGGGCGGTGCTGAGGCGTTGTTAATAGACGAGCAGCTGTTTGACGAGGACGATATCGACCTGGACGAACTGGACGACAATATTGATCGTCTGAAAGTGACCGAGCCTTGCTGACACAAATGTCAGCACCAAATTAACACGTGACTAATTTGCTGCACATCTGTCGGGTTGCATATTGTTTGTTGATCGTGCGCGTGTGTGTGTGTTTGTTGCGTGTGTTACGATGCGGTGATGCGGTGGTTCTAGCAGGAATATCTATCCACGAGCGCTCAATTACAATTAATTGATCTTCGGCGTGCGGTGAAGGACTTTCTTGTGGGGTTTCAACGTGTGAAACAGGCATAACAATTCAGATGTTCAGATATACGTGTTGAAATAATTAGTGTGTGCTTGATATCGTGGTTTAGTGAAGCGGGTGTGTGTCTGATTGTATCTGTTTGTGTGTCTTTGTGTCTTTATGTGTGTTTGTGTGTCTTTATGTGTGTTTGTGTGTCTCTATGTCTGTGTGTGTGTCTGTATGTCTGTCCATTTGATTTTCTCTCTCTCTCTCACACTCTGTGTGTGTACTCGAAATAGGCGAAATGGCACGTGTCATAAATACGAGGTGAATACACAGGTGTGTCACGTTATATGGAAGCGTACACACCTTACACAGCGGCGGCGCCAGGATTTTTCCAGTGGGGCTAAACAAAAATATGCGGGAGAGATGAGCAACTACACTCAAAATGTGCATGGGCAGGTTTTTTTGGGGGGGTGGGGCTTGGCACTTTGGGGGAGGTGTGAGCCCCCCAAGCTCTCCCCCTTGGCGCCGCCACTGGTTTGTTCGGCTCAAACTGGCGTTAAACGTCTTACGTAGAAAAACACGCAAATACACAGATGCGTCGCCTTTGATTCAATCAAAACAATTTCACTACACACACACACACATTCACATAGACATTCACAACTCGCGAAAAATCAGGAATGCTAGCTAACACCGACTAGTTCCAATAGGAAAAACACCATTGCAATTTGATTGTGGGGGAACGACAGACTGCCCCTGCCGCCTCATTGCTGCCCACCCACACCACATCCACAGATCACCCCAAACATCTTCCAAGTACACTAAAAATGACAATCTGCTAAGCAAACATCGGTAAAACGTCTAGCTGACGGGCATTGCATATGCAGTGTTTGTTGCGTTAAAGCTTTCACTTAGCAGGTGCGTCACGTGCAAAATTGCTCACTCATAGAATAGACAGGTTACCATGGCAACAGCGCAGCGGCGGAGCAAGAATGAGAGTTTCAGTGGAGCTTTCCCGCAAGACTACCAGAACAAAAATACGACCAAAAGCTGGAGCTGTTTTTATGTTTTTGTCTAGACGAGGAAGACTTGTCGCTACTGTTCTGTCGGTAGAAAATAATCGCTAGCACGAGCGGTCGATTTGCAATGGAAAATAATACTTGTGCAAACGCCTGAACACAGCGCAGGCATGTCGCTATACATCACACACACACACACACACACTGAATGATTGCACTAATACTGGAATGCAACAGGTGGGAAAACAAACATAAAATCACAACCAACTTTTCGATAAGCAATCTGAAACGCAAAAAGGATGCCAAAATTCGGCTGTAGCTTGCTAATTCGTGTGTTTGCTTGTCTAAACTCAACAGACAAGAAGTAAATGAACAAAATAAATGAAAAGTGAGGTGTGAAACGGAATGATATTGCTGGCACGCGCGCTAGGTCGAGAAGACGTGATGAACACAGCGACGTCACGGATCACGTCGTTTACGTCTCAATTGATTGGCGAGCTCGAGCACGGCCGGCGCGAAATTGTTCGGCTCTGAGACGAGGCGCAGTGTCTGGCCCCCCGCTAGTTGCCCAACCACGCTGGTCGTGTGCGGCAGCGCGCCCAGCGAACCGTGCCAGTCGCCGAAGTAGCGGTGTTTCAGCGCCGCCGCGGCAGTGATGCGACGAGAAGGGTTCATCTGCCCGCCCACACACACACACACAGACATGCATATATTCACAAACATGCATATATTCACACACACACACACATACAGACAGACAGACAGGAACAAATAGCAGATGCACTCAAATTCATGTTATCATGCTACAATGTTAGTCTTATCAATCTTTGGTAATATGCTATTTATTACAATGTTATTATGCTATAATGTTTCTAGTTACAATTTCACTTGTCGAGATCGAGAAAAAGTGGCATAATGGCTAGAATGTCATAGTGCAGTTTTGGTCTAGTGTCATAGTGTCACATGCATATACACACACACATGCATTCACAAAATCAGCAAAAATAATAAGAGACCAGTCTCAACATTTCTTGCTAGTAATAACAATGGTAACTGATAACAGTGGTAAATGGTAACAGTGGTAACTGGTAGTAGTGGTAACTGGAAGCAGTGGTAAATGGTAGCAGCTGGTAACTGGAAGCAGTGGTAAATGGTAACTGCTTGTAAATGGTAACGGTGGTAACAGCTGGTAATTGTATCACTCACCATCAGCAGCTTATAGGCAAGTGGTTCAGCGTAGGGAACTTGCGCCATGCGGGGGAAGATGGCGGCCAAACGACGAGGAGGCGGCGCAGGGGGGCCACTGACCCCCCCGCCCAGCAGCCGCGTGAAGCCGGGCAGCAGGTCGACGCCCGGCCACGTGGCTGGCGTCGGCGCGCCGAGAATGTCGCAGATGCGCGCCAATTGGTCGCCGCAGTCGCGCACGCCCGGAAAACACGCGCCACCGCACAACATCTCGATGAATATACAACCGACGGCCCACACGTCCAACGAGGTGGTGTATTCTGCCTCCACACACACACACACACACACACACACACACACACACACACACACACACACACACACACACACACACACACACACACACACACACACACACACACACACACACACACACACACACACACACACACACACACACACACACACACACACACACACACACACACACACACACACACCATGTTACACCATAACACACCACGCCATATTATACCATATCACACCATACACACACACGCACACATGGGTGAAAACCAAGTTGAGATTCATTGATTCAATTACACAAAGATGAACCATAAAATAAATCCACAAAAATCGTATGTTGACACTCAATTACACACACACACACATACACACACACACACACACACAGACATACACACACACACACACACAGACATACACATACACACACATATATATGACAGTGTACACGAACCTGTGGATCCAAGGAGAACGTCGGGAGGCCGGTACCACAAAGTTACCACCTCGTCCGAGTACGTGTGACTGGGAACCGATTTGGCTCTGGCCAAACCTACACCCCAACACACACACGCACACACAAACACACAACAAAAGGGTGCAAATATAAACATACATAATACACACACAAACAGATGTATATACAAACCTACATGAACACACACATACACATACACAGATATATAAATTCACACGCACACATGCAGATACACACAGACACACAGACACAGACAGAGGTAAACGCAAAAAAGCACTGAAACTTGTGGGCAGAAAAAAGCACTGAAATCTAAAGATGAAAAAACTAAAAATAACAGCGAAAAAATGAACAAACACAAAGAATGATAGAGAGAAGAACGGCGCACCGAAATCGGCCAGTTTCAGTTGGCCTGTCACTGAGATGAGCAGATTTTGCGGCTTGAGATCGCGATGCAGCACACGACTGGCGTGACAGAAGGCGAGGCCGCGCAGCAGCTGGTACATGAACAAGCGCGTGTTGTGCCGGTCCAGACCGCCAGGATGCCGCTCCATGTACTGCGCCAAATCCGTGTGCTAACACACACACACACACACACACACACACACACATACATGATGGAGAAGATTGACAGAGATGATTGTTTAGTGTGGGATCAGGATCAGATAGAAGAGGACATGACAGCAAATTGAAAAAGACCAGGTTTATTAGCAATGTGAAATTGTTCACAGCTTCACTAGTAGGTGTGTGTGTGGACGCATGGAACGGTTTGAGTGCACAAATAGCGAACGCAGTAAGTGTATTGGGAAATTCAAAGAGAGGCTGGATAAAGCTGGATATTAACAAGGAGACAGCTTGACAGCTCGAACTCATTTCCTGTAGCTACAACTATGTGAGTACAAACACACACAAATTAAGATCAAACCTTATTAAATCCCAAAAACACCAAATCATGTATGTGCTAGTATGTAATATCGCTTGATTGCATATATATAACAATATGTGTGTGTGTGTGTGTGTGTGTGTGTGTGTGTGTGTGTGTGTGTGTGTGTGTGTGGGTGTGTGTGTGTGCGAGCGTGCATGTGACTATCTGTTGATGAATTTTTGTTGTTTGAAACTGTTGCGCTTGTTGAGTGCAATATGTGTGAGATAATGTGATGTTTGTGTGTTAAATTGTTAATATATATAATATCGTTGTTGTTGTAAATTATTATGATTTGTTCGTCCATGAGTCTTGGCTCGATTGGCTATTGCTACATTTTTGCCATTTGTGTGTGTGTGTGTACGTGTGTTTCATGTTGAATTCAACATATTGTACGGTGGCAAAAAATACACCACACAAGTGCAAACGTATAGACATGCACATACATATAAACAAACAGACAGACAGACAGACAGATAGGTGACTGACCACACACTCAAAGACGAAAGTCAGTGAGTGTTTGGTGTGGACGATGTCGTGCAGAGTGACAATGTTGGCGTGTCGCAGCTGCTTGAGCAAGCTGGCCTCGCGAATGGCCGTGAACGGGGCGCCCTCGTCATTCTGCAAGCGTATCTCCTTCAGTGCAACAACCTGACCCGTTACACTACCGTAACAAACACCGACACAAACACACACATAGCAGATACTGTAAACAATTGACTTGCCAACGCTAGAAGCGAGAAGGAAAAGAAGAGATGCCATAATGATATATAAATGTTTAAGTAGAAAACTGACAATTCAACATGAGGGAATGTTGAAAATATCCAAATCTACCAGGAGACATGACAAGAAACTATTGCAAATAAGAACAACAAACGATATGAAAAGTATAGTTTTTCATATATAGAAATCATATATCAGATTGTAATAAGTTACCAGCCGATGTCACAAACACAGATACCATCAAAGAAAGAATTGAAGCATTCATTTGATCATTGAAAGTCGGGACAGACGGACTGACTCAGTCCTGCGTGCTACAATTCGCTGATAACACATAACATCTTTAGAACACACATGCATATGAAAGTTATAATGTCAGCCAGCCAATCTTCAAGAAGAGAGTTTTTGTTCAACAAATCGTGTATGATGTCTTCATGACAAGCGGATCAAGATACAATATTCTTGCTAAAGAAATTATTGTGTGGAGCGTTGGGAACGCAGCTTTCCTAGAAGACGTAGCAAGTAGCAAGACGAAGCGAGGTCAAAATGACTGACCTAAAAACCTATTCGAAATTCAACAGCAAGAGAAAATAATTTATAATAAAAATTCTAATATAAACATAAATAGAGACATGCATAATCGTTCATATGTACTCAATCTATTGTGATTTTTCCGGTCGTGTATATTTGAACTAAGTAACAACACCTCCTGTCATTCTGTGGTTAAGCATCTCTCTCTCAATTGACACTGACACACACTGACACACAGACAGACAGACACACACACACTGACACAGACAATGACACACAAAGACACACACACTGACACACACACACACACACTGACACACACACAAACACACACACACACACACATACAGACACACACAAACACACACACTGACACAGACAATGACACACAAAGACACACACACTGACACACACAAACACACACACACACACATACAGACACACACACACACACTGACACACTGACACACACACACACACACACTGACACACACAGACACATACACACACTGACACAGACAATGACACACACAGACAGACACAGACACACACAGACACTCACACACACACACACACACACAGACACACACACACACACACACACACACTTGTGATTTGTGATTCATACTGTGCGGTTGTGTCCTGTCGTGATTTGATTGTGACCATGTCGCCTGTTACAAATGAGCAGTTAAAGCTGATGCTTGAAACACAAACGGCAACGTTCAAGGCAGTGATTGAGCTTTTCACCTCGAACATTTCTGCTAGAAACGACAAGCTTGCTGATCAGGTGAGCGAGCTGCAAAAAAGCCTGGAGTTCACTCAGGCCAAAGTTGATGACCTAGAAAAAGACAAGCGCGAGAGTGAAAGCAGAGAGAGAGACATGATTCGCAAAATCTCCCAGTACGAGGTCAGACTGAAACAGCTGGAGGAGCGGCAGGATCAGGAAGAAGACCTATCCAGACGTCAAAATGTTCTATTTGATGGAATCACAGACGACGTCAAGGAAGAGAGAGCAGAGACGGAGTCAAAAGTCGAGCAGATCATAAAGGACAAACTGCAAATTCCCACAACGAAAATCGACATGGCTCATCGAGTGGGTAGGCTTGGCGGCCAAAGGTCAAGACCGGTGCTGGTGAAGTTTCAGACGGTGGCTGACAGGGAGACGGTGATGCGGAACGCCCACAAGTTGAAAGGATCAAATATTTATGTGAACGAGGACCTCTGTGCGGCATCGAGAGAGAAGAAGAAAGCCCAACTCCCTCTTTTGCAGCAAGCCAAAAGAGAGGGTAAAATTGCGTACTTTAGAGGGGCAAGACTGATAATCAAAGAAAGGAGGCAGCAAGCAGTGGAGCCGATGACGCAGCACGCGTCTATGGTGCAACAACAGACTACCGAGGAGGAGTCTGCAGCTGCAATGGCCTCGGCACAGCTGAGGTCAAGAGGTCAGCGCAGGAAGGACACTCCGAATGCCAAGTGAAATTTTCAGTCTTAATTAGTATTTGTAAACTAGATTACTACTATGATTGATATCTTGTCTGATTACCGTTCTCTATATTTCAAGGACGATCATTTTATAGACACATATAACTCTCTGAGTAATGAACGTCTTGACCCAGCTGACAATGTAAAAACTGATTATATCAGTAATGTGACTGACCTGACCAGCACACTTGACACAGCATTCAATATCATCAGCTTTAATATAAGATCCATACCTAAAAATTTAAAAACTTTTGTTGATGAAGTAGTTTACAATAACATATATAAATTTAATATTATGGGGTTAACTGAAGTTAGATTAAATCCTGACCACTGTCAACTTTATAAAATACCGGGATATAATATGTTTTCTAACTGTAGAAACGTTTACGGAGGTGGAGTGGTAATTTATATCGATGAAAGATATTCATCCAGGGTAATTGATGAGTTTACGGTTAAGTCAGATTGTGTAGAAACTTTGTGTACAGAAATTGTAGCTGGCCAAAATAAAATCATTAATATTTGTGTATACAGACCACCGAATAGCAATTTTACTGAATTCCTCGAAATATTGGAAAACACACTTGAATCACTAAGAGTCAACAAATATAAAAGCATATCCATCTTTGGGGACTTTAATCTAAATTTGTTAGACAGGACTGAAAATGTCAAACAATTTGTCAACCTCATGTACTCTTTCTCGTTCCATAGCTTGATAAACAGACCGACAAGAGTGACCGACTCATCGGCCACTCTGATCGATCAAATTTGGTCTACTGAAATTAACATGAACGAAGCAAACTATATCATTGAAACAGACATATCTGATCATTTTCCTACGATTTCTCAATTCAGAACAAACCAAATGAGAAATAAACAGCAAATTTTGAAACTCAGAACCTTTAATCACATTTCAATGACTGAATTCAACACAAAATTGGCTTCTGTAAATTGGTATGGAGTATTTGACGAGTATTGTCCGGAAAGTGCTTTCGACAAGTTCTACTACACTTTCATTGATCTGTTTGAGGAACATTTTCCCTACAAAAATATCAAAATGAAAAAGAAGTGTGAATTGAGCCCCCACATCACTCCGGAAATCAAGACTAAGATTAGAGAAAAAAATCGGTTGTTAAGACTTTCAAAAAAGTGGCCAAATATGTATAAAGAAGAATACAAGAGGTATCGAAATAATTTAACCAACTTGATGAGAATTACAAAAAACAATTATTATAAAGAAAATTTTTGTTCTAACAAAGGCAATGCTAAAAAGCAGTGGCAAATCATTAACTCATTATTGGGGAGGAAAAATCATGGGGATAAAACTATTGAACTACACAACAATTGTCGAAATATTCCTGATGTGTTTAATAACCACTTTTTGAATATGGGTGCTCAAAACAATCAAAATAGTCTGGATTTCAAGACATTCCTTCATACACGGCCAACTTCTTCCATGTTTTTACAATCTACCAATGAACAAGAAATTAAAATTGTTCTAAGCACATTTGACAGTCATGCGTCAGGTTACGATGAAATTCCTCCAATTCTACTGAAATTTACTGCAGATATAATCAGCGCTCCACTGGCTCATATCATTAACTTATCCTTCTCCACCGGGCATTATCCAAATGAACTTAAATGTGCAAAAGTTATTCCTATTTTTAAATCAGGAGATGCAGGGGAAGTGAACAACTACAGACCAATATCGATGCTTCCGTCACTTAATAAAGTTTTCGAAAAAGTTATATCCTCAAGACTAGTCTCATACCTCGAAAAAAACGAACTTTTAAATAAACAACAATTTGGGTTCAGATCTGGCTGCTCCACAGAGTCGGCTATTTTGGATTTTATCAATGGAGTTTATGAATGCTTAGAGAGAAAACATCTTGCTGCTGGTATTTTTTTAGATTTTTCAAAAGCATTTGATAGAATTAACCATTCAAAATTATTACATAAATTGGAACATCTGGGTATAAGGGGTGTAGTTCACAAACTTTTTGAGAATTATTTAACTGACCGTACACAGAGAGTGTACTGTAACAAGTGCTACTCTTCTGTCATGAAAATTACTAAGGGAGTGCCACAGGGATCTGTTTTGGGGCCCATACTTTTCTTGGTATATATAAATGATATTGTTTACTCTAGCCCTGAAATTAAATTCACAATATATGCAGACGATACAACTCTATTGTTAACTGACGAAAATGTTAAAGGTTTGCATCATAAAATGTATATGGAACTTAAGAATGTATATAGCTGGACCCAGGCCAACGACCTTACGATAAATTTGAAAAAAACATCCTATATAATATTTCAAAATCGGTCCGTAAAACACGACTTCCCTAGAATTCTATTAGATGGTGTATACTTGAAACAAAGTCATTCTACCAAATTTTTGGGTGTTTTCATTGATGAGAACTTGAATTGGAATATTCATATAAGTGAACTTTGTTCAAAACTGGCAAAAATAATGGGAATTATGTATCGGGTTCGGCACAATTTTACACATGAGGCTAAAATGTATGTTTACTATGCACTTTTCTACCCTCATTTGACCTATTGCGTCTCAATTTGGGCGAATACCTATAGTTCATTTTTAACACAAATTAATGTTGCGCAGAGAAAATTTTTACGTTGTCTTTTTCACAGAAAAAAATTTGATTCCACAGAAGACATATTCAGGCAAAAAAACATTCTCAAGTTCTCATCCATCCATAAATATTTCACAATCCTGCTTATATACAAACTGATCGGACATAACTCTATTTTTCGAATAAATGACCATGTTTGTAACACTAGAAATAATAACGTGAACTTGATACTACCGAAATTCAGGACCACACTGTTTAAAATGTGCGTTGTGAGTTATGGACCGGAATTGTTCAATAGCTTACCTACTGAGATAAAAATTTTAGTAAATTATAGTAGCCCCCACCAGTTTAAAAAGGTTATACGAAAGTATGTTCTTGACAAACAATGCTCACCATATTTATGTTAACTGCGATTGTCTCATACGTGCTTTCTTCTGCATTTCATTGTGTGTTGAAATATATGAATGGAAATCCATTGTGGTGCACAATGGATGTCCACATCGGGCCAATTAATCAGAATAATCATTAGTGCTTGTGTGATTGTGCTTGTGTGTGTGTGTGTGTGTGATTATATTTAAGTCTAGATATTCAAGTCTCTTTTGTATCTCTTTATTTGAATGTAACCATGATCTATCGTGTGATGTGTCCCATGTGATGTTGTACATTTTTACTCCCGTCAGTATGAAGTATTAGTGTATTAATTTGTCTGTTGAGAAGCCACAATTTGGCTTGACAGACTATGCTGCTGTATTTTATCATGTTTTGTGTGTGTTTTTGATGCGGTGGCAATAAATTACAATTACAATTACAATTACACACTGATACATACAATGACACACACAGACAGACACACACACACACATACACAGACATATATACACATAGACAGACACACACACACACACTGACACTGACACAGACAATGACACACACAGACAGACAGACACACACACATACACACACAGACAGACAGACACACACACACAGACACAAACACACACACACACACACTGACACACACACACTGACACACACAGACTCACACATACACACAGACACAGACTCACACATACACACAGACACAGACACACACACATACACACACAGACAGACAGACACACACACACACACAGACACAGATACACACACAGACAGACACAGACACACACACTGACACACACAGACAGACAGACAGACACACACACACACACACACTGACACACACAGACAGAGAGAGACACACACACACACACTGACACACACAGACAGAGAGAGACACACACACACACACACAGACAGACAGACAGACAGACACACACACACACACTGACACACACAGACAGAGAGAGACACACACACACACACAGACAGACAGACACACACACACACTGACACACACACAGACAGATAGAGACACACACACTGACACACACACACACATACACACACAGACAGACACACACACACACTGACACACACTGATACAGACACAGACTCACACATACACACACACACACACTGACACACACACATACACAGACAGACAGACACACACAGACAGACAGAGGGGAAATGGACGGCTAACTTGCTGTAGCCCTTGTAGACGGTGGCGTAGGAGCCTTCTCCCAGTCGTCCCAGCTTCACATACGCTTCTTGTCGACCGAACGGCGAGTCACCCTAGCCAGCAAACAAACACACACACACACACACACACACACACACACACACACACACACACACACACACACACACACACAAGAGGATATTAAAACGTTGCGGAGAGCCGCGAGAGAGAGCTTCACTCCGACAAGAGCTACCTGCATTGAATTGTAGTGTTGTTTTATATGTGTTCGACCGTGCCTTGTAAATATACGTGTGCTTGTAAATATATGCTAAATAACATATACACATACAAATTAACACACACATACATACGCATGCACACATTTTCAATAAATACTGATCCATACTAGATATAATTACAATGACATACCACACACGCCGCACAACATCAAATGTGTCAATATGTCAGCTCGTGTGTCAATGTGTCAATATGTGTCAGTGTGTGTCAATGTGTCAATATGTGTCAGTGTGTGTCAATGTGACAGTGTCGTAATGTAATAAAATGCGTATGTAAATGTAAATATAAGTGTAAACGTAATATAACGCACATGTAATGTGTGTAAATGTGTCAATGTGTCAATGTTTCAGTGTGTCAAATGTTTGTCAGCGTGTGTCAATGAGTGTCAGAGTGTCAGTGAATGTCAGTGTGTCAATTTGTGCCAGTGTGTGTGAATGTGTCAATGGCTTATTATGGGTAAGTGTCAGCGTGTGTCAATGTGGGTCAATGTGCATCAATGTGCACAAAATGTCAGTGTGTGTCAATGTGTGTCAGTATGTGTCAATGTGTGTCAGCGTGTGACAATGTGTCAGTATGCGTCAGTGCGTCAATGGATCATTAAAGTGTCAGCGTATGTGTCAATGTGTGTCAATGTCTAAATGTGTGTCAATGTGTGTCAGTATGAGTCAATGTGTGTCAATGTGTGTCAGTATGAGTCAATGTGTCAGCGTGTGTCAGTATGAGTCAATGTGTCAGCGTGTGTCAGTATGAGTCAATGTGTCAGCGTGTGTCAGTATGAGTCAATGTGTCAGCGTGTGTCAGTGTGGGTCAACATGTCAGTATGAGTCAATGTGTGTCAGTGTGTGTCAGTATGAGTCAATGTGTGTCAGTATGAGTCAATGTGTGTCAGTATGAGTCAATGTGTGTCAGTATGAGTCAATGTGTCAGCGTGTGTCAGTATGAGTCGATGTGTCAGCGTGTGTCAGTATGAGTCAACATGTCAGTATGAGTCAATGTGTGTCAGTGTGTGTCAGTATGAGTCAATGTGTGTCAGTATGAGTCAATGTGTGTCAGTATGAGTCAATGTGTCAGCGTGTGTCAGTATGAGTCAATGTGTCAGAGTGTGTCAGTATGAGTCAATGTGTCAGCGTGTGTCAGTGTGGGTCAACATGTCAGTATGAGTCAATGTGTGTCAGTGTGTGTCAGTATGAGTCAATGTGTGTCAGTATGAGTCAATGTGTGTCAGTATGAGTCAATGTGTCAGCGTGTGTCAGTATGCGTCAGCGTGTGTCAGCGTATGTCAGTATGAGTCGATGTGTGTCAGAGTGTGTCAGTATGAGTCAGCGTGTGTCAGTATGTGTCAGTGTCTAAATGTGTGTCAGTGTGTGTCAGTGTGGGTCAATGTGTCAGTGTCTAAATGTGTGTCAGTGTGTGTCAGTGTGTGTCAGCGTGTGTCAATGTGCATCAATGAGTTGACAAAATGTACGCACGCCGAACGCCGACAGTCGCTTGACACGAACTCCTCCACTATCGCCGCCTCTCGTGTGTCGACTGAGAAACGCGTCCGACTTGGGCCGCGGCGGCTGTCGTCGAGCGCCATGTTGTCTGCTATCACTGTTGCTACCGGCACAGGCCGCACACAACACCGGCCGGTCGGCGGCGCCGGCGGCAGTGACGCACGAGCAGCTGCGACGAGCGTCTGAGGTGACGTGTTGAGAATCTGTAGCCGAGGAGACGACGGCAGAAGTACTGATGCTAAATGATGATGTCACTCCACTCACGCGCTGTACACCGACTGTAAACGCCGCACACACACACACACACACACACACAGTTCAGGCAGCCTTGTTTTCAAACCAAGCGGCCGGTTTTGGCACGACCCCGCGCCCTGGATTATTGATTATTATATGATGAAAATGTTGACAATAGCAGCAAACGTAATAGAAAAACATTGTTATTCCAATGTATGCAAAGAGATCTATTTCATAGTACACTGAGGATTAATCAAGGAGTATTAACACTAGAAGGCACAGAGACGTCAATTGAAGGCTGTCATTTGAGATGCTTTTTTTGAGCAATTTTTTCCCGAAACTATTCAACATTATATATATTCGAATAACTTACTAAATGCTAAATGTAATGGTGTTAAAATAATTATAATCTAAATCATTTTAATGGGTGTGAATATAAATTTAAAAGTACAAGTTTACTGAAAAAGTTTATCATGAAAAAATGTGCACATTTGTCTCAATTTACATTGTTAGAGAATTTGTATGGCAATTTAACAAACACCGTTCAATAGATCAGTTTAATATCTCTGTAATGATATATTAATTGTTATAATTTAATTCATATTAAGATGACATAAAGTACAACTTCCTAGAAGAATTTGTACAGTCAACTAACGGTTGCACACATTTTATACATTTTCAACTCTGTACAATGCATGACACATTTGAAATATGCAGTATGTTTATAACACATGATACACATACATTCTTAACACCATCAATCGAATTTACTAGAACTAAATTACACAATTATTTAGAAAAACAGAATGGGTATTGGGTTTTAGCATGTGTTCGAGCATCATAATAGTTTGACTGATCGGATTCATCAGATGGTGCATATTGGAAGCGAAAGAGCGCTTGCTCGACTTCTACCTCATCCACTTGTTTCTTTGTCCGCATTATTGCACAAAGTCAGTGCTATTATATTGTGCAATGTTAACGACAATGTTAAAAACTAGAGCACCTCAAAATTGTACAATTTCACTATGAAACCAAGCCCACAAACCAATATACGATACTGAAGTACGCCCAGTGCAGCCTGAACATATCCTAAAATGTCTTCAGTACCAAGTTGCAGGTGATTTTCTTGCCTACACACCTCTGATATGCATGCACATATTCGCGAGATATACCCTCATTGACTGAACGAATTCACTGAACCTGTACTGTTATATACTCTAGCGGTCAAACCGCCAATTACACCACTGCGGTTCTTACAGGGTTATCATGTTTTTAGCTGTAAAGTAGCGAGTAAAGTGTAACATAATTACATAATTTGATAGAACGCAAAAAGATCTTTCCAATGTTTGTTTTAGATTGTAATAAATCGTATTTAACGCGACATAATAACGAAAATGTGCAAACTTTGTCATTTTTTGTTCAACATGGATTATTGAAATTGACCTCACGGCACCCAAAATGATTGTATCTCAATTTGATTAACACCACTGGATTCAGCGTTGTCTAAACCATGAAAAACAGTATATTTAAAAGCAACGTGCCAAAAAATAAGCAGCCTTTAATTGACGGCTCCGGTCCTTCTAGTGTTAGGCAAAAGATTTTCCAGGAACAAATATGAAACACTTTTTAAAATTTTTCGCACAAATAAAATAAAACATAAACAAGGAAACAAATAAATATTAAAACAAACACGTGGATGTATGTGATGAGGCAAATTACAAAAGGATATGCTGGAAGCGTTCTGTAAGCACACGCATAATTTCTCAATACAGGTGGTCACATAAATAAACACACACGCACACACACACAAACAAACACACACACACACACACACAAACATACACACACACAAAAACACACACAAACATACATGTGCGTACACAATACTGCCCACTCGCCTTTGACAGGGGAGTTGGTCGTCCCCGGCAAGCGCGGCGCTTCCACGCTCGTCCCCAGCCGCTCAAGAAACTCGTCCGACCTGAAGTGCGTCGTGGCAGGGTCATACGGCGCCGAGCAAGAGGGCGGCGCTGCTGCTGGTGACAGGTCAAGGTCATTGTCAAGGTCATTGTCGGGTCGGGTACCGTTCACCGTGTCACTGCTACGAGATATGGCTTAACACACACACACACACATGCATTTCAATTTACTGAAACATATATATATATATATATATATATATATATATATATATATATATATATATATATATATATAGCTCAATATCCACAAACACAGTGTGTCTCAGATGCGCAGACAGTAAAATACAATGCGGCATCCAACAAACGGACACAGATGCGTGTATAAACATTCATAAGCGTACATACACACACAAACACATAAATATACACCGACAGAAATACTCACAAAAAGGCACACACACAGATAAGTGTAGCCCGGATATGAGAGTTGTCGGGAGTGAAAAAAAAATCTCTTATATCCGAGGAAAATTACACGTAAAGTATAGAAGACGGGCCCGAAGAAATACTCTCTTATAACCGGGGATCTTTTATATCCGGGGTTCACCATATTAACAAAAATAGCAATAAAAATAACACACATCAAATAACAACACGAAAAACAGTAAGAATGATGTGTTATTATTACTCTTATCAGACAGTGAGCAGAAAAGGGACACAGAATGTCACTCACACAATTGCCCCAGTCTAGCGCTGATGCTACGCTTGAGTTTCTGCACTTTGCTCAATCGACGAGGGCTTTTTCTGCTCGTGGCCACGACACCTGCGCCAACACACCGCATGGCGTCACACCCACAACCCAAGACAAATAGAGCAGCACATCGCAACGCCAGAGAAATAGATGAAAATACGCTAATTTTGTCAATAACTCCCATTTCTCCATTGTTTCAATGACGTCTACATTGAAATGAAATTTTTCATTTTCCCCATTGAAACAAAAATTTCAATATATATTCATATTGGCATGCACAAATTACCGTTTTTATCGATACCACCAGAATAATCCAGATCACTGGAGAATGAGGTGCTCATATCTCACAAAGCTGAACGAAAATCATCAGCATCTCGCAGAATTTTTCAAGACAAAACCGTTGACAGTAAACAATTTCCAAAATCCAATCGCAACGGGTAAATAAACACCAACTACATTCAGCACTACATTCAGAACAATTCGACAATAGTTGCCAATCGTGAATACGTTACAATTCTCTGAATGTGACCACTAAAGATTTTCAATATTCATATTCACCACGAATTAGTTATAAATTATGTCACATGAACACTAAATTAAAAAATTTGCCACATAAATTAAAATGTGATAGAAATTAAGGTATGCGGTTGAACACATTTTGATAGCTAGCAGTAGTTTGCTCGGTGCTTTAAAAGTGCGCGAGATAGAATTATGTACTAAACACGCGTTTATTATCAGCTAATTTTCCATTTCTACAAGCGAAAATATTGTGTGTTAACCATCGGATTTATTTTCGTCAAAATGACCGGGACATATTTTGTATAGCGAGCCGGACTCATTGAAAAAATAGTCAAAAGCGAAAACAATGTTTGTGATTCTATGTGAATTCTGGACGCATTCAAGCCCGATTATCTTGGTGAAAAAATACTAGCCATGTGCCAGAAATTTCGTTCGAGCATGCATAATCTATTTGCGATCCATGGTAGATACATGATGTTTCTCGGTACAATTGCAATGACCAAATTTAACAAATGGTGGACGAATATGTGTCTCCACCATTTTCAATTCGCTCAACGCCCGCAAGTTCCTAATGCATTTCAATCAAGTGTACTTATAGGTCAGTGGTGGCGCGAGGATTTTTCCAGAAGGGACTGAGAGTTGAATAAGTAAAATGTGCGAGGGCAAAACGAAACATGAGGAAATGCACTCAAAATGTTCATAATCAGAGGAACATTTTTGGGGATTTCATCCCCTCCAAGCCGCCTTCTTGGCACCGCCACTGTGTAACAAAGTTATAATTAGACCAGTTTTCTCGCTATCAGTTTGTTTATCTTTGAGTATATCAGTCTCTGTTTCGCGGTGTATTTGTACAGCAATTGGTTATGTGGTAGGGCGGCGTCAGTAACGCACTGCATCTGATATGCTTCAGTCTGACTATGTGCTTGGAATGCTCTGACAATGGATTCATTAACTGATTTTGTGTGTGCGACGTGGTTCAGAGACTCATTGTAGCACGCGTGTGCACTTGCCCCAATAATGTCGAACAATCGATCGTGTCCTGTTTGCGCGGCCAAGCTGACTGGCCTGTGAGGATCACTTGTGGCATTGAGCCGACCGCTTGTGGTCGTCGGTATATACCGTAAATGCTCTTTTTATCCGACATGCGGATTATTTTTCGACCCCCTGCGTATGGTGCCCGATTATAAGAGCCTGCCGGATTATTAGAGCCTGTCGGATTATTTTTGGTCACTCCGCACGGTAGGATTGCGCAAAAACTGCATAAAAAATAGTGCACTGATAACAGGGACGAGAGAAGCGAGAGAAGACGATGATTTCTGCTTTGATTAATGAGTGACGGTTTATAAGAGCTAAATAAACTGTTGCTGAACTATAACTGAATCGTGGTTGCAGTTTCAATAAGCCTTTCCAGGAAGTGCCGGATTATTAGAGCCTGCCGGATTATTTTTCAACCCATACCTGAGGGAGCCGGATTATTAGAGCCTGCCGGATTATTAGAGCCTGTCGGATAAATAGGGCATTTACGGAGTATCTGTGCTGCACTAACAGTAGGGACTGACTAACGATAGAGCTGGCACAATGTAGCCAGTCATTTGGTCTACCGATAGGGCATTGATTCACTAGCCGTTCCGACATTAACTTTAATATAGTAGGGACTGACTGGTTGCTGAGAGTATACAATTGAACTTCAACTGGGTGACTATTACTTGTTATCACGGAACACACCAACAAGAGGAACTAAGAATTCAGGATCAGCCGACAAAGACAAGACCAACAGAAGACTAAATACGCCACCTCAGGTCGGCTTCATCACATTTGGTGCATGAACATCGCAACATTGTGGTTAACTTCGCTATACACTGCTATATCTGTTATATCTATATATGTATGTATTTTAAGTGTACCTTTCGCGTGTGTTCTGGTATGTGATTATGTGAGTGAAAGCGCATGGCGTGTGCACTGGGTGTCATATGATGAACACTATTTTTGCTTCACTATCTGAATCAAAGTCTATGTCTGTTTAGTCTTGTGTTGAAACTGACATACCTGCTGTTATGATCTGCAGTCAGGCGCGATATGAAAACATGCACGACAGTGGCGGCGCCAGAACTTTCCGGTGGGGGGGCTGAGAAAAAATGCGGGGGCTTGGTTAGAAGGTTAAAGGCCTCAAGTGACAGCTGCTACACAGAAAGAAGCCGAAGCTTATAAACACACACAGGTGTGTCCCGTGCAGCTCGCTGCCACCGCAAAACCGACCCTCTTCACGCTATGGTGCCACAAGGACGGAATACGTATTAGAGACGGCCAACTCCCCAGAATGCATGGCACAACACAACTTATATCTGGTACAATTCACTGCTGAGTGGACAGGGGCTGTTGGATTATATGATTTGCCGAATGAAATTCTCCTCCGCCGGGACTCGCTCTGCAGACCTTCCGCTTGTGAGACGGGTGTGCTACCAATACACCGCCGAGTCCAACAAATGGAGAAACATCGGCAACTACACTCGAAACATTCATGGACAGGCTTTCTTGGGGGATTGGCACATTTTTGGGAGCCTCATTCCCCCTTTTGGTGTCGCCGCTGATGCACGACTGAAATTATTTGCAATTATAATGCTCCGTGTGTTTTCTGGTGTACAATGACGAAGCATGATAGCGTGTGCTGGTCTGTGGTATGTGTAACCCACAGAAGAAGAAACACCATGAAAGCCAAACCACAAGTGTATACTGTTCCACACGCACAGCACACAGACATGGAGGGGTTCCGCGATATTTGATCGTTCACAATTCGACATTTCACGAATTCGACATCGCCTAATTGATACCCCAAGCCTCATGGTTCGACAGAAAAACTCGCGAATTCGACATTCAAGTCTCGCGCGCCACCATCCCGATTTAAATCTCGTGTACCACACTCCCGACATTGCCCGACATCGCCCTAGGGCTTATAGGGAAATGTGAGGCAGGTATGACTCACGCAGCCATAGCAGCAGGAATGGGTGTCGCAAGGTCTACAGTGTCAACAATTTGGAAGAACAAGGACAATTACCGCCAGGCAACTACTTCAACATCATCTGCAACAACTCTTGTTCTTTGTGCCGAAATTGACTGCCGTCTCAACACGATAAAGGACATGTTGATCAAGTGGATGGAGAAGAGGACACAACGCCAGATGTCTATTAGCCTGGGACTTGTGCGAGAACGTGACTTGTCACTGTGGGAACACTTACAGGCAACAACATCATCCAACAGCAGGACACAAGAACCATTCAAGGCGAACAGGGGCTGGTTCCACTGATTCAGGCAGCGATCAGGCCTCCACAACGTCACATTGAGCGGAGAAACAGCCAGTGCTGTACAACAGCTGTGTTAGATTAACAAATTTATATACGTATAAATGAAGCCTTAAATATCACTAATTGAGTCTGAGTTTTTAGTGAGATTTTGGGGGTTTGGGCTGAAGGTCGGTCCCTATCCCCCTAATTATAATGTATTCCTATGGTAAAAACAGTTTCACGATTCAACCAAGCGCAGATTCGACCAAGGATGGACCGCCGCATCCATGTAAAATTGCGGGGACCCCCTGTACATACAAGCGTCCTGGTGAGCAGGCAACTAACCAGGTAAGGTCATATTACACATGGACATAGTGCAGGACTGCAAACGGCCGGTTACATTCGTGGAATCATTCACTCACAGCATCAAGGCCACACTCACGCTCATGCACACACACATAGACAGACAAACAACGCTCAGCAAAGGGTATCCACCAGTGGTTCTCAACCTTTCTCAGTACTGGCACCCTTTTAAATCAGCAGCAAGATCTCGCGCCCCCATTATACCCGCTGTCATTGCTGTTTTAAACACAAATGACCTTCTCCGATTAGGTGACTGGAACTGGGTTGCCAGGTGTCTGAAGCCCTATAAGGCTAAACCGCCGATGAAAAAAGGCCAAAAAAGATCAACCTCGAAGCACATCAAGGTTAACGTTTCCAAAACGCCAAACATTGACAATGACATTGACAATCTCACAATGTTTGTGTGACACACACAAACATTGTGAGACATAGGAAAGATATTCTTTGACAAACATCTTTGTGTCCAGTATGTTTCAGGCGGAAAAATTATTGCATACGAAAATGTTTACAACACTATTTTCACCACACAGATAATTTTTTTCTCCAAATTTCAATTATTTTTAGCGGATTATTGATATTTCCAGTACGCTGAGGTCAAATATTAATCTTTTTTTTTAAATTCCCTCTACCATTTTTGCAATTGAACTTTTGGTAGTAGTGTGAAAACACGCTCACATTTCGTTACTTTTTCGTTCTTAATATTCTCCTCAAATATCTCACACACTAGGGGCAATCTACCAAGTCAATGTATTTTATTTGAGCTACATTGAATATGGTGTGATCCTGTGCAGTGCGAGAGAGTGTGTGTGAGATTGTAGGCGCCATCCGTTCGCCATGTGCAGTGGAGAAGCCCACGGTGAATTGGAACGGCGGACAATGCCGGACTGCAGCATGGCTTCAAACGCATCTCTGGCGGCTTTTTCCTTTTCAGATGATAGACGGCGTGGGCGGGCGAACACGGGCGCTGCACTACCAGTGTCGCTGGTGTGCTGCACAGGCATGGTGGCTGCTGTGTGAGATTGAGACATCAACAAACCGGGTCGCTGGGTCAACAAAGACCGCACGGGCGCCGGGAGTTGACTGACGTCGTTGACAACCAGTCCAACAGTTTGCTCAGTACTTATTTTTGCAGGAACGCATAATGATGTAACAGTGTCACGGAGACATCTTTGGTGACAATCTACCACGAGCTTTAAATGGCTGAGAAAATCGTGTCCCAGCAACGGTGAAACTGCGTCAGAGACAATAAAAGTCCAGGTAAACTTTCGACGCAATTTGTGGAGAACAATATCCAAACGGACTTCACCATGCACCAACATGGGCTGGCCGTTGGCTGCTGATATGTGTATCGATGTTGGTTGTAGCATCAGCATGTTTACTGCGTTCCGGGGTATAATAGACACACCGGCACCAGTGTCGACTATGAAATTCAGCCATTTGTCGTTGATACGGGCTGCGACTCTTAGAAGCGGCGGGCCATATGGTGCAGCTACCATGACCTGCCGCTCTAGTTTTCCGCCGAAGTGAAAACACTTGAGCGGTTGACCGGCGAAGGCGACGAGCTCCTGGAGGTCGGCTGGATGTCCAAGCTTGGAGACTTATTCGGCCATTGACACCATGGCTTACATGTCCGCGTGGCTGCGCCGTAAAATATGTGGCCACGACAGATCTTAGACCACTGATTGTCATGGAATGGTTGAAGACCACGGTGTCGATTGGCTGCTGTTGTCCAGTAGTTCCTGCGTTCTGGACGATGACGACCTGGCTGCATTGCAGTAGACGTGGAGGGTGCGGCGAGACATTGCGACTGCGCGAGTGGCATCAACTCATCTGCCAGTTTCCCTAATTGGACCAGTGGCATTTCTTTTTGCGCTGCAAGTACAGGTCCAATCGATGCTGGTAACGCCTGAGTGAATTTATGGCGTACCAGGTCTTCTGTGACATTCACTCTCCGCGCTCGTGACAATAGCTCACCCAGGTACTATGACGGCTCACCTGTCATTACCGTGGTAGATATGAGCTCGTCAAACAACTCTGCCTTCGACCTTTCAAATGTTTGAAGTACCTCTTCTTTCAGCCCAGAATATGACTGCTTACTGATTGTCGTAGGAGGAATCTTACCCACGACGTTGGGAGGAAGAGCAGCAATGACGTGAAAAACCTTGTGGACTCAACCGTGA
Organism: Sacculina carcini; assembly: GCA_916048095.2. NCBI lineage: Eukaryota > Metazoa > Arthropoda > Thecostraca > Sacculinidae > Sacculina > Sacculina carcini. The sequence continues at coordinate 4,644,722 of OU696592.1, read as the reverse complement.
TATTTGCAAGACGAAATTGTGCTTCCATGATGGTAAACCATCCCTCTATAGAACTCTCCATGAACGGCGGTGGTTTGATACCAATTCCATTCACAGAAGAAGCGCACATAGTTGTATCATCGGTAGACATATTGCCAAATCGAAATATGCAGAATAATATATATAAATGCAGTATTCAAAACGAAGGGGTCACCAATGTGGTGGTTCACTCAGGTTAAATCAATTTTACCACACACAACATAACATGAAACATATGAGACAAGGTTCGGACGCACAAGCGAGAGTGTATTCTCGTCCACACACAACATACTTGACGCCTCGGAACATTCTAGTATTTTCTGCTTTGGCGTACCAATCAGCGATAGCGTCTATTGATGCAAATATATAAAAACATTTAATATAAATCACATATAACAAATTAATCAGTTAGTTTACAATGAAATTAATTAACATGACATAAAATGTAATACAAATAGCAATAAACCGAAAACAGTGAATGCCTTGACGAAACAAGCAACAAATCTAAACGTCTTGATTTGAACGACATTCATTTGTCATTAACTGAAAATTAAACAAGCAAATACAAAGTAAAATACATAAATTAAAATATTTATAAATATTGAATGAGGAATGAAAATGATCAAAAGATCAATTAATAAAAGCATAGACAGACACTACAATATGCTAGAATTTCCATTGTTTGTTATGTGTGTGTGTTCTGAATATTTCCGCACGACGGGCAGGTTCATATATGAGGCGGATTGAGGGATAATATTTTGTCAAATTTAAATTTAAAATATTCACATTTAGAGTTTATATTGGTGAACGTATTTACAGGTTAAATTTTTTGCTTTTTAAATTGTATTCAGTTTATTTTATGGATTGAATATGAATTTTACTTTATGAATTGTTCCGCACGACGGGCGGGTTCAAATCTATATATATATATATATATATATATATATATATATATAGATAGATAACAAAAAAATTCTGTCTGTCTGTGTGTGTATGCTTGAATATGAGGTGACCTAACTGCGCGGGCTCAATGGTATAGATCAAGGGCTTCAAACGTAAACTAAGCGATGGATCATGTTTATGAGATAATAATGTCCCGGGGGCAGCAACTATAGACAATAGAACGTTTAATTTCACCGTGTAAAACCAGTTAATATACAAAACTAACGGATTTCCAAATCCGTTAGTTGGATCTAGTACAATATTGTCCTATGAACATATTAGCCACAAATGCCCGAGTACTCTCATACTCTGCAATAGGGCAATATGTTCACCTCGGCCAGTGTAGTGTCAAAGGCGTAGCAAGTGCGGTGAGTGCGACTGCGGTTTGTGGCCAATTTGTTCACTTTTCACCATAGCGTAATTTCAGTGGTTTTCAACATAACGCACGAGTTCGTATACAACAGATGACTAGCACCTAACGCACTGTGCGTGGTTCTTGGCTAGGCTCGGTAAGCTGACCTAACCAAACTTGACCTAACCTGACCAACCTAACCTAACCTAATCAATAACCGCACAGTACGTTATGTGCTAGATATCTGTTGTAAACAAACTCGTGCGTTGTGTTGAAAACCACTGAAATCACGCTATGCTGAAAAGTGAACATATTGGCCACAAGCCGCAGTCGCACTCACCGCACTTAGTACGCCTTTGACACTACACTGGCCGAGGTGAACATATTGCCCTATTGCAGAGTATGAGAGTACTCGGGCATTTGTGGCTAATATGTTCATAGGGCAATATTGTAGTACTCCCACGGATTTGACTTCAAGGTCCAGAACGGATTGTGTTCGAGTTCTGAATTATTCCGCACGACTGGCGGGTTTAAAAATGAGGCGGGCTGAGGGATAATATTTTGTCAAAATAACAATAAAAAATAATGAAATTTAGACTTTTCAATTGATTAGGATTTCTATTGATTTACTATAATCTTTTTTAATTTGCAATATGCTTGCTAATTGTAGTTCTGTATTGGCGTGTGAGTGCATTTGTGTGTGAGTGTGAGCGTGTGCGTATGTATGTATGTATATGTGTGTGTGTGCTTGTGTGTAGTTCTGTATTGGCGTGTGCGTGCATTTGTGTGTGAGTGTGAGCGTGTGCGTATGTATGTATGTATGTGTGTGTGTGTGCTTGTGTGTAGTTCTGTATTGGCGTGTGCGTGCATTTGTGTGTGAGTGTGAGCGTGTGCGTATGTATGTATGTATGTATGTGTGTGTGCTTGTGCGTATGTTCTAGTGTAGTGAGTGTCAAGGGCATAAGCGGAGCTAGTGTAGTGATGATTGAAAGCTGTAGTGTAAGCTAATGCGCGTGTGTGCGCATACAGTGGTGCGTTGTTGCGCTTATGAGCTTTACAGTTGGGAGTTCAGCTATGAAGTTGTTGGTAAGAAGGGCAGTGCCATACGAGGAGTGGTTGTGTGTGTTGTGAGCTGTGGTGGTACAGGAATTGTGTTAGTGCGCGGTTGAGTTGTTCTCGTGGCGTTCTGTGTATTCTTCTTGGTTGCGTTTTTGCTCGTCATTCTCATCTCTACGGCCTTGTTTCATCTTCATCTTTAATACATCGTGCAATCTTCCGTTTGTTATTGGGTGAAGACATGGAGCACAAGTTACAAGCTATTTCGGCGCCGCGTACGGAGGCAACGTTGGATTTCAGACTCGTACCGGAATACGATGGGACGACAGATCCGTCTGCATGGATTGGGAAGGTGAAAAAGATATGTCGTTTGCACGGAGCGAGTCAAGCGGCAGTGGTGGCCGGCATGCGCCTCGTGGGTGATGCTTATGAAGTGGTGGATGCCTTGTCTGACAGTGACCAGCTGGATATGTCTAAATTGGAAGAGGAGCTTCAAACCGCGTTCGGAATGGATTCATTCACTGCTTACGACGAATTCACAAAACGGAAGTTAGTGACTGGCGAAAGTGTCAACGTTTTATTGGCAAGTCTACGCAGGCTGGGCAAACGATGCAACATCTCCGACGACGTTTCGTTAAAATGTGCGTTTGTGGCGGCCCTCCCTCAACACGTGAGGCAGACCATGCGAGCAAACGCCAGACTTGATGCTATGGGCATGGAGGAAGTTGTGGACCGGGCGAGAGTAGTGCTGGCAGAGTCAAACGCTTCTGGATGTGGACCGGCAATTGACTAGCAGCCTGAAGGGGGCGCAGTCGCTACCGTGGTGGCACACGCCGCATCACCGCGACGCGTAGGAACGTCTCCAGCGAGGTGCTATGTGTGTCACAAGGTGGGTCATATAGCGCGTTATTGTAGTCAGCGACAAATGGCGACAATTGAACGAGGCGTTGGCGATCCGAAAAGCCGTGCACGACTGACGTGTTATACCTGCGGCAAATACGGACATATTAGCCCTGTGTGTCCTTTAAATGCCAAAGGAGAGGAGGCCTCGACGCGAGCCTTTTCTCCGCAGTGAATCCAGCGTCGCTGATCACACTGATGGTCTCCGTAAATGGCAGGCGGTGCCGAGCAATGCTGGACACTGGTTGTACTAGGAGCCTAGTATACAAACGTTTATGTGATAGCCGTTTAAGAAGAACTGATACAACATTGGTAACTATCAGTGGTGACGAGATGGCGTGTGAAGGAGAGTGTCGCGTAGACGTTGAAGTGGACGGTGCAAAAAGAATTGACATCGACGCCCTGGTGGTGAACCACAGGCCTGTTGGTATGGACGTCGTACTTGGATTGGACTGCGTGAAAGCGTTGGGGGGATTATCGTTGGATGTCGACCTACATCCCTCCTTTGGACTAGATTCACAGGCATGGTGTGTCAGCCGCACAGAAGACGCTATGGCGGTGGCGGAAACCCAATGTCTCTCGATAGAGCACAGCGATTTCTCTGCCACATACGATAAAGAGGGAAATTTTTGGAGCGTCAAATGGAAATGGGCCACTCAACCAGAGATTCTGACTAATCAGACGGCTGAATACAACATTCCTCACAACCTTCGGGAAGCATACAAAGATGAAATTCAGCATTGGATCAGTGAGGGCTGGTTAATAGAGCACGACTCGAAGATCCATGGACCAGCAAAGGGACTTATACCACTGATGGTGGTAAATCAGAAAAACAAGTCCAAAGTTCGCCCAGTTATGGACTTTCGTCAACTCAACCACTATATCGAGCTGCACACTGCAGAAGCTGATGTTTGCCATCAAAAGTTGCGGGATTGGCGAAGAAAAGGTGACAAAATTGCACTACTGGATTTGAGAAAGGCATACCTTCAGATACATGTTGACCCCGAGCTCTGGAGTTATCAAACGGTGATTGTACAAGGGAAGAGATACTGTTTGACACGGCTCGGATTTGGACTCAGTGTTGCACCAATGATTATGAAGGTTATTGTCGAGTATGTGCTGGCTCAAGACGACGTAATCCAGGGTTCAGCTTCGTCGTATATTGACGACATCATTGTGGACGAGTCGGGAGTAACTGCGGAAAAGGTGAGCGAACATTTTAATCAGTTTGGCCTGGTGTGCAAGGCGGCCTCGCGGGCCAATCCGACTTGTCGCGTATTGGGGCTGAGTCTTCAACGCGACAATGGCAAGTTGTCATGGACAAGAGACAACATCATAGAAGAGTCAAGAGGCCCGATAACTCGGAGGAAAGTTTTCAGTTTCTGCGGGCAGGTGATTGGGCACCTACCAGTGGGAGGATGGATGCGAGTCGCGGCTTCATTTGTAAAGAGACTGGCAAATGAATCAAGTCAAGGTTGGGATGACGAGATTGTGGATCAGAGATGTTTGAGTGTATTGAAACAGTTTGCAGATAGAGTTAAGAACGAAGACGCTGCGAGAGGAACGTGGAGTGTGAAAGGAAACCAGATGAATGTTTGGGTAGATGCAAGCCAGTTGGCGCTGGGGGTGGTGCTTGAAATAAACGGCGACGTGGTAGAGGACGCATGTTGGCTACGAAAGGACAGTCAGCATATTAACATGGCGGAAATGGATGCTGCTCTAAAAGGGCTGAATTTGGCTGCAGCGTGGAATATGAAAAATATAACAGTAAAAACCGATTCGTTCACTGTTTTTCGATGGATGAAAGATGTGCTTTCCGGAGCCGTAAGGGTAAAAACCAAGGCTATTGGAGAATTATTGATTAGGAGACGACTCGAAACTCTCAAATGTGTGAGGGAGGAGCTAGGACTGGCAATAGAAGTTGTCCACGTACCATCGAAAGAAAACATCGCCGATGTTTTGACCCGAGTGCCTCTCAGGTGGTTGAATGCTTCAGAGGAATCGAATGTGTGTTGCAGCGGCACTCCACGGGAGAGCATGAGTGAGGCAGAGATGAAAGAGGTGCATCAGCTGGCAGGACATCCGGGAGTACGGAGAACGCTGTACTTTGCCAAAAGGAGGAACCGCTTCGCGACAAGAAGACTAGTACACAATGTAGTGACATCATGCGACTCGTGCCGTTCTATTGACCCCGCCCCTGTGAAGTGGGAGCGAGGCAGCCTGACTGTGAAAACCGTTTGGCAGCGACTGGCAATGGACGTCACTCACTACCGCGGGACATCGTATTTGTCTATTATTGATTGCGGTCCATCGCGTTATGCAATTTGGAGAACGTTGTGGCGAGAGGACTCCAAGCATATAGTAGATCAATTGCAAGAAGTATTCTTGGAACGAGGAGCGCCACGAGAAGTGCTGCTTGACAACGGAACAGCATTTTGCAGTCGGGAATTTCGATGCTTCTTAGCAGGGTGGAAAATCAACCCCATGTATCGTTGTGCCTACGAGCCACACGGTAATGGTGTCATTGAGAGGTGCCACCGGTCGGTAAAGGTCATTGCAGCTCGGTGTGGCTGCTCGGTTCAAAAAGCCGTCTACCGATACAACGTGTCACCGCTTGACGATGTGAATGAATTTTCAGCTCCAATGAATCGTCTCTACAAATATGTTGTAGGTGTCCGCGGAGTTGATCCAGAAGCAGCACAAGTGACGAGACCCATTAGAGGTCCAGGAGCGTATCGGCCGGGTCAAAGAGTGTGGGTGAGGAGACCTGGCACACGATGTGATAGATTATCTGCGCGTGGTGTGGTTACTTCCAACATATCTGAACAGGCGGTGGAAGTCAACGGAGTACCGTACCACTACAAGGATATTAGACCGAGGGGCGAGTCGGAAGAAATGAAGACAACACTGCATCAGAGCGCAGTTGACTCAACTGATGAGGTTCCTATGACTCTGCGGTTTCAACATGAAGTTCCGGAAGAAGTGGCCCAAAGCCAGCAAGCGGAACTTAGAAGGAGTGAAAGAATCAGACGAAGGAGAGAGTGCCAACTATGTGATTCTTGAGAATCAGAGGGAGGTGTAGTTCTGTATTGGCGTGTGCGTGCATTTGTGTGTGAGTGTGAGCGTGTGCGTATGTATGTATGTATGTGTGTGTGTGTGCTTGTGTGTAGTTCTGTATTGGCGTGTGCGTGCATTTGTGTGTGAGTGTGAGCGTGTGTGTATGTATGTATGTATGTATGTGTGTGTGCTTGTGCGTATGTTCTAGTGTAGAGAGTGTCAAGGGCATAAGCGGAGCTAGTGTAGTGATGATTGAAAGCTGTAGTGTAAGCTGATGCGCGTGTGTGCGCATACAGTGGTGCGTTGTTGCGCTTATGAGCTTTACAGTTGGGAGTTCAGCTATGAAGTTGTTGGTAAGAAGGGCAGTGCCATACGAGGAGTGGTTGTGTGTGTTGTGAGCTGTGGTGGTACAGGAATTGTGTTAGTGCGCGGTTGAGTTGTTCTCGTGGCGTTCTGTGTATTCTTCTTGGTTGCGTTTTTGCTCGTCATTCTCATCTCTACGGCCTTGTTTCATCTTCATCTTTAATACATCGTGCAATCTTCCGTTTGTTATTGGGTGAAGACATGGAGCACAAGTTACACTAATTAAATATGAATTTCATTATTAATTGTTCCGCACAACGGGCGGGTTTAAATGCTAGATGGTGATGTTAAGTTATAAATATATTTTGAAAACATTATGATATCAAAGCTTAGTCATTTTTAATTGTTTCGTGTCTGAGTTTTGAAATATTCAGCATGAATATGACGCGGTTTAGGCGAACTATTTTGTCAAAATAATATAAAAGTATAGAAATTTTAATTTTCAATGGGTTTACTCTTTTCCTTTTTAATTCATATTTCTTTTCTCTTATGAATTGAATACAAATTTAATATTATTAATTGTTTCGCACGACGGGCGGGTTTAAATGCTAGAATTTCCATTATTTTGTACGTGTTAGTGTTCTGAATTATTCCGCACGACGGGCAGGTTTAAATATGGGGTGGATTGAGGGATAATATTTTGTCAAATTTAAATTTAAAATATTCACATTTAGAGTTTTTTTATTGTTGAACGTATATACAGGTGTAATAGGTATTCGTAATGTGTATGTACAGTGTGATGAAATCGTGTAACCGCGTAGGTGTGTTTGTATGTCTGTATGTATGTGTATGTTCAAGTGCGCGAATGGTGTGCCTGCACTTTTCCATGAATGCGAGTTACCGTGTATGTGCGTGTGTATGTCTGCGTGTGTTAGTGGTTCATGTGACTTGGCTTGTCACGTGACTCGAGTACTGTGCGCTGATTGGTCGGTGTACTTTGACATTGTGACGTGTAACGCCTGTGCGTGTGGCTGAAGCGAGCTACAAGCAGTCTGGTTTTGAGCGTTGTGAGTGTTGTTTGTGTATTTGTAATTGTGGTTGGTGCTAGGCCACAAAGTGTTTATTGTTTATTATAAGTTTTGTTTTCAAGAGTGCATTTCAGTGCTATCATTTCTTCGTCGTCCTCATCTTCATTGAATACATCTCTATTTCCACTACAAGCTATTTCGGCCATAATCATCGCAATGTCTATCGAAAAATCGAAGGCTCCTCTGCATGTCCAGTCGTCTTTCGACGTGAAGTTGATTCCGGAATTTCGTGGTGACGTCGGTGAAAACGTATCAAGTGGACCTGTCGTCTGCATGGAGTGCGGTACCTGGTTTCAGTTGTACCACTGAGACTATTCGGTCACGCATACAAAGTGTATGATCAGATTCCCGAGAACGACAAGTTTGACATCGAAACAGTGGAGAAGACATTGCGCGACGCTGTTGATGTCGATTCGTTCACAGCGTACGAGCTGCTGCAGCGTCGTCGTTTGCAGCCGTGCGAACCAGTGGATACATATCTGGCAGACATAAAAAGGCTTGCTCAAATTGCGGGAGGCATGAGCGAAAAAACAATATCAGGAGCGTTTCTTTTTGGGTTACCTGAGCACGTGAGGTAATCTCTGAGAAACAGTGCAAGGATAGAGACTCTCAGCTTGCATCAATTATTGGAGAGAGCAAGAATTCTTCTTGCAGAAAATTGCCGCGTAAGCAATGTAGCAGCTGCCACCGTTGGCAAAGCATCAGCCGGTAGCCGTACAAATCGCCCAAGTCGAGATGTCATCTGCTTCAAGTGCGGAGAATCAGGCCATTTTGCCAGGGGATGCGCCGGATCTTTTCGCAGAGACAATTTGATCAAATCTTGCAATCAGTCAGTCTCAAATCGCAGAGACAATTTGATCAAGAAATTTTCTCCTCCAATTCCGCAACCTCTCACTACACACGTCAGCTTCTCTGGAGTAGGCATCGATGTATTCGTTTAGCTCCCTGAAGTCTAATACAGGCCTTATCTTGTTTTTGTTGACCTGCTTGACAGCCATCAAGGGGATCAGACAGCGCGGACGACCGAATTTCTGTTCGTCGTATGGACGCATCCAATCATTCTTGATCCACGACTCCACCTTTACGTTGAACTTGCACTGTGCACTGACCGGGATATGGTACTGAGGCACGGTATTCTTAAAAACCTCCGGCTCTTTGTCATCTTCCCACTTCCACCGACATGTCCACATATTAGCTTCTTAGTCGAAAACAGCTGCGTGACCAGGACCTTCACTTTTCACCGCGGGAAGTGCGGCGCAACATCTTTTCTCGGTTGACCGAACAAAGCCAACTACCGTGTCAACTATATTCACCCCACCAAGTGCTACGATGGCATCCATGCCTAAAATGAGATCAAATTTCCATGGTTTTCCATTCACAACCAACGCCTTGATGACTCCAGACTTATTTCCCACCACCAACTCACAACTACTCACCCAAACGCAGGTAAAAGCACCACCGAGCGTGTTCACCGGCGTTGTTTGTCGAGTCCAACTGTCACACAACGCAGACGACATTATGCAACACGAACATCCGCTATCAACCAACGCCACGCAGGTCCGACCGTTGACACAGACACTCGCGCGGGGAAGCGCCTCTACTGCTGAGACCGAGAGAGCGCCGGCGCTGAAGCACCCTCTCGATAGCAGTTTTCCGGACAATCTTTCGCATAGTGGCCTAGCTTGGAGCAGTAGAAACACTTCACTGATGACAATTTTTGCGGGCACGATCGGCTGATGTGTCCCGTCTGCCCACACACAAAACATCTCACTTCCCTCTCTATTGGGTGCCGTTGACTCCCACTAGTATTGCCGTCGCCAACCGTCTTGCGTCCGATGCTCGCCTGACAACACACTTCATTCTGTTTCCGGTTCATAATCATCCGCGCCATCGCCGCCATCCCATCGAGGTCCAGCTTTTCCGAGGTCGCTCTTGCTTGAACGTCTTTTGATACTTCGCTCGGTAGTCTGGTCACGAAAACACATTCCAGAGCATCTTCCGTGACATTACCGATGGATTCTGTCAGCTTGCGAAGTTCTGCGAGAAAAGCGTCTGGGGACTCATTAGGCTGCAAGAATCGATTACGAAATTCAGACCAGGATGCTTAATTGTCCTTGCCGAAAGCAGTGTACAAAGCAGACTTTGTCCTTTGAGCGTTCAGTCTGTCTGCTGATTGCAACTGAGACCATACAGTGAATGCCCCACCCGCTAGCCTCAACGGCACAACGGCCATCTGTGCCACACCTTTCAATGAGCACATCATTTCGCACCTGAGCCACCACTGTGCCACATCACCTGACCCGTCAAATTCCGGTATGAGCCGCGAATCGAAATCGCCCCGCACTTCATTCCTTACGGGTGGTTCCTCACTGAACTGGTGTTCGTTTGACATATTTTATTTTGGACACTGGCCGGTTAGCTTGTGACAAATAAAAACTTCAAGTTGTGAACTCCAAGAAATCCAGAAAAACGACAGCTCAATATCCCGAAACAGCAAGCAAACAAGAACACGATTGTATTATTGATGATAATCTTCTCAACGGTAAATAGAGATTTGAACAAATAACACAAACATCCTCCAAATTTAAACACTAACTAAAACATCACAAAACACCGTAAAACACCATAAAACATCCACCAAAGCACCGCACAGCAAGAACTCTCCCACGCTTCTCGCCGCACATCACTCATTCATACCGATACGCTTAATGACACATACAAATATAAATCACAAAGTCACAAGTATACACTCAAATATCACCGCACTAATCTGCCGTGCAACCTCAACTGACTTTGCCCACAGGGTGCTTCTTATATAAGCCTTTTTATGCTGTCGTCGCTGGTACGATAGAGGCGTGGTCTAGCGTGTCTCTAGATAACAAGCGGCTTTCTTCAGACCATGAAGTGTTTGTACATGAAAACACGGCAATGTTTGCACATGATCATGTCGGTGGACATGACAGGCTCAATGGTAAATGTCGGTGGACATGACAAGCTCAATGGTCAATGTCGATGGACATCACAGTCTTCCGACTGATGCCACATTTTCCTGCGACTGCTCTCCTCATAGTTGTTGTTGATTGTGTTCCATGCGTTATCCACATGTTTTATGTGTATTCAATATGTAACAATCACACAATCGCACAATATGACACCGAGTAAATACACGCAACAATCGATATTCACACCGCGGAAACGAGTACAAAACACCAAGAACAATGCACTCTTCACACCGCCGTACACTGTCACTCAAAGCTTCCGCGCACCGTTCACACTCACACCATGAACGCTCGATCTCGACTCCCCATGAAACTCAACGCGTCATCGAACCCCCTTTACACTGCCCATACTTCCCCCAGTTACATCGCCACCAAGACAGTACAGGATAGACGCACACGCGCACACATACACACCCACACATACACATAACTGCACACACACATACACGGCGTCTGCCAACGCGACCAGTGCTGCGCGTGTATACAGACACACAGACATACAAATGTTGAATGTCATGTAAGCAAACGTTCAATATATCGGAACATCTCGCGCATCACTCGCTCTGGCGCCTCGGATGAACAATGTGAAATTACACTCAGACAGCGCATCTTTCACCCATTTATGCACGACTGCGGAGTCCGTCATCAATACGATACTTTTCATTTCCCACACAATGGCCAAATTGATGCCCTTGACCACCGCATCTAGTTCTGCCATATTAATATGCGTGGCGTCATCTCGTCTTAGCCATGCGGCATCTTCAATCACGTCTCCGTTTGACTCAAGACATGCTCCAATTGCCAGCGAGCTTGCGTCTACCCAAAGGCGAGCAGTATTCCCACTCACGTCCCAACGCCCATGTGATGGATCTTTTCGGTTGACTTTTCTGTCCAAATCAGCTACAACACTCTTGAGATGATCATCGTTGATTTCGTCGTCCTAGCCACACGACACAGCGTTGGCCTTTCTCTTGACAAATGCTGAAGCCACTCGCAACCAACCACACGACGGATAATGAGCAATGAGTGCCCCACAATACGAAAACAATGACCTTTTTGTGGGCTTAGCTGGCAATTTCGGTAAATTGTTGTCTCTGGCCCAAGTGAGATGTCCACGCTCCTCCCAAACACGCAGACCCAATACTCTCGACCCATCTGCGACGACTTCGGGAGCCTTGCTGCTCAACCCATATCGTGCAAAGTGGCATTTGATGCGTTCCGGTGAGACAATATCGGCCTTGAACAAAATGTCATCCACATAGGCTGATGCCACACTTTCTATCTCTCCGTCCATCTTCAGTGTTGCGTCCACCACTGCCTTCATAACCATTGGCGCCACATTCAAACCAAATCCAAGTCTTGTGAGGCAAAAGCGAGTTCCGTCGATCACAACAGTTTGATACGGCCACAGTGACTGGTCAACTCGAATCTGCAAGTAAGCTTTCTCAAGGTCCAATACACCCACATTGACGCCCATACGACACCATTCACGCAGCTTTTGGCCGCACGCGTCAGCATCCGCTGTGTGGCTATCAATGCTTTTGTTCACTTCCCTGTAGTCGAGTACCGGCCGGCCGGCCGGACGTTATTGTTTTTATTTGGCTGCTCGACAGCCATCAACGGTATGAGGCCTTTTACCGGACCGAACCTGGCTTCATCATACTCCACCAGCCAACCTCTGGCAATCCAATCACGCAATTCCGTCACGTACTGAGGTCGATTAGACTTTTTCACGTGGTATTCTGATATCTGATTGTGTAACACCCCAGGCTCTACACCGTTGGCCCACTTCCAGCCAACTGTCCAAAAACCACCCCTGTCGGTGAATGATAGTGAAAAATCCTTTTCATCGACGTGTATGTCGTCATCCACATGCTTTTTATCCTCAGACGAACCCAACGCAGTGTGAGTGTGCACCAGTTTACCACGTAACACAGAATCATTCGCACATGGATTGAACGTAATATTACTCTCAGTAGATATACACACACCCTTCAACGACGTGATTGCATTCATTCCCAAGATGAAATCGAACCCCAGTGGCCTTGTCTGTGAAACAACAACTTCATGGTACGGCACAAAATCACCACCAACACTGAGTGTCACTGTGCCCGTTCCCAACGTCGAGAATATCTCACCGCTCATGGTTACGACGCTCACCTTTTTGCGCGCACATTTGCTGCAGCAGGACACATGTGCTATGCTTTGACTGCAACCCGTGTCGACAAGCGCACGTCGCTCAACACCGTCGATGGTCGCATTCACCGTCGGTAGCGCCCTGGCTAGTTTTGTCTCGGAGAGGAGTCCGGCGCTGACGACGCCTATCCGCTGTCGTTCCCCGACTTGCCCTGACTGTCTCGGCCGTTTTGTTTGTTGTGCTTGTCGTGATCAAATCTGCTGCGGTTGCGGTTGGATAGACAATGGCGCTGGATATGACCAATGCCTCCACAACAGAAACACTTGATTTCTCGTTGTGCTGTATGAGTTGCTGTTGGTTCCCTGGCGGCCAGACACACTTCGTTGTGCTGGTTCTCTTGGAGCAGTATGCGAGCCCTAGCTGTCAGCTGTGGCAGATCCAGCGACTCAAGTCGAGAATTCGCACGTAACGTTGTGCGCACCTCTGCAGGCAAGCCCGAGACAAATGCACACCGGAGAGCCATGTCAGGTACTCCACCAAACGCTGAAGCCAATCTCTTGAGATCGGCCAGGTATACATCGGGCGTCTCGTTGGGGTGTAGAGTGCGGGCATGAAACCGCTCGTATGCTGTGTACGGATCAATTCCAAATGCCGCTTGCAGGGCCGACTTCACTTTCTGCACGCATTTTCTGTCAGAGATCGGTAGCTGCTGGTACACAGAAAAAGCACCACCGGCCAAACGCAGAGCAATGACGGTTGCCACGTCAGTCACGCCTCGAAGTTCACATACGAGTTCCAATCTGTACAACCACTCTGTGATATTCTGCGCGTCCGATCCACTGAACTCAGGAATTAGACGCACGTCCATGCTGGTCCCTTGTTCATCACCGTGCACCGACATGGCCGAAATAGCTTGTAGTTGTATTGGAGAACAAATGATGGACGATGAAATATATATAACACAATCACACAATCGCACAATATGACACCGAGTAAATACACGCAACAATCGATATTCACACCGCGGAAACGAGTACAAAACACCAAGAACAATGCACTCTTCACACCGCCGTACACTGTCACTCAAAGCTTCCGCGCACCGTTCACACTCACACCATGAACGCTCGATCTCGACTCCCCATGAAACTCAACGCGTCATCGAACCCCCTTTACATTGCCCATACTTCCCCCAGTTACATCGCCACCAAGACAGTACAGGATAGACGCACACGCGCACACATACACACCCAACATACACATAACTGCACACACACATACATACACAAAATTGAATCTGCCAACGCGACCAGTGCTGCGCGTGTATACAGACACACAGACATACAAACGTTGAATGTCATGTAAGCAAAGGTTCAATATATCGGAACATCTCGCGCATCACTCGCTCTGGCGCCTCGGATGAACAATGTGAAATTACAGTGATATATATTAAAGATGTATTCATAATTATCTAACCAAGAAATACATGCATAAATATATCAACACGTATGTGTTAAAGCGGCGCACTGATAGAAATTAACATATTTTCCGTGTTAATGATATAAGTTTTATACTAATACGGTTATCTTTGTAATATTGTGATACTCAATTCTACCGTAGCGGAACGTTTGAAGCAGTGGCGGCGCCAGGATTTCTCTGGTTTGGGGAGGGGGTCAAGGAAATAGATGCGGCAGCTTGACGAAACATAAGGAACTACACTCGATATGTTCATGGTGAGGATTTTTCTTGGGGGGAGGGGCTCAGAGGGACTTGTCGCATTTTAGAGGGGGCTCAGATTCCAAATTTTCACGTGTCTGTTCACTAGGTTCGTCATTTTCCATTTGTGTGGGCGTATTTTTCTTACCGTTTGCAGTGGTATCTCCATTTGGCTTGACCGATAGCGCATCTATGCTGTCCATACCTATGCTGTCCATACCTATGCTGTCCATAGCTATGCTGTCCATAGCTATGCTGTCACTGTTGAATACTCTGTAGACGACGAATGCACACACAAACAACAGCAGGACACCGATCACCTGTGAGAAAATTGAATATGCGTGTCGGTCCAGTTTGAATAGCCAAGGTGTCGTTTAAATAGGGGTTACTACCGCTTCGGCCACCGAACCATTTTGGCCAACGCTCGGCGATCGCAATACGATACGATGCATATCGACGTTGGCTAAAATGGCACATGTTGTGAGTGCATCTGACAGTGGCGTATCTAGTGACTGAAAGTTAAGCGAGTGACCATCTTGGCCAATCTTTTTGACATCTGTATGTAGTTCAGAGGCTTTCAAACTTTTGAATGATCGAATAAATCGTTAGGTTAGGTTAGAAAACCATAAAGAACGTGCGAAATTTGCGAACGCAAAGACACGATAAGGTCAATACGTCTTCGAATGTTACGTTTAATCGTTTGAAATTTTGAAAACCACTGAACTACATACAGCTGATGAAATATTGGCCAAGATGGCCACTCGTTTAACTTTCAGTCACTAGATACGCCTCTGTCACTAGATTTGAATATTATAGCGTCATTTGAATATTATAGTCTGTGATAGAGTTTATCGTCATTGAATCGACCTTAAAATGGCTGCGTATTACTGTGCTCGACCAACTTTCTAGTACTCTAAAAGCTCTACTCATTTAGTACTCAATCATTAACTGTTGTTTGAAATAATATTTAGTATTCTTTTTAGTTCGTTATTCCCCGAGTCCGCATGTAAATCTACACCTAGGATGACCATTTTACTGTACAGAACAAATTGATATGTACAACACTGGTTGGCTCTAGACCAGTGGTTCCCAACCTGGGGGTAAATTACCCCCTGGGGGTAATTTAGCAATTGTTCGGGGGTAATGTAGGGGTGACAGGAAAATGTTGAGAATTCTGAAATTCAAGAAAACATTGCGGTACCTTGTATTGGGATTAATGTTAACTTAGCATATTATATTTATTGTTTGCATTGTGTGGATAATGTATTGTTCATATGGCGTGTTATATATAGTTGTGTGTGCACGCGTGCGTGTGTGTGTGAATGCTTACAGTAACATGTACAGCAACAAAGGGGTAACATGCTTAATATGGGATGCTAAATTGGGTAACAAGCGAAAAAGGTTGGGAACCACTGCTCTATACGAAGTGATCCAACGTACCATCTGGTCCAACGCTGATACGATGCGATGAACACCGGCCGAGCGATGACTCACCGGCCGTGAGTGAATCTGACAGTGGCGTATCTAGAAACTGAAATATGGGAGTGATCATCTATAAGCAGAAGCTCTAAGCTATATTTATTAGCTGTATGTTATATCCGAACCTCATTACAGGTGTACGATATATTATAGTAACGGATCTATCTCACCGAGCACTCAACACAACAATAACAATAACAATACAACAACAATAGAATGATACAACGCCACGACACACACACCACCACTGCTGTACACACACTGGCTGACGGCCGTTAGCGTCACCCACGCCTAATACCCTCGCGCCCTCTGGCGGTGTAGGCACACACTACATCTCCCCTTCAAGTGGTGGAGGGGGCGCTGTCGGCTCTGCAGACGTAATCGCTCAGATGCGACGGTGGTCTGCGTGTTCGGGCGCTCCGGCGGAATTGCGGGGTTCGTGAGGCTTCCGATGTACCGCCCACATTCTCCCCCGGCGGCGGCGGCGGTGATGCGGGTCTGCTTCTGGTCTCCTGCGACGTTAGCGGCGCCGTGCCAACAGATGGCGGCGGCTGCACTTCGAGCGGCGGCTGTACCACGGGCGAGGGTGTGTTGGCTGCTGGTCGCAGGTGTCTACGGTTGCGCCAGTAGAGACCGCCGTGAGGCAGGCGCACAGCGTACTGGCGGCGACGGCCAGTCATGGCGACCACGCCAGTCCGGTCCCAGCGACCGGATGTCGGGTCCTGGAGAGCCACCGTAGTGCCGGGCCGCAACGGCGGCAACACCTTAGCCGACCGGTTGTATTGGGCGACCTGCTTGTTGTGTAAGCTCGCCGCTCGCCGGTCGCACTCAGCGGTGGGCGGCTGCCACTCCGGCAGAAACGAGCGTGGATGCGCGGGAACGGCGGACGACACGGGGCGGCCGTACAAAAGCTGCGCGGGGGAGCGACCATCGGCACCCGGCGCGTTGCACAGCTCCAACAGACCGGCGACAAAGGCGTCTGTGTCGATGTTCCCGTCGTGCGCCGCCTTCTGAATGAGCCGCTTCACCCGTTTCACGGCGGACTCAGCGTGCCCATTAGAAGACGGGAAGTGCGGACTGGAGACACGATGGCGTATGTGCCAAAGTCGCAGAAATTCGGCCGTGTGGCGCGCCGTGAACTGTGGACCGCCGTCTGACGACAGTATGGTCGGAACCCCCGTCATGGCGAACACATGTCGTAGCATCTTCACCAGCTGGTGAGAGGAGGTGTCACGGCCACAGTCGAACACCAGTGGCCAGTTGGAGAACCGGTCCGCGCACACGAGGTAGGTCTTCCCTGCGTGTTGGAAAAAATCCGCGGACACCGATTCGAAAGGACGTGTCGGGTGCGGTTCCGTCAGGTATGGCTCTTTTTGCTGGCTGTCTTTGTACTGCAGACATTTTCGGCACGATGCTACGGCAGTGGCGATTTCGTTGTTCAGGCCCGGCCAGAAGACAGTTTGCCGTGCGCGTTGCACAGTCCTGGCCTGCCCCTGGTGACCGTCGTGGAGCCGACGGAGGGTGTCCTTCCGCAAACACCTGGGCACAAGCAGGCGGCAGCCGACCAGGATCAGCCCATGGTCCGCAGTGAGCTGGTCGCGCACGCCCCAGAATGGGTGGAGACTGGCGGGCAGCAGATGTTTGTGCTGAGGGAAACCGCCCAGCACGTACGTCATCAATTGGCGACACTCATCGTCGGCCAGAGACGCAGCTCGCACCGCCTCCAGGGTGGTGTCAATCGGTGACGTGCGATGACCCAGGTCGTCTGCGTCTGTGAACGCGTCCAGCGTCTGGACGAAGAATCCAGACGAGCACTCGTCAACGTCAGCGTCAGCATCAGCAGGCTGGGAAGGTGCGCGCGACAGAGCGTCGGCGATGTTGTGCTTTGCACCCGGTCTCCAGCTAGCGACAAAAGTCAAGTGCAGCAGACGCTGTCGCATACGTTGCAGGCGCGGGTTGGAGATGTCTCCGAGTGCCTTCTCGTTCAGTATCGGAACGAGAGGCTTGTGATCGGTGACCACACTGAACGTGGGGAGGCCAGCCAGATACTGATGGCATTTCTGACATGCCCACACAACTGCCAGCATCTCCAACTCACACACAGCATACCTGCTTTCGGTGTCGGACACAAATCGCGACCCACACTGGATCAGCTGCCAACGGCCTTGATCATCCCGCTGGCGAAGAACGAATCCGAGACCTTTCTCACGTGCTGCATCCGTCTCCAGCATTGTGGGCCGCGTTGGGTCGAAGTGACCAAGCACAGGAGGGCTGGCCAACGCGCGTTTTACGGCCGTGAAAGCAGCGTCGTGTTGTGACGACCACTGCCACTCGACGCCTTTGCGGAGCAGCTGGCGCAGGGGCTCAGCAGCGGAGGCGATGGAGTCCGAGAAGTCACCGAACTGGTTCGCCAAACCGAGAAAGGACCGCAGGGATGTAAGGTCCGTCGGCGCGGGAAATTCTGCGAGGGCTCGAAGCTGCGCGGGGGAGCGACCATCGGCACCCGGCGCGTTGCACAGCTCCAACAGACCGGCGACAAAGGCGTCTGTGTCGATGTTCCCGTCGTACATGGCGCAGCCGCTGCGAGACGAACAACAACAACAAGCTGGACCAGCTCACAGAGTTGGTGACTCAGCTCGCTCGCCAGCAGCTTGCAATGGCAGCCCCCGCCAGCTCGTCCGCAGTCGCCCCACACACCATGGCTCATTGTCAGCCACCAGCCCGTCTGGCCTACGCAGCATCGGCAGCCGACTTTACCTCCTGGAAGGAGCGCGTGCTGGCACACACCACACTGTCAGGCAGTGATAGCCTGAGCCCTGCGCAGCAGCAAGCGCTGCTCACGACACTGCTGGACGACGAGTGGTGCCGCGTCATCCGCCACTCACTGATGCGACGGCTGATTTGCCCGCCTGCATCCGCCTATTGGAGGAGCATCAGCAGTCGCAGCAGAATGTGCTGGTGGAACGCCGGCGCTTTTTCGCCCGTCGACAGCAAGACGGCGAAAATGTGGGCGAATTCTTGCGCTCGCTGCGAGAAATTGCTGCCAGCTGCGATTTTTGCGCTGCCTGCCGCGACGAGCGTTTGCGTGACCAGCTTGTTATGGGGACGTCCGACTCTGCCGCTCTGCACCAGCTCCTGCAAGTCGCGCACAGGGACCTGTCGTTGGACAAGGCACTCAAAATGTGCCAATCGGCTGAGTCAGCCCGCTTCAACGCTGCAGCTATGCGAAGCGCCTCGGCCGATGTGACTGGTTCCCCGGTTCCCCGCACAGAGGTCGCGGCTGTACGCCGTCAGCAGCCGCGCATGCGCAGTCAACTGAGCCGGCAGTCAGATCGCGACGATGGCTCCGCCCCTTGTGTGCGGTGTGGGCAGCATCACCAGTCGGCCCCGTGCCGCGCCGCGGAGAGCTTGTGTCGTCGGTGCGGAAAGCGCGGGCACTACGCGCGCGTCTGCCGCTCATCACAGCCCCGTGCTGGCCGTCGTCGGGACAATTTCGTCAGAGACGTCGCCGATGACACTGATGATGATGTTGACGGTGTTGTGAATGTCAATACACCTGCTTTGTGCTCGTATATCGGCGATGTTTTTGATGACTTTAAACACACGCGCGTAACCGCTATTAGCATCACCGTTTCTGCAGAGGGCCGCGCGCCGCGCGAGGTTAAGTGGCGATGCGATTCCGGCGCCGATGTGTCGGTAATTGACGCTGGGATTGCGCAGCAACTTGGAGTGGCCAACAATAGTTTGCGCCCACCGCGGTCACGCTTGCGGGTCGCCAACGGTCAGTTACTGCGGTGTCTGGGCACGTGCGAGGCAGTCTTGCGACTCGGTGATGCCTCCTGCCGCTCCACTCTGTACGTGGTGCCGTCAGTGCGCTGTGCTCTGCTCTGCTGGCGAGACGCAGTGGAGCTGCGTCTACTGCACCGCGCATTCCCTCGGCAGATGTCTCGCGAACAGCACCTGCAGCAGGTGACCGCTGGACCGGCAGCCACACCTCAGCAATGCCCGCGCTGGACCAACACAGCTCAGCCAACAGCGGCGGATCGTCGTTCGCATAGCGAGCAGCTTATAGCGGCCTTCCCTCGTGTGTTCTCCACGGACGGTCCTCTCCGGGAGATGAAAGGCGGGGCAATGCGGATCGATCTGCGCGATGAAGCGGTGCCGTACAACGTGACGGCTCCCCGCTCCGTGCCGTTCTGTCATCGCGCCCAGGCACAACAGCAGCTGGAGCTGCTTCAGCAGCAGGGCGTCATCGAGCCGGTCTCCCACCCGACAGACTGGTGCTCACCGATCGTCGTTGTCGGCAAGCGCAAGGCAGATGGCACGCCAAACGGCTGCCGACTCACGGTGGACTTCACACGCCTCAACCGCTTCGTTCGCCGGCCTACGCATCCGGTTCGCTCGCCTGTGGAGGCTGTCAGCAGTATGGGCCTCGGCAATCGGTGGTTCACCCAGGTGGACGCATTACAAGGGTACTTTCAGGTGCCCTTGCGGCGCGAGCACCGAGACCTCACCACCTTCATCACCCCGTGGGGCCGATTCAGGTTCTGTCGCGCGCCTATGGGCCTGGTCTCCAGCGGCGACGAGTTCAACCGACGCGGCGACGTCGCCTTGTCTGGCCTACCCGACTCCTGCAAGATCGTGGACGACGTGCTGGTGTATACCGCCAGCTACGACGAGCATCTGCAGCGAGTCTGGCAGCTGCTACAACGCTTCGACGACGCCGGCGTTACGTTGAACCTGCAAAAATTTATGTTCGCCGCCACTTCCGCCAATTTCTGTGGATTCCACATCAACGCCTCTGGATTCACCGTCGACCACAAGAAAATTCGAGCCCTCGCAGAATTTCCCGCGCCGACGGACCTTACATCCCTGCGGTCCTTTCTCGGTTTGGCGAACCAGTTCGGTGACTTCTCGGACTCCATCGCCTCCGCTGCTGAGCCCCTGCGCCAGCTGCTCCGCAAAGGCGTCGAGTGGCAGTGGTCGTCACAACACGACGCTGCTTTCACGGCCGTAAAACGCGCGTTGGCCAGCCCTCCTGTGCTTGGTCACTTCGACCCAACGCGGCCCACAATGCTGGAGACGGATGCAGCACGTGAGAAAGGTCTCGGATTCGTTCTTCGCCAGCGGGATGATCAAGGCCGTTGGCAGCTGATCCAGTGTGGGTCGCGATTTGTGTCCGACACCGAAAGCAGGTATGCTGTGTGTGAGTTGGAGATGCTGGCAGTTGTGTGGGCATGTCAGAAATGCCATCAGTATCTGGCTGGCCTCCCCACGTTCAGTGTGGTCACCGATCACAAGCCTCTCGTTCCGATACTGAGCATGTCTTGAGTCAAACGGAGACGTGATTGAAGATGCCGCATGGCTAAGACGAGATGACGCCACGCATATTAATATGGCAGAACTAGATGCGGTGGTCAAGGGCATCAATTTGGCCATTGTGTGGGAAATGAAAAGTATCGTATTGATGACGGACTCCGCAGTCGTGCATAAATGGGTGAAAGATGCGCTGTCTGAGTGTAATTTCACATTGTTCATCCGAGGCGCCAGAGCGAGTGATGCGCGAGATGTTCCGATATATTGAACGTTTGCTTACATGACATTCAACATTTGTATGTCTGTGTGTCTGTATACACGCGCAGCACTGGTCGCGTTGGCAGACGCCGTGTATGTGTGTGTGCAGTTATGTGTATGTGTGGGTGTGTATGTGTGCGCGTGTGCGTCTATCCTGTACTGTCTTGGTGGCGATGTAACTGGGGGAAGTATGGGCAGTGTAAAGGGGGTTCGATGACGCGTTGAGTTTCATGGGGAGTCGAGATCGAGCGTTCATGGTGTGAGTGTGAACGGTGCGCGGAAGCTTTGAGTGACAGTGTACGGCGGTGTGAAGAGTGCATTGTTCTTGGTGTTTTGTACTCGTTTCCGCGGTGTGAATATCGATTGTTGCGTGTATTTACTCGGTGTCATATTGTGCGATTGTGTGATTGTGTTATATATATTTCATCGTCCATCATTTCTTCTCCAATACAACGACAATCACACTCACACATTTGTGTTTTGTTACATATTGAATACACATAAAACATGTGGATAACGCATGGGACACAATAAACAACAATTATGAGGAGAGCAGTCGCAGGAAAATGTGGCATCAGTCTGAAGACTGTGATGTCCACCGACATTTACCATTGAGCTTGTCATGTCCACCGACATTTACCATTGAGCCTGTCATGTCCACCGACATGATCATGTGCAAACATTGCCGTGTTTTCATGTACAAACACTTCATGGTCTGAAGAAAGCCGCTTGTTATCTAGAGACACGCTAGACCACGCCTCTATCGTACCAGCGACGACAGCATAAAAAGGCTTATATAAGAAGCACCCTGTGGGCAAAGTCAGTTGAGGTTGCACGGCAGATTAGTGCGGTGATATTTGAGTGTATACTTGTGACTTTGTGATTTATATTTGTATGTGTCATTAAGCGTATCGGTATGAATGAGTGATGTGCGGCGAGAAGCGTGGGAGAGTTCTTGCTGTGCGGTGCTTTGGTGGATGTTTTATGGTGTTTTACGGTGTTTTGTGATGTTTTAGTTAGTGTTTAAATTTGGAGGATGTTTGTGTTATTTGTTCAAATCTCTATTTACCGTTGAGAAGATTATCATCAATAATACAATCGTGTTCTTGTTTGCTTGCTGTTTCGGGATATTGAGCTGTCGTTTTTCTGGATTTCTTGGAGTTCACAACTTGAAGTTTTTATTTGTCACAAGCTAACCGGCCAGTGTCCAAAATAAAATATGTCAAACGAACACCAGTTCAGTGAGGAACCACCCGTAAGGAATGAAGTGCGGGGCGATTTCGATTCGCGGCTCATACCGGAATTTGACGGGTCAGGTGATGTGGCACAGTGGTGGCTCAGGTGCGAAATGATGTGCTCATTGAAAGGTGTGGCACAGATGGCCGTTGTGCCGTTGAGGCTAGCGGGTGGGGCAATCACTGTATGGTCTCAGTTGCAATCAGCAGACAGACTGAACGCTCAAAGGACAAAGTCTGCTTTGTACACTGCAAGGACAATTAAGCATCCTGGTCTGAATTTCGTAATCGATTCTTGCAGCCTAATGAGTCCCCAGACGCTTTTCTCGCAGAACTTCGCAAGCTGGCAGAATCAGAAATCAGAAATCAGAAATGTATTGCCACTTTATACAACAAAGTATTGGCATGGATGAAAATATACATACAAATCACACAATGTACACACAAATGAAAATGCAACATAAGTTGCAACATAATGCAACAAAATGCAACAACATAAAATGCAATCCATCGGTAATGACACGGAAGATGCTCTGGAATGTGTTTTCGTGACCAGACTACCGAGCGAAGTATCAAAAGACGTTCAAGCAAGAGCGACCTCGGAAAAGCTGGACCTCGATGGGATGGCGGCGATGGCGCGGATGATTATGAACCGGAAACAGAATGAAGTGTGTTGTCAGGCGAGCATCGGACGCAAGACGGTTGGCGACGGCAATACTAGTGGGAGTCAACGGCGCCCAATAGAGAGGGAAGTGAGATGTTTTGTGTGTGGGCAGACGGGACACATCAGCCGATCGTGCCCGCAAAAATTGTCATCAGTGAAGTGTTTCTACTGCTCCAAGCTAGGCCACTATGCGAAAGATTGTCCGGAAAACTGCTATCGAGAGGGTGATTCAGCGCCGGCGCTCTCTCGGTCTCAGCAGTGGAGGCGCTTCCCCGCACGAGTGTCTGTGTCAACGGTCGGACCTGCGTGGCGTTAGTTGATAGCGGATGTTCGTGTTGCATAATGTCGTCTGCGTTGTGTGACAGTTGGACTCGACAAGCAACGCCGGTGAACATGCTCGGTGGTGCTTTTACCTGCGTTTGGGTGAGTAGTTGTGAGTTGGTGGTGGGAAATAAGTCTGCAGTCATCAAGGCGTTGGTTGTGAATGGAAAACCATGGAAATTTGATCTCATTTTAGGCATGGATGCCATCGTAGCACTTGGTGGGGTGAATATAGTTGACACGGGAGTTGACTTTGTTCGGTCAACCGAGAAAAGATGTTGCGCCGCACTTCCCGCGGTGAAAAGTGAAGGTCCTGGTCACGCAGCTGTTTTCGACAAAGAAGCTAATATGTGGACATGTCGGTGGAAGTGGAAAGATGACAAAGAGCCGGAGGTTTTCAAGAATACCGTGACTCAGTACCATATTCCGGTCAGTGCACAGTGCGAGTTCAACGTAAAGGTGGAGTCGTGGATCAAGAATGATTGGATGCGTCCATACGGCGAACAGAAATTCGGTCGTCCGCGCTGTCTGATCCCCTTGATGGCTGTCAAGCAGGTCAACAAAAACAAGATAAGGCCTGTATTAGACTTCAGGGAGCTGAACGAATACATCGATGCCTACTCCGGAGAAGCTGACGTGTGTCGTGAGAGGTTGCGGAATTGGAGGAGAAGATTTCTTGATCAAATTGTCTCTGCGATTTGAGACTGACTGATTGCAAGATTTGATCAAATTGTCTCTGCGAAAAGATCCAGCGCATCCCCTGGCAAAATGGCCTGATTCTCCGCACTTGAAACAGATGACATCTCGACTTGGGCGATTTGTACGGCTACCGGCTGATGCTTTGCCAACGGTGGCAGCTGCTACATTGCTTACGCGGCAATTGTCTGCAAGAAGCATTCTTGCTCTCTCCAACAACTGATGCAAGGTGAGAGTCTCTATCCTTGCACTGTTTCTCAGAGATGACCTCACGTGCTCAGGTAACCCAAAAAGAAACGCTCCTGATATTGTTTTTTCGCTCATGCCTCCCGCAATTTGAGCTAGCTTTTTATGTCTGCCAGATATGTATCCACTGGTTCGCACGGCTGCAAACGACGACGCTGCAGCAGCTCGTACGCTGTGAACGAATCGACATCAACAGCGTCGCGCAATGTCTTCTCCACTGTTTCGATGTCAAACTTGTCGTTCTCGGGAATCTGATCATACACTTTGTATGCGTGACCGAATAGTCTCAGTGGTACAACTGAAACCAGGTACCGCACTCCATGCAGACGACAGGTCCACTTGATACGTTTTCACCGACGTCACCACGAAATTCCGGAATCAACTTCACGTCGAAAGACGACTGGACATGCAGAGGAGCCTTGGATTTTTCGATAGACATTGCGATGATTATGGCCGAAATAGCTTGTAGTGGAAATAGAGATGTACTCAATGAAGATGAGGACGACGATGAAATGATAGCACTGAAATGCACTCTTGAAAACAAAACTTATAATAAACAATAAACACTTTGTGGCCTAGCACCAACCACAATTACAAATACACAACCAACACTCACAACGCTCAAAACCAGACTGCTTGTAGCTCGCTTCAGCCACACGCACAGGCGTTACACGTCACAATGTCAAAGTACAACGACCAATCAGCGCACAGTACTCGAGTCACGTGACAAGCCAAGTCACATGAACCACTCACACACGCAGACATACACACGCACATACACGGTAACTCGCATTCATGGAAAAGAGCAGGCACACCATTCGCGCACTTGAACATACACATACATACAGACATACAAACACACCTACGCGGTTACACGATTTCATCACACTGTACATACACATTACGAATACCTATTACACCTGTATATACGTTCACCAATAAAAAAACTCTAAATGTGAATATTTTAAATTTAAATTTGACAAAATATTATCCCTCAATCCACCCCATATTTAAACCTGCCCGTCGTGCGGAATAATTCAGAACACTAACACGTACAAAATAATGGAAATTCTAGCATTTAAACCCGCCCGTCGTGCGAAACAATTAATAATATTAAATTTGTATTCAATTCATAAGAGAAAAGGAATATGAATTAAAAAGGAAAGGAGTAAACCCATTGAAAATAAAAAATTCTATACTTTTATATTATTTTGACAAAATAGTTTGCCTAAGCCGCGTCATATTCATGCTGAATATTTCAAAACTCAGACACGAAACAATTAAAAATGACTAAGCTTTGATATCATAATGTTTTCAAAATATATTTATAACTTAACATCACTATCTAGCATTTAAACCCGCCCGTTGTGCGGAGCAATTAATAAAATGAAATTCATATTTAATTAGTAAGCATATTGCAAATTAAAAAAGATTATAGTAAATCAATAGAAATCCTAATCAATTGAAAAGTCTAAATTTCATTATTTTTTATTGTTATTTTGACAAAATATTATCCCTCAACCCGCCTCATTTTTAAACCCGCCAGTCGTGCGGAATAATTCAGAACTCGAACACGATCCGTTCTGGACCTTGAAGTCAAATCCGTGGGAGTACTACAATATTGCCCTATGAACATATTAGCCACAAATGCCCGAGAACTCCCATACTCTGCAATAGGGCAATATGTTCACCTCGGCCAGTGTAGTGTCAAAGGCGTACTAAGTGCGGTGAGTGCGACTGCGGCTTGTGGCCAATATGTTCACTTTTCACCATAGCGTAATTTCAGTGGTTTTCAACACAACGCACGAGTTCGTATACAACATATAGCTAGCACATAACGTACTGTGCGGTTATTGATTAGGTTAGGTTAGGTTGGTCAGGTTAGGTCAAGTTTGGTTAGGTCAGCTTACTGAACCTAGCCAATAACCACGCACAGTGCGTTAGGTGCTAGTCATCTGTTGTATACGAACTCGTGCGTTATGTTGAAAACCACTGAAATTACGCTATGATGAAAAGTGAACATATTGGCCACAAACCGTAGCCGCACTCACCGCACTTGCTACGCCTTTGACACTACACTGGCCGAGGTGAACATATTGCCCTATTACAGAGTATGAGAGTACTCGGGCATTTGTGGCTAATATGTTCATAGGGCAATATTGTACTAGATCCAACTAACGGATTTGGAAATCCGTTAGTTTTGTATATGAACTGGTTTTACACGGTGAAATTAAACGTTCTATTGTCTATAGTTGCTGCCCCCGGGACATTATTATCTCATAAACATGATCCATCGCTTAGTTTACGTTTGAAGCCCTTGATCTATACCATTGAGCCCGCGCAGTTAGGTCACCTCATATTCAAGCATACACACACAGACAGACAGATAAATTTTTTTATCTATTTATATATATATATATATATATATATTTGAACCCGCCCGTCGTGCGGAACAATTCATAAAGTAAAATTCATATTCAATCCATAAAATAAACTGAATACAATTTAAAAATCAAAAAATTTTACCTGTAAATACGTTCACCAATATAAACTCTAAATGTGAATATTTTAGATTTAAATTTGACAAAATATTATCCCTCAATCCGCCTCATATATGAACCTGCCCGTCGTGCGGAAATATTCAGAACACACACACATAACAAACAATGGAAATTCTAGCATATTGTAGTGTCTGTCTATGCTTTTATTAATTAATCTGTTGATCATTTTCATTCCTCATTCAATATTTATAAATATTTTAATTCAAGTATTTTACTTTGTATTTGCTTGTTTAATTTTCAGTTAATGACAAATGAATGTCGTTCAAATCAAGACGTTTAGATTTGTTACTTGTTTCGTCAAGGCATTCACTATTTTCGGTTTATTGCTATTTGTATTACATTTTATGTCATGTTAATTAATTTCATTGTAAACTTACTGATTAATTTGTTATATGTGATTTATATTAAATGTTTTTATATATTTGCATCAATAGACGCTATCGCTGATTGGTACGCCAAAGCAGAAAATACTAGAATGTTCCGAGGCGTCAAGTATGTTGTGTGTGGACGAGAATACACTCTCGCTTGTGCGTCCGAACCTTGTTTCATATGTTTCATGTTATGTTGTGTGTGGTAAAATTGATTTAACCAGAGTGAACCACCACAATATAATGGTACCCGCCCGTCGTGCGGAACAATTCATACTATTAATTTGTATTCAATTCATAAGAGAAAATAAATATGAATTAATAAAGAAAAGAGTAAAACCATAAAAAGTCTAAATTTATATATTTTTATATTATTTTCACAAAATAGTTTGCCTAAACCGCCTAATATTTAAACCTGCCCATCGTGCTGAATAATTCAGAACTCAGACACGAAACAATGAAAAATGACTAAACTTTGTTATCATAATGTTTTCAAAATATATTTATAACTTAACATCACCATCTAGCATTAAAACCCGCTTGTGGTGTAATTTGGGGAAATTCCAAAGTTGATGTTGGCAGTGTTGACATTTTGGTGTAGGTGGTAGGAAATACAAAATTCAAAATCAAAACTAATCTATTCAACAACAAACCACACTTCCATCAATCACAGCTACATACATTACACACACACAAACCCAATACGCAATAAACATTTTAGCACCAAAGTTGCCACTGTGATAATATTTTCGCTAAATGTTTTCCAGCCAACAGGCAGTTCTATATTAATGTTGTGTGTTGCGTATTTGGATGCTTTGATTCAGATGAGTGTGTGTGTTCGTGATTGAGTGGTCGTTTGTTAAATATAGCCAAGTTCTTGATGTTTATTCTCGAATTAGTAATTGCAAAAGGTTCAATTGAATATATAACAATATATTCAACAAACGATTTGATTAGATAACTTCTTCCATAGATTATGGATTACATTTATTATAGATCATAGATTACATTTATTTCAGTACAATTGACTTGGAAGCAGCGTATCACCAGATTCCTCTCCGAGATGTGGACCGACCTTACACCGCATTCGAGGCGAACGGAAAATTGTACGAATTTACGCGGGTTCCGTTCGTAGTAACCAACGGAGCGACATGTTTTCAACAGACACTAGACGAGATCATTGAGAAAGAAAACCTCGAGGCGACATTCGCATACATAGATGATATTACGATATGTGGACGTACGTTGTAAGAACACAACCGCAACTTGTGCAGATTCAAATCGGTCGCTGCGAAATATGGTCTCACGGTAAACGAAGAGAAGTGCGTGTATTCACAGGAATCCGTTTCACTCCTTGATCACGTCATCACGGAAAGGGAAATAAAACCGTACCCTGAACGTATGAAAGCGTTAATCGAAATGAAGGAGCCCCACAACTTGCCGAGTCTCAAGAGAACCATGGGGCTACTGTCTCACTACACCAAGTGGGTGCCAAAATTTTCGCAAAATTTCGTCCGCTCATATCGACACCAAGTTTTCCCTTGTCAAAATCAGCTTCGGAAACTCAGCTTCACTTTCTGGAATAAACGATGACATGATATTTACTGTGGAAACCGATGCTTCCGCTGACACTATAGCCGCCTCACTGACTCAGGAAGGGAAACCAGTGGCCTTCTTTTCGCGATCATTGTCAGATTCAGAAAAACGACAGTATAAGGTAGAGCGGGAGGCGTGTGCCATCGTGGAAGCACTAAAGAAATGGCGCCATTTTCTGCTGGGACGCTGATTTAGGCTGTTAACAGATCAACAGTCGGTAAGAATTATGTTTGATGCCAAAAATCATGGTAGAATAAAGAATGAGAAGGTCATGAGATGGAGGCTGGAACTCAGCTGTTTCAACTTCGACATAATATACAGGCCTGGCGGGCGAAACCATGTGGCAGGCGCCCTTTCTCGTGCATCTGGAATTGTATCGTCAATGACAAATTCATGCGATTTAAAACGTGTTCACGTGACTCTGTGTCTTCCAGGAGTGCAAAGAATGTATCACCTTGTACGACAAATAAATTTACTATCTTCAATGGAAGAAATTCGTTCGGTGACCCGAAAATGTGAAGTGTGCGCGAAAATTAAACCAAGATTTATCAACAAGACCGGAACACTGATAAAGGCCACACGACCGTTTGAACGATTGTCGATAGATTACAAAGGACCACTGCCTTCTTTGTCTGCGAATAAGTATATTTTGAATATAGTTAATGAGTATAGTAGATTCTCATTCGCAGTCGCGACCCAGGATACGTCGGCCGCCACTACGATCAAGTGTCTTTGTTCATTGTTCTCTGTTTGGGGACTACCTGAGTATGTCCATTCGGATAGGGGGCCGACATTTGTATCGACTGAATACCAGACGTTTATGCATGAAAAGGGTGTGGCTACTAGTTACTCTTCTTCCTATAACCCTCGCGGTAACGGGCAAGTCGAAAGGGCAAATGGCACTTTGTGGCGGACAATAACATTAACGCTCGCGTCTCGTGATCTACCGATTGAGGCGTGGGAGTCAGTACTTGACGATGCGCCACACAGCATGAGATCTTTGCTGTGTGTAGCCACCAACGAGACCCCACATGAACGGATGTTTATTCATCCTCGAAAGGCGATGTACGGTGAAGCTCTTCCATCATGGCTGAAAGTGAACGAAAACGCTTTGCTCAAACGCTCTCTGAGAAGGTCGAAATACGAACCTGATACAGAGGAAGTACGAGTTTTACATGTAAATCCTCAGTGGCTGAAAGTGCTCCACGCAGGCGGAAAGGAGTCAACTGTTCCGTTCAGACATCTGGCGCCGACGGGTGAAGAGAGCGTTCGTGGTGAAAACTTACCTGTTGAGACGGAGCAAGCGGAGCATCTGTGCGGCCCAACTAAAGCAAATCCAGCCGTGGAGAATTTACCTCAACAAACCGTGGATAATGCAGAACCCAGTCCAGGACCATATGATGGTCACATTGACGTAGGTGACATTGGGTCGGGACCAGCCAAATTACCAACTCCGGAACCTCGCAGGTCGGGTCGTAATCGGCGTTAACCAGATTATTTGTCAGATTACGTCCGTTAACATCCATTATTTCCTAGACGTTTGTTTTGTGTGTTCATGTACGCCCCCTTGAGGTTTCGCAGTCGTGTTGGTTTAAGTGGGGGAGAATGTAGTGTAATTTGGGGAAATCCCAAAGTTGGTGTTGGCAATTCTATATTAATGTTGTGTGTTGCGTATTTGGATGCTTTGATTCAGATGAGTGTGTGTGTTCGTGATTGAGGGATCGTTTGTTAAATATAGCCAAGTTCTTGATGTTTATTCTCGAATTGGTAATTGCAAAAGGTTCAATTGCATACATGACACCGCCCGTTTTGCAGAACAATTAATAAAGTAAAATGAATATTGAATTAACAAAAAAAGATTAGAAATTAAAAAAGAAAAAGTAAACCCATAAAAAGTCTTAACCAATAGAAAAGTCTAAATATGAATGTTTTTATTTTAGAAGTGGCAAAATATTTTCCCTCGAACAGCCTCGTATTTAAACCCGCCCGTCCTGCGGGATTATAAATAAACTTTAATGAATCAAAAAGCAAAAAGCTTATCCAATAGAAAAATATAAATTTGTAAATTATTGTTTTAATTATTGACGAAGTTTTTTTCCCTCAACACTGCTCAAATTCACACCCGTCCTTCGTGTGTAGTAATTCAGAAGTGTAACACTATCAAAACAATGAAACCTTCTGTCATCTCTATAATTCCAGATTTATGCTTCCGCTAAAACAGCATATGCATATAGTTGGCATTGCATGATATTACAACCCATATCCTTATGCAACTCAAGCGTTTGGTCGTGTTTCAGTCGTCGCCGTGTGTGGTTGTGTTTTCGTGGGTTCTCTTATCTTTGTGTTGATCTTGTGTGTGCTTCCCCTGTTCGGACAAGGGATTAGCCATGCCCTCTGCTGCTGCTCCTCCCTCTGCCAACCGTGTTTGTCACTGTGGTGACTCGCTCAAATCAGGGGCGTATATACAGTGCCAGGGTTGTAGTGAGTCGTTCCATGCATCTTGCGCTGCTCTATCCACCCCTGCATTGAATGCAATTAAAAAGCATCGCTTGTTCTGGATCTGCCCAACTTGCAAGAATGAGTTTTGCTCATTTAAGCAGTCTCCTCCAGCGGAGAAATTGTCTGAAATATGCAGCCAGCTCACTGACATAAAGACGTCAGTGACGACCATAGAAACGACCATCGGTCTACACACCTGCGGTAAACCAGCCAGCGTAACAGAGTGTCTCGCCCCACACCGCACCCACGCACCCGTAAAACGATCGTATACCGTAGTCGTGCGTGCCGGCGAACACAAAATTCACCAGGACGAGCTCAAATCGGTCCTGAAGACTGAGCCTATTCTCGCAGCAGGATCTTCTGACAACAAAATCGTGCTCAAGTGTGGCTCTCAGGAACAGGTGGACCGGGTGGCTGCATCTGTTCGCAATAACATGCATGACGTGAAGGTCGCTATCCCTGCTCCTATGCTGCAGCCGAAAGTCACAGTGGTCAATATCCCACTTGACTCGACGCCGGATAGTCTTGCAACATCTATTCGGCTGAAAAATTCGGTTTTAGCTGATGCCTCGCCAGCGGACTTGAAGGTACTCTTCATTTCAAAGACGCGCGCTGGTGCTGGTCTCGGAGTTCTATCAGAGTCGCCGGCGGTTCGTCAGTCCATCAAGAGGGCTGGTGATCGTCTATTCGTCGATCTGACGTCATGCCCTGTGTATAACCGTTTTTGGGTGGCACGATGTCACCGCTGTGCTCGTCTTGGACACACGTCATCCCGCTGCTCCCCAAGAAATCATACGTGTTGTGGCATTTGCGCGGGGTCTCATCTGTCAAAGGATTGTCCAGATAAGTCCTCAGTGTGCTGTGTCAACTGTCGTCAGTCTAATCGTCCGCATGATCACTCATCGTTCTCGCCCCAGTGTCCCTCACTCGTCGCTGTCCGAAACGCCCTGCGTAGTCGGACGCTGTTAGCTGAGCAATGTAGCGTTGATCAGTCCGTTTCCGTATCTCCACTGCGTTCGTCATGTGACCAATGACTAATGTCTTCAGCTGATATTCCCACCACACCGTTATCTTCTACAAATGGTTTTCCTGTGCAACTGTTCTGCAAGTCTGCTGATCCTGATTATTCGCACAACAGCCTGCTGGGCTTACTCAACATACGCTCGGCTAGGAATAAGTGTCCATATAGCTCCGAGCTTTTACTGTCTCATAACTTTGCTTTTCTATGCCTGGTCGAAACATGGCTCCTGGATACTGATTTCGGTTCTTTCTCAGCTAATCTCCCTGCTACTTACAGCGTACTGCATGCTCCTCGCTCTTCTTCTGGGTCTGTCAAATCCTCCGGTGGCGGTTTAAGTATTGTATATGTTCTGATTTACCTTGCCCCACAAGAAACACACCCAGTAAAAGTACACACTGATATTGCACAGTACACGTCACAGGCAGCGTACACCAATACTACTCGAACACAACTGCCACATGTCAATGTCACACCACTAGCACACGCGCATACATACAGTCAGTTAGCACATACACACAGTCAGTCAGCACATACACACAGTTAGTGTAGCTGGGTCATATTCGCAGGAGCGCACTCCGTAACGCGTAGGGGAGCTAACTCCCAACACCTCCCCCATCAGAACTCATATTTCCTCAATGAGTCTGGCTGGTCGGCGGCGTGTTCTCGCTGATCTTCTGAGTGCCGGCTCATCAGGAATTACCTGATCAGTACCGTCCACTTGGTCTCGTTTTGGAGAACTACCTCTCTCGGGTGATGCAGTCTTTCTATCGGCAGACTAAGCTGGCTCAGTGCCCAGGTGTCTGTTTTGCTGAGGCGGTTTTGCGTGAGCGAACCGTCGTCTGATGAAGCGTCTGTTGCGACATAATACTCTGCCGCTTGTCATTCGAATGAGGTATTTCCGATTTGGATTTACCGCAACAATAACCCCGTACCGAGACCATTGCTTTGTAACGGGGTCTTGAACAGCAACTTGGTTGCCAATTGACAGTCCATGTAGATCACGCGATGTCTGATTGTAACGCCGAATCGTCGGAGATGGCGTGCTATCGGCCACGTCAGCGATGGTTTGCCACTTCTGGCTGAAGGCTCGTCGATGAGCCGGGAGTCTGTCTTGTATTGGTCGTCCAAATAATACTTGAGCAGGAGAAAGTCCATTTGCACATGGTGTATTGCGATATTGCAATATAGCGCGCGTCCACTGCTCTCGATCCAAAGTTTTGCCGCGTCGGCACCAACACTTTGCGATGATTTTCTTGATGCTTTTCACACCAGCTTCCGCCCTCCCATTCGATTGAGGATAGTTGGGCGACGAATATCTTGGCTCCACATCCCAGCGTCGCAGAAAATCACGGAAGACGTTTGATGTGAATTGTGGCCCACCGTCTGAATACCACACATCTGGTACTCCGGCGAAACAAAACATGTCCTGCAGTATATAAATTAATCGTCGAGTACTGCTATCGGTGCCCAGCTCTCCGATAGTTGGCCAACCAGAGAAGTGATCAACCACTACCAAAAAGTGTTTCCCACCATATTCCGCCAAGTCCGCTGATACGACTTGGAAAGGTCTTTCGGGCAGTGCGTGACGACGGTAGGTCTCTTTCTGCTGTGACGGAAGCCTTTGCTGACATGATTCGCAGGCTTTCGTTGCGGCTTCTATGTCACGATCAATCCCAGGCCAATATACAGTTTGTCGTGCTCTGGCTTTACACCGTTCTTGTCCTTGGTGTCCTTCGTGCAGCAAAGTCAGAATTTGTTTACGCATGACGCGAGGAATGATCAGTCTTTGCCCACAAATGACTAATCCATCATCTTCAGTAATCTCCGGATGTTTCGGCCAGTACGACCTCAGAGTATGTGGCAATTGCTGTTTGGATGTCGGAAATCCGTGCCGAACATATTTCCTGAGTAGTCGGAGCTCGGGATCAGATTCGGACTTACACTTCACTTCCTGTAGCCGTATGTTCAACCCTGACTCGCGTGTCGATTGAGCTATTAATACACACAGTGACGGCTCGTCGTTGTCTTCGGCTAGTTCGTCAGAAAGTTGTGGCTGTCGAGTGGGTGCTCGAGACAATGCGTCTGCGGCTTCATTGTCAGCACCTTTGCACCATGTCATGTGAAAATTGAACTCAGCGGCTTTTAAACGCAATCGTTGAAGTCGCGGGTTGTCGATCTCGTCCAGCCGCTTTGAATTGAATATGGGGACCAACGGTTTATGATCGACGATCAGGTCAAAGTGTTGTCTTTCCACCAGGAACTTGCGACATTTGTGCAATGCCCAACTCACGGCAAGTGCTTCGAGCTCAATGGTTGCGTAGCGCGACTCCGTGTCGCTGATGAATCGCGAACCGGCTTGCACGACTCTCTACTCGCCATCTTCTTGCTCTTGTGACAGTATGAAGCCTAAGCCATGAGTGCGACTAGCGTCGGTTGTCAGCGAAGTTGGTCGACTCGGGTGATAGAAAGCCAACACTGCATTTGATGACAATATTTGTCTGGCATTTTGAAACGCACGATCATGACTGACGTCCCACAAGAACTCGTTGTTCTTCTTCAGAAGGCTGCGTAACGGTTGAAGTGCACTGGCGACAACCTTGGAGAATGACGCTATTTGATTGGCAAGGTCGAAAAATGCTCTCAGCTCTGTGATGTTCCGTGGGGTAGGGAACTGAGCCAATGCGTCGGTGAGATCAGTGTCTAAAAAATAACCATTTCTTTTTCTGCTGATGCCATATGGGGCTCTTAAAAATTTGTACCGCCCAAAAGGTGTCAAGAACGTTGTGAGACTTTGGCTTGTTTCGTCCAGCTCACACTGGTGATAACCTTTGAGCGCATCGAAGGTTGCAAAATACTGTGCGTCAGATTGTGAAATAGATGACACAACATCTGCCGGACTGTCGCTCATGTAAGGCTCCCTGACGACATACCGATTTAGGCGCGTCAGATCGATGCAAAGACGAATTTTGTCGCAATGTTTTTTTGGTGCCACGACTATTGGGGCACACCAGTCCGACGTTTCAGTCGTTGGAGTGATAACGCCGCTCCGTACGAGAGTGTCGAGTTCATCTTTGAGTTTGTCTCTTAGAGCGAACGGTATCCTTCTGGTTGATGTAACGCAGAAAGGCTTGGCGTCTTCACGAAGAGCAATTTTGAATTTTTCACCCGGAAGTGGTCTGATGATTCCGTCAAAAACTTGAGGAAAACGCTGCATTATGTCATCGGTGATTTCTTTCAGCACTTTGGCATCAACATCGCTTGCTGGATGTGAGAACATCGCCTTTGAAGGTTCACTAGCGACGGGATGTGCCTTTACAGTACCACTAGCGTCGATATTGCACAGTACACGTCACAGGCAGCGTACACCAATACTACTCGAACACAACTGCCACATGTCAATGTCACACCACTAGCACACGCGCATACATACAGTCAGTTAGCACATACACACAGTCAGTCAGCACATACACACAGTTAGTGTAGCTGGGTCATATTCGCAGGAGCGCACTCCGTAACGCGTAGGGGAGCTAACTCCCAACAGTATATAAGTCAACTCTTTCATTTTCTATACTTGCTGTCGCTCAATTTACTTCACAAGCTTTTGAATTCTTGCCGCTATCTTTATCTTTACCCTCCATGCCAAAATTGGGAATTCTAATTGTATATCGCCCAAATCACCCTGGTACTACACCCATGTTTCTTGACGAGTTTAATTCTCTTATATTTAAATTCTCTCAACTCTTTTTGGATAACTTCATAATTGTCGGCGACTTTAATTTCTGGCTCGACAATCCTCTGGCTAATCCTTTTGCGTCCGATTTTCTTTCACTTCTTAATTCTCATAACTTGGTGATATCAAATTCCACTCCTACTCACACAGCTGGCCATGTTCTCGACATTATCATTTACCCTTCGACTTTGAGCAAGTTTCGTCTTTATGATACACTCACATTTCCTCCCGACAATACTTTTTCCGATCATTCTCTCCTTTTTTGCCAATTATACTATTCTCCTCCCGCACCATTCAAGGGCCCCTACATCTTTTCCGCACGTGATTACAGGTCGTTCTGTCCTATCATTTTTCAATCTTTGATCTCCTCTCTTTTGCCTCCCATTACCTACCACGGCATTCATCCCAAATGTGTGTTTGATTTTCTGTCATCTTCTCTCAGTGAGATCAATGAACGATTATTTCCACTGATCACTCGTCGTGTTCGCTCACAGACCCGTCCCCCTCCGTGGCTTTCGTCGGACTTAGTTCATATGCGAACTTTGTCCCGCCGTCTTGAGCGTAGGTGGCGTCACTCTCGGTCGCCTAGTGACTGGGACTCTTTTTGCTCTGCTCGACATTCGTTTCTTTCTGCACTGACCACGGCCAAAGCCGATTTTTATAAGTCACGCCTTGCAGACTGTGCTCGTTCTCCTTCGCGTCAGTGGTCCACTCTAAAACAGTTGGCAGTTGGCAGCTCCTCTCCCAATCCTATTTCGGCTTCTACTTTTGCTCAATTCTTCCCTCAAAAACTAAATTCGGTTCGTGCCCTACTTCCTACAGCCACTACAGTTCTCACTCATACTACTTCATCCTCCACTCTGTCTAGTTTCTCCCATATCTCGGTAGCTCATACTTCTCGCCTTATTAAAAAACTTAAAATTTCTCGTTGTCCTCTCGATCCGATTAATTTCTCTGCTTTGTCTGACTCTATTCACCTCCTTTCCCCCATTTTTTTCCATCTCATCAATTCTTCTTTTCTACATGGTTTATTTTTTGCTGATAAATCTGCTATTGTCACACCAATACTGAAAAAACCCACTCTTGACCCTAACTGTCCTGGTAATTACCGCCCTGTTTCCGTTCTGAGCTTCACTGCCAAGCTGCTGGAGTCGGCCATACACGAGCAATTATCACCTTTGATAAACACCGTTATCGATCCTTTTCAATCTGGCTTTGTATCTAATCGTTCCACTGAATCTCTCCTTTTGTACCTATTGAACGATATCTTCAATCATTTTGCCTCTGGTGACTCTGTTCTGCTTGTTCTGCTGGATCTCTCTTCGGCATTTGACCTCGTCGATCATGCAATTTTGTGTGACGACCTTGCCGCTATTGGACTCTCTTCTACGGCTCGTTCATTGATGAAGTCATACTTTTCTAATCGTTCTTATTCTGTTCGCTCTAATTCCACTTTTTCGAGTTCTGTAAAACTTTCCAGTGGCGTACCTCAGGGATCAATATTGGGTCCGTTATTGTTCAATTTGTATATGTCTTCTCTCTGTCCAATTCTTCATCGTTTTCCTATTTCTTACCACATTTATGCGGATGATCTACAGCTTTACTTTCCTATCTCAAAATTTTCAGAAAATTGCATTTCTGCGGTTTTGAATAATATTACTTTCTGGGCTTCATCACGCCACCTACTTTTGAACCATTCCAAGTCTGAATATATTGTGTTTCATCCTCCCAAATTATCTCCTCCAATAATTCCATTACCCCTATCTCAGTGTGTTCGTGATCTTGGTGTACATTTTGATCACAATCTCTCTTTCTCAATTAACATATCACGTGTGACTCGCTCCTGTCGTCTTATTCTCCGCCAACTGTATCCTATCCGTAGATTCCTTGATAATGCTACAGCAATCACACTTGTACATTCCATTCACGTTGTAAAATATGATTTACGACTGTTACTCAAGGTCATATTCGGGTAGAAAGCATGCATACACGCTGTTCAACTGGAAAACCCACATGACCATGATAAATTCAGCTATATCGCGTACACTGGCCATTTGAGGTGCGCTGTGATTCTGAGAACAAAACTCAATTTGCCCAAGTATTTGTGGTCTTTGTGGCTCACACCTACCGTCTGATAAACCAGTCATGTAGAAACTCACAGACACATACACACACATTTGCATACACATACACACATACGAAACAATGAAAATTTACTTGACTTTTTATCATAATGTTAATTTTTAATTAGCAATATTTTTATGAATTGTTTCGCACAACGGGCGGGTTTTAATGTTATCTATATATGCTACTAGCATTAAAACCCGCCCGTTGTGCGGAGGAATTCATAAAATGGAATTAATATTCATAAAAATTCATATTCATAAATAATATTCCAAATTGAAAAAGAAAATGAAAACTCATAAGTGTTTTACTCAATAGAAAAGTCCAAGTGTGAATATTTTTATTTTTATTTTGACATAATATTTTCCCTCAACCCGCCTCATATATAAACCCACCCAATGTGCGGAATAATTCAGAACACAAACACGTAACAAACAATGAAAATTCTAGCATGTAAACCCGCCCGTCGTGCGAAACAGTTCATACTATTAAATTTGTATTCAATTCATAAGAGAAAAGGAATATGAATTAAAAAAGAGTGGAGTAACCCCATAAAAAAAGTCTAAATTTCTATATTTTCATATTTATTTTCACAAAATAGTTTGCCTAAACAGCCTCATATTTATACATGTCCGTCGTGCTGAATAATTCAGAAATCAGACACGAAGCAATGAAAAATGACTACACTTTTTCATCATAATGTTTCCAAAATATTTTTATAACTTAACATGACCGTCTAGCATTGAAACCCGCCAGTTGTGCGGAGCAATTCATAAAATAAAACTCATATTTAATTCATAAACATATTGCAAATTAAATAGAAAACAGATATACTCATTCAAATCTTACTCAATTGAAAAGTCTAAATTTAATTATTTTTATTTTTATTTTGACGACATTTTTTCCTTTAACCCGCATCATATTGAAACCCGCCCGTCGTGCTCAACAATTCATAAAATAAAATGCATATTCAATAAAACAAAAACAAACAAACATGTATTTGATATAGCGCCAAGTAGAGCAGAGGCACGTAAAAGAGTAAAACTGGTTGCGAACAATATAAAGGAGTATTAGCTCATAGATGGAAAATAAATGAGCCAGCAAAAAT
Organism: Sacculina carcini; assembly: GCA_916048095.2. Lineage (NCBI taxonomy): Eukaryota > Metazoa > Arthropoda > Thecostraca > Sacculinidae > Sacculina > Sacculina carcini. The sequence goes on along the minus strand of OU696592.1, from coordinate 4,604,935 downwards.
AATACACATGATAAAAAAGAGAAAAAGGAGTATAAAACAGCAAAAGAAATATCTTACACAGTAACATACATCTCATCACACATCACATCATAGATTAACACTGGTAACCAAGAAAAACAAATGTAGAGAGAACAAGATTTAGTGCTGTCGGAATGGAGGAGTTAGAGGTGTGGGCAAAGATAGCAAAAAATTTTGCAGAGCAGAAGAGAATGAGGAGTATGATTTTTGCTTCAGGACATGAGGAAGAAGTTGATTGTAAAGACGGGGAGCAGAAAAGTAGAATGATTTGGCTGACCAGCTTGACTCATGAAGAGCAGGAGGAGAAACAAGAGGTACAGGACGACGACTGGAAGGTCGCTCGCTGCAATGTAGGAGGGTAAGTAAGTAGGAAGGAGGGAATGACGAGTGAAGAAGTTTATATACAAGACAGCAAAGCTTATGATGGATCCTCGAAGGGACTGGCAGCCAGCCTAGTTGCCGAATATGTACAGAGGTAGGTGTCCTAGGTGGAAGACGCAAAACGAATCGACAGGAAAGGTTAATGATTAACTGATGGCATCGAAGAGATTTTTGAGGTAGGTGAAAAAATAGAGAATTGCAATAGTCGAGACGGGAGAAAATAAAGGAATTAACTAGAAGCAGTGCAGACGATTCGTCGATGTGTCGGCGTATAGGGTAGAGTTGGCGCAAGATGAATCGACAGGATCGGGTAAGGTTTGAAAGATGCTTGGAGAAGTCGAGTGAAGGATCAAAGACAATGCCCAAACTACGAATATGAGAGGAGAGGGACAAATGAAGACAGTTCGGAGATATCCTAGGAGGGTGAAATAAAATATACTCTGTCTTATCGGGATTCAAGAGGAGATCTCTGGAGGTCGCCCCGGCAACTATGTTGGATAGAAGTTGGTCAATGAGATAACTGTTAGAAGACGAAAAAGGGAAGTTAATTTGGATATCATCCGCATAAATGTGGAAAGATATAGGATAGGTGCGGAGGATCGGTATTTGCTGTACTAATAATGCTAATAACTAATAATGCTAGACGGTGATGTTAAGTTATAAAAAATATTTTGGAAACATTATGATGAAAAAGTTCAGTCATTTTTCATTGTTGCGTGTCTGAGTTCTGAATTATTCAGCACGACGGGCATGTATAAATATGAGGCGGTTTAGGCAAGCTATTTTGTGAAAATAAATATGAAAATATAGAAATTTAGACTTTTTTATGGGTTTACTCCACTTTTTTTTAATTCATATTCCTTTTCTCTTATGAATTGAATACAAATTTAATAGTATGAACTGTTTTGCACGACGGGCGGGTTTACATGCTAGAATTTTCATTGTTTGTTACGTGTTTGTGTTCTGAATTATGCCTCACAATGGGTGGGTTCATATATGAGGCGGGTTGAGGGAAAATATTATGTCAAAATAAAAATAAAAATATTCACACTTGAACTTTTCCATTGAGTGAGACACTTATGAGTTTTCATTTTCTTTTTTAATTTGGAAAATTTTTATGAATATGAATTTTTATGAATATTAATTCCATTTTATGAATTCCTCCGCACAACGGGCGGGTTTTAATGCTAATATATATATATATATATATATATATATATATATATATATATATATATATATTTCTTTTATGTATATATAAAAGAAATTATCTGTCTGTCTGTGTATGTATGCTTGAATATGAGGTGACATAATTGCGCGGGTTCAATGGTATAGATCAGGGGCTTCAAACGCAAACGAAGCGATTTTATGAAATAAAAAAGTCCCGCGGTCAGCAACTATATACAATAAAACGTTCAATTTCACCGTATAGAATGAATTCATATACAAAACTAATGGATTTGACTTCAAGAACCAGAACGGATGGTGTTCGAGTTCTGAATTATTCCGCACGTCGGGCGGGTTTAAATATGAGGCGGGCTGAGTGAAAATATTTTGTCAACATAAAATTAAAAATGATGAAATTTAGACTTTTCAATTGATTAAGGTCTTTATGAGTTTACCTTATTTATTTTTTAATTTGCAATATTTTTATTAATTGTTCCGCACAACGGGCGGGTTTCAATGCTAGAATGTAGAATGTATCATATTAGCTCCAAGCATTGATAGTGCGGTTTTATTGTGTACAATTTAATTAATGCTACACTATACTGAACAGAAAGGCTTTATTGTCATTAATATTTACACATGAATGGTTCCGCACGACGGGCGGGTAAACTAATTTCCTATTAAGTTAAAACATGAAATATTCTGTTTGTGCTCACAATCTAGCAAAAAATATCAATTTACTTTATCAGTAAATATTGGTGTGATGTAGATAGGAGTGAAGCTTACATGAAGTGTGGGTTTAAACAATAGCGGAATACACGACAGTTTTCTAGCAGTCAATATTCTAGCGGTAATATTAGATTAATACTCCAAATGATGTTGGGAATAATGTGAAGCTATAAATATATTTTGGAAACATTCTGGTAAAAAGTAATAGAGATAATACGTAGCAGATCATAGATAGCATATGGGGTTTAATATCCATGTAATCCGAAAAATACCAGTTATAGCCATATAATGCATCAGTGAGAGCATTAATCAGGAATTATAGAGAGGGAAAGATTTTTCATCATTTTTCATTGATTTTGTTTCGTGTTTGATTTCTGAATTACATCGCACGACTGCGCGTGTAAATGTGAGACGTGTTCAGAGAAAAGCATTTTTATAAGTCTATAATTTAAATAAGGATATACAAATTTACACTTTGTGACTTTTCTATTGGTTTATACTTTTAATTCAGACTTTTCTATTAGATTCGCTATTATCTTTTAACAATGGATCCACTGTTGCGCTACTGGCTAACTTCGCCAAAAGCAACACAGATGCTGTAGTTTCAGTTATATTACCATGCATTAACAGTACATAATAACACATAACAATACATCATAAAATCATGTACAATACAGAACAAGTGCATATGAATGCTGATGTGTATTTCAACATACATTTTCAATCATGCTGATGTGTATTTCAACATACATTTTCAATCATGCTGATGTGTATTTCAACATAGATTTTCCGTTATGCTGATGTGTATTTCTGATGTGTATTTGATGTGTATTTGTAGCTGAATTCATAATCAAATGCAAAAGGAAAGCGCAAAAAATACATCAAAGAAAAAAGTGTGCACTCAATACAAATAAGGACATGATAATCGTTCCAGAATCAAAGGAGTGCAGACAACTGAACACTATATTTAAGAGAACGAAGTACATGCTGGTACCAACAACAGGATTAAAAATATCCGATCAACTTATGAAAAAGACAGTCAAAACATCTAGGAACACTCAAACAGGAAACGAACTAACCAATAAAGATAGCGTAGTATATAAAATACCATGTAGTGGATGCGACAAGGCTTATTACGGTGAGACAGGAAAGGGCATTGTAACGAGAAAAAAACAACATCGTGCGGATGTGAGACATCACAGAATGTCTAATTCATTAGTAGTACACATTGAGGAATGTGGCAGATTACCCAACTGGGAAAAGGTGGAAGTTGTAGTTGAATGTGGGAAAAAATCTGAAAGAAAAACAGTAGAAGCCGCCTACATCATAAATAACGTAAATATAAATAGTAGGGATGGGCATGTTAATTTAGGAACCTTGCTTTCACAATTAATATTATAAGGCGTAATAATATATGTGTGTATATAGATGTATATGTATGTATGTGTATATATAAGGGAAAAGCATGGAAAAAACACAAAAACACAATATATATATATATATATATATATATATATATATCTATATATAAATAATATATAAATAATATATAATATATATAATATATATAATTATATATATATTATAATATATTATATATTATAATAATATATTATATATTATAATAATATATTATATAATATTATATATATATATATAAGAGATCCTCTGTCTGTGTGTGTGTGTCTGTCTGTCTGTCTGTCTGTCCCACCCTTCTTGGTCCATTTTCTATCAGCTGCTACTCGGCCATCACTTGGCGTACCCGCTAAAAATTTATACCATCATGTTGAAACTTTTCTTGTCTACACTTTAGGCTAAATTTGTAATTTTAAAAATAAAACCAAAAAAAGTTATAGCGGTGAAAAGACAAAATGAACCCTGGAAAATGCGAAAATTTTGGTCAATATTCTGCAGACTACTCCTCCTAAACCAGCAATGGTACAACTATACAAATTACACCACTGTGTAGAACATTTTTTGTTCTACTCAACAAATTATAATTCATACCCACAAATTGAATATAAAACATGTAAAATGGAAAAAAATTCAATCTACATTCACAATTTTATTTAAACCCCACGCGTCCGATTTTCTATACTTTTTTCTCTATTTCTCAAAAACTAATTATCACACATCTAAATAAATAGTACCATCATGCTGGGAATTTTGTTTTCTACAACACTAATTTTTAATTTTCCAAAGTGTATTGAAAAAAGTTACAGCGGTGTGAAGTGTAAATGACAAAGTCAAAAAGGCAAAATTAGCACAAAAAACGTGAATATTTTGGTCAATATTACGCTATCTATTCTTCATAAACCAGCAATGGTAAAGCTATAAAAATTGTACTATTGTGTAGATAATTTAGTGTTCTACAAGAAAAGCTATAATTTATACCACAAATGATACAAAAAAACGTGTAAAATTGGCAAAATTCTCAAATACATCCAAAATTACACTTGAACACCGGGTGACTAAAATTAATTAATTTTTCTACTATTTTTCTGTAACTATTTGTTACACATAGAAATAAATTATACCATCGTGCTGGAAATTTTGTGTTCTACAATGCGGTATAATTTTGTATTTCCCAAAGTGTATTTGAAGGAAGTTACAGCGGTGTAAAGTCAAAAGGACATATTGCCAATTTGACAGCTATTATGCGCACTTGCGATTACACAGGAATATACAACGATTAAATTTCACTGAAGCCCGATCACAATTAACCCTCGAGAACTTACAACCATTTCCGCTTGCCCGAATTAGTTGATTTTTTCAGAATTTATCGATTTTGTCTCAAAACCGAATAATATCACGTTTTCCAGAAATTTTTCCGTTTCAAATGAGAAATATGGGCCGCCCATTTAAATGGGCTCCGTGCAGGCCTTGACATTTTCTGTTTTAGAGATGTTATACTTTTGGCCTGTGCTAAAGTAAAACTACACTAATATCATTTTGACTCAATAAAGCGCTTTTATTGAATGCAAAATTGAAACAAGAATGAAATATTTTTGCAAAAATAATGACAATGTAATCCATAAAATGCATGATATATAATCAAGGTTTCACAGGTGACACAAACATGTAGTAAAATGGACAGTAGGATTATTTTCTTGTGTGATATTGTGCAAAGCACTGAATATGCAACGCCACATCACATTTTGAGCATTTGGGCTTGACATTTTTCCCGCAAACACCGCACCGTCGTTGTGTCTCACCCATTACAACATAATGGTCCGTTCGGTCATATCGCGCGCAATCGGATAACGAAAGGGGTACAAACCTACGTGCTTTTTCGGACGGTTTCAGCAAGCCATTGACAATTTCTCTCAGGAAATCTAATTGTGTAACATTGTGAATTTTTCTGTATAGTATCCACCCATTGACGATAGATCCATTCAGGAGGAAACGGAAAATGGGATAGTACCAAACTCTTTTCCTCAATGCTGACCTATATTTCCCTCTGAACTGGTCAAACAAATCCACTCCGCCCATTCCTTCATTGTACATTTTCACCATGGTTGGCTGGGGAATTGTCACTACTTCTTTTTTAGTTTTCGACCAACGTGTACATTTTCCCATGGATAATGTTCTGTTGTCGGCTTTGTTGGTAGTAATTCGAACATCGTTGTTATCATTCCAGACGCAAACAAAAAGTCTTTTATCACCGTCTTCAAATATTTCGGCATCTCCTCTCGATTTCTTTTCTCCAGAAACGGGAACATTCTTGGTTCTGTCCTTCCGAATGGTGCCTGTTAGCCCGATGTTATCCTTCTGAAACGACTGAAGAAGAGGCAGCGTTGTGAAGAAATTGTCGATGAATCCACTACTTCTCTCGGGCACAATCCCTTTCGCTAGTTGATGTAAAACAGATTCACCGACCAGCATGCCTTCTTCAAATCCTGAGTTTTTTCCTTGGTATAGGCTGAAATTCATAAGGAGTCCTTCACAAGAACAGAGACACCAGAATTTGTACCCAAATCTGATTGGCTTTCCTCTGATGAACTGCTTCATGCTGTGCTGTCCATAATATGGTTCCATGGCTTCGTCAATGGCCCATGTCATTGGTAGGGGTTGAGCCACATGGAGAAACAGCTTGTTGAAATGTTCAAGAAGACTTCTTACCTTGTAAATTTTGTCGTTGACGGCTTTTTTCGTGTTGTCAACAAAATGCAGGCTTCTTACGATTTCCTCGAAACGATTCATTGCCATTCCACATTGCGTCACCGCTGTATTTCTTGTGTCGGCTTGTTTGGCCCAGTAGAGCCGTCGGTTCGGGACTGGGCTGTAACCAGATAGAAGGAATATGCCAAGTACCTGGTATAGCTCTTCGATAGACACATTCAACTCTTTGCCAAACTTCATCTGATGATACCGATTTGTTTCACATTCCAGGACGTGCATCAAATCTTCATCCCAAAAAAACTTGAAAATGTCGATTGGTGACTTCGCTTCGTCAATCCATTTTGCCACAATTCTTGGTGAATGTGTATATTTCAAGTCTGATTCGTCTTTACTACAGGCGGTGAAATTACTTTTGACCCACTCATAATGAATTTTCGAGCACTTCCACTTTTTGCTTTTTGGCGGATCGTCCGTTGCACTCTCAGAGACAGTCTGTTCATGTATGTCAAAAATTGGTGTCGTACATGAGGAGGAGGGTTCTTCTCGACTGATGCGGTTTGAAAATTTCACATGAGGTGACTGAGCGAGAATCTTTGCTCCCAGTAGTCGTATGTTATTTTGATCAACAACGACCACATCCTCACTCAAGTCGTCGACGTCTGATTCTTCCCCATCGTTTGGAGGCTCCAATACAACTTCCACACATGAGCCGTATTCTTCTTCAGACAATTCAAACAAATAATTCACCGCCTCTTCAACATTTTTTGGACTCCTGCAACATTATCCATGAATGAATTTGTAAATATTCTAAACACACTCTTATGCAGTGAAGCAAAAATTATACCTGCACATTGCTTATACATTATAATTTTGCAGAGCTCCATGGAGCCCATTTAAATGGGCGCAATACTTTAGCTGATGGAAAAAGTAGGAGAAAATTAAATACAGGAAAATAAATGCACTCCATTGCCAAACGACATATTTCAGGAACTATTACCCGAATTCAAAAAAGAATTTAACGTAATATTTACGAAATTATTAGAGCGAAAACATACCTGCGTCCAGCCATTTCGGTTTGAGCAAAAACTATCAACTTAAGACCTGTTAAATTCCCATATAATAAGCAAATTCGAACAATACGAGCAATAAACCACAGCAATATATCCTTCCGCGTGCGGCGCAACAATTGGAATATAAAAACGTGGATTTGATTGGACAAAAATGATGAAATTATGAACGTCAGTTAACGCCCATTTAAATGGGCAAAATGCGCTCGTGGGTTAAGAAAGCATCATATTACAACAACAACAACAACGTGTATTTGCTATAGCGCCGGTAAAACACAAGCGCGAAAAAGGGAAAACATCAATTGAGATAAAACGACAATTGTAAAGAATATGGGAGAAATGAGCAAGTAAAAGAAAGAGAAGTCACAAAACAACCAAAATTGCTAAATAGCAAGCACAAGCACAAAGGGCACAGTTCCAAAAAATCAAGTGGTATGTTCAAACAATAAAATCGACAGAGAATTATTACAGAGAACATTCACAATATAATAAATAAAGCAGCAAGGAAGGAAAGGAAGCAGTAACTGTGCTCAAGACAGGGAAAAATAAGACAACGAGAATTGAAACAATCATGAAACGGAGAAATAGTTCAAACAATATCACAGAGAGGCGAAAGGAGAGAGAGAGTGAGAGACGGGATCAAATGAAATGTCAAAAAGGTACAGGCGAAGCCGATGGCGGAATGACCGAAATGAAGAGGCGCGGGTGATATGAGAGGGAAGAGAATTATACAAGCGAGGGGCGTAAAAGAAGAACGATTTAGAGGACCAGGAAGATTCATTAGATATTAGCTTATAGCTTATAGCTTAGATTATATTAGGAAGACATATTAGCTCCAAGCATGGATGGTGTGGTTTTATTGCGTACACTTTAATTAATGCTACACTATACTGTATAGAAAGTTTTTATTGTCCTCAATATTTACACATGAATTGTTCCGCACGACGGGCGGGTAAAATGCTACTGGGAAGAAAGTAAACTACTGAATTTGACTGTGTAATTTAATTGGTTTAATTTCAAGTTGCATACGCTTAAGTTGCATAAGGATATGGGTTGTCATATCATGCAATGCCAACTATATGCATATGCTGTTTTAGCGGAAGCATTAATCTGGAATTATAGAGATGACAGAAAGTTTCATCGTTTTGATAGTGTAACACTTCTGAATTACTACACACGAAGGACGGGTGTGAATTTGAGCAGTGTTGAGGGAAAACACTTCGTCAATAATTAAAACAAGAATTTACAAATTTACATTTTTCTGTTGGATAAGCTTTCTGCATTTTGATTCAATATGTTTTATTAATCGTTCCGCACGACTGTGTCGTGTCAAGAAACGCGTGCAACAACGTAACGTGTATTGACCACAAGTGCTGTCAATGCAATCCTGTTCCGCGCTTCTAGCAACATGGACAGCGTGCAGTGTGCTCGTGCAAGATGACACCGCCGCTATATGATATACATGAATGGAGACAATGCAATACAATGCAGACATACAAACGCATACACATATATATACAGATATATCCTAATGCTACCCGCCACATCTCCCCTCCTTACCAAGCGTAATCACTTAGGTATCTCGGAGGGCCCCTTATTCTCTCGGACCGTCTAAGATTTTCATTCGAGATAGGCGTCGATTGTCTAGGTTCAGGAGCTATCTCATGACGTCTTAACGTGTCAGTTCTCGGTGTCATATTGGGCCGAGACCGCGCTTCCACTTCTCGTGCAGCAGAATTGCTAGGTACATAAACCGGTATCGCCTCGTCTGTTCTACGTAACTGGCGTCTGTTTCTTCTGAATATATTGCCTCCCACGCGCACCTCATAAGAACGAGAACCACGATCGGCTACACATTCTCCTAGTGCCCACTCCTCCTTACCTGGAAGTTTCATCCGTACCGTGTCGCCTACTTTCAGAGGAGGAAGTAATCTGACAGAGTGACTTCTGTTGTACTGCACTCGTTGTTTGGCCTGGAGTTTAAGAAGATCATCTTTCACTCCGTATGGCGACTGGAGCATCAACGACTGCCTGGTAACTGGCAAGAGAGTGCGGCATGCACGGCCGAATATAATTTGTGCGGGAGAATACCGGAAACCCTCTCGTGGTGTGTAACCTCGCCAGGTAAGCAGAGCCCAATAAGGATTTTGTGCGGTTTCAACTGCTTTCCTGATGATATTCTTTACAGTTTTAACAGCGTTTTCCGCCTTACCGTTAGATTGCGGGTATCTAGGGCTGGAAGTAATATGAGTGATATCAGCGTACTTGGTAAACTCACGGAACTCACTACTCGAAAATTGTGGTCCATTGTCTGAAACTAATACTTCGGGGCAACCGAATCTCGCAAATATTGTGATCAATTTCTCCACTACCCCCCGAGTATCCGTCCTATGCAAGACATCTAGTTCCACGAAGTTACTCAAGTAATCCATCACGACCATATAAATCGTGCTCTGAAACTGGAAGAAGTCAACCCCAACTTTCTGCCACGGTCGCTCGGGTGCATCATGCGACAGCATGGGCTCTGCACATTGGGCTGGTTGATGTGCCAAACAAATAGGGCATTTCGAGATTTTATCTCGTACTGCTGCGTTCATGCCGGGCCAGAATATATTACTACGCGCCAAGCGAAGAGTTGATTCAACACCAATATGACTTCTATGAAGCCTATCTAGGACTGCAGACTGCATTGAAACTGGTACAACCAACCGCTGCGATTTAAAGACAAGGCCATCCTGTGTGGACAATTCGTTTCTGTGAGTCCAGAAAGGTCCAGATTGGGCAGACATACCACGTTTGGACTCGGGCCAGCCGTTCATCACAAAATAAATTATTTCTTGCAGTGCCGCATCCTGCTGTGTAGCCTCTCGATACGCTTGCAAACGTTCTGTGGAGACCGCAAGACCCTCAGTCATATGAATTTCGAGCGCCTGTAGGGCAGCCACTGACAAAAGCTGTTCCCCTTGAGCTGCTCTACTGAGAGCGTCTGCAATGACAATGGTCGATCCTGGCTGGTAAACGATATCATAGTCATATCGTTGTAAAGTCAATAGCATGCGCTGAAGGCGGAGTGGAGCGTCTCCTAGTGGCTTGGCATGTATAGCAATCAGCGGTTTATAGTCCGTGTGGACCGTGACATGCCTGGCGTACACAAATTGATCATGACGATGCATTGTGAATGCAACGGCTAGAAGCTCCTTCTCAATTAGAGAATATACACGTTCGGTGGTGGACAAATATCTCGAACAGTACATCACTGGTCGATTGTTTTGCAGTAGCACACCACCCAGCCCGGTGCTGGATGCATCGCACTGCACTGTGACGGGCAGATATGGGTCATAGAATGCGAGCACCGGTGCTACTGACAGAAGATGTTTCACCTTTGCGAACGCGGCTTCACACTGGACACTCCAGTGCCATTCGTATTTACCACTCGTTAAGTCATGTAAGGGCGCTAAAAGCGTGGACACGTTTGGTATATACCGTGATAGGTAAGTTACTAGCCCGAGGAATCGTTTCAGGTCTTGCTTGCTCTGTGGCCGTGGGTACTCCAGAATGGATTCCACCTTTGACGGTGACGGACGAAGCCCATTGGCGTCCAATACATGACCCATCCATTGGACTTCTTTCAGTTTATAGCGCAATTTTTCATAGTTTAACTTCAAGTTTCGCTCCCGAGCCCGCATCAGAAACTCCCTCAGATTTTTATCATGATCTTTCTCTGCAGCCTCTTTTGTGAGACCCTTTCCATACACAATGAAATCATCTGCTATAACCTCCACTCCTGCCAGGCCCTCTGTCAATTCATGCATGAGGCGTTACCACAGCTCCGGGGCACAAGAAACTCCAAACGGCAGTCTATTATACTTATACCGCCCAAAGGGAGTGTGAAACGTGCATAGTAGTGATGATGCTTCTGACAAGCCCACCTGCGAAAATGCCGATCGCGCAACCACAAGGGAAAAACACTTAGCTCCCGTGAATTTATGGGTCACCTCGTCAATGATGGGTGTGGGGTAGTGTTCCCTTTTAATAGCTTTATTGAGCGCTCTTGGGTCTAGGCATAGCCTGATATCACCGTTAGCCTTCTTTACGATGACCAGATTTGACACCCATTCAGTGGGTTCAGTGACCTTACTGATTATACCTTTTTGTACTAACTCTTTGATTTTATCTTGCATTCGATCCCTCATATGAATTCTCACACGAAGAGGGGGTTCCGCTACTGGTCTGACTCGGTTATCAATCGAAATACAATAATCGGATAGCACGAGGCCCACTCTAGTTTCATCAAACACATCCTGAGACTCTTGAGATACCCCTTCTCGTGGAAAACATTTTCTACTTTCAGCGCCCGGACGCAAATTGTTTGACGTTTTCACTTCTGAGTGAAGAAAGACAGGCAAATAGTCCAGAGGATCACAATCATTCACAGTTAATAAACCAAGATCAACCGACGCTTGCAAGCTGAGTACAGGACACAAACATGCATCAACAACATGGCACACAACATTTGTTGTAACTCCGTCCATACACTTCCTCAATTCAAGCGTTGCTTTACCCCGTGTTTTCATAAGGCCCCCATTGAAAGACCTGAGCACCAGTTTACATGGGCGTAAAAATGCGCACTCTTCATCGCCAGTTAGACATACATAATCAGACACAGACAGAACATTTGACTCAGAGCCAGAATCAATAAGGAAACTGATTTTTCGATTATTTCGCGAGTACAGAGTTTTGAATGCTTTTCTTTTTATTCGCGCACCCGACACTACGAAGCTGTCTTCAACACGCCCGATCTCTTCTAGTGCGTTGGCACGCCTTTCACCGCCTCTGCCGCTGTGCTGCGTTGCACGGGTCGGTCGCGCCGTCGTCGGTGCCGTGCGAGCTTGTCGATATTGCCCGCTAGATGGCGCCACCCATTCACCACCAGATCCAGTCGACGTGCTGGCGCCGGATGTGACGGAACACTCGGGACTGCCGGCAAAATGGTGTCGCCGGCCGCACGCTCGACAAACACGATTGAACGCCGGGCATGCTGAGCGTCGCATGTGATGTTGACGCCGACAAAATCTGCACGTTCTGCGCTCAGCCGAGTATACTGCCGCCGCGTCATCACACTCATTGTCCTCCGACGTACACACCGTGCTGTCATGCACTTCAGCACTCATAATTTGCTGGTGCCTTTTAGCCGCCTCTTCTGCCAATGCGGTCTTTTGTGCTTGAGCCAGCGTCAGGTCTGACTCTCTCAGCAATGCCTGCTGGGTGGCCTTGTCGGACACACACACATCACCAATCTGTCTCTAATCATTTCCTCTGTGTCAGAGAACTCACAGTTGGCCGCCTGTCGTCTCAACGCCGCGACAAACGTGCTGATACTTTCACCGGTCTGCTGCACTCGCTGGTTGAAAATATACCGCTCGAGTACTACGTTTTTTCTGGGATTGCAGTACTCATCAAAACACATCAGCAGTGCATCGAGACCATTGTTCTCCGACCACTCGAAATGTGAGGCAATCTCTTGTGCCTGTCGACCAATACAATTAAAAAACGTCCCAATCTGGACCTCCGCTGGTTTTTCACGCAACTCTTTGGCCGCTGCAAAGTATGCCCAATCTCGACGCCACAGCTTCAACTCGTTTGCGAGCGATTTTGTGCATAAGTCCAATTCCGGAGGGGCTCGAGCCGCCATACCCGTAGAAAAATAATTCACGACAACCGCTCGGAAAGTTAACACCGAATAATTATGGGTATCTATCCCACTTCTGACACCATGTGTCGTGTCAAGAAACGCGTGCAACAACGTAACGTGTATTGACCACAAGTGCTGTCAATGCAATGCTGTTCCGCGCTTCTAGCAACATGGACAGCGTGCAGTGTGCTCGTGAAAGATGACACCGCCGCTATATGATATACATGAATGGAGACAATGCAATACAATGCAGATATACAAACGCATACACATATATATATACAGATATATCCTAATGCTACCCGCCACAACGACGGGCGGGTTTAAATACGAGGCTGTTCGAGGGAAAATATTTTGCCACATCTAAAATAAAAACATTCATATTTAGACTTTTCTATTGGTTAATACTTTTCATGGGTTTACTTTTTTCTTTTTAAATTTGTATTCGTTTCCTTTTATGAATTCAATATATATTTTACTTTATTAATTGTTCTGCAAAACGGAAGGGTTTCCATGCTAGATGATGCTAATTAATGAATATATTTTGTAAGCATTATGATAAAAAGTTGAGTAAATTTTCATTATTTCGTATCTGAATTTTGAATTATTCCGCACGACGGGCGGTTTTAAATATAAGGCGGGTTGAGGATAATATTTTGTGAAAATAATATAAAAATATAGAAATTTGGATTTTTATGGGTTTACTCTTTTATTTTCAATTCATATTCCTTTTCTCTTATGAATTGACTACAAATTTGATAGAATGAACTGTTCCGCACGACAGGCGGGTTTACATGCTAGAACTTCCATTGTTTGTTACGTCTTTGTGTTCTGAATTATTCCGCACGACGGGCAGGTTCAAATATGAGGCGGATTGAGGGATAATATTTTGTCAAAGTAAAAACATAAATATTCACATTTAGAGTTTTTATTGGTAAGCGTATTTACAGGTAGAGCTTTTTGTGGATCGTATTCGAGCTCTGAATTATTCCGTACGACGGGCGGGTTTCAATATGAGGCGGGTTGAGGGATCCTATTTTGTCAAAATAAACATAAAAAATGAAATTTAGAATTTTCATTTGATTAGGATTGATATGGATTTGATATAATATTTTTTATTTCAATTTTTTTAATTAATATAATATGAACTTTATTTCATGAATTGCTCCGCACAACGGGCGGGTTTTAATGCTAGTATATATATATATATATATATATATATATATATATATATATATATATATATATATATATAAAGTTGAAGCGCAATACACTTCAGGGTGTGTTCAAGGAAATAGTCACGAGGTTTTGTCATATATGTAACAACAACAACAAAGTGTATTTGCTATAGCGCCGGTAAAACACAAGCACGAAAAACGGAAAATAACAATTGAGATAAAACGACAATTGTAAAGAATATGGGAGAAATGAGCAAGTAAAAGAAAGAGAAGTCACAAAACAACCAAAATTGGTAAATAGCAAGCACAAGCACAAAGGGCACAGTTCCAAAAAATCAAGTGGTATGTTCGAACAATAAAATCGACAGAGAATTATTACAGAGAACATTCACAATAGAATAAATAAAGCAGCAAGGAAGGAAAGGAAGCAGTAACTGTGCTCAAGACAGGGAAAAATAAGACAACGAGAATTGAAACAATCATGAAACGGAGAAATAGTTCAAACAATATCACAGAGAGGCGAAATGAGAGAGAGAGTGCGAGACGGGATCAAATGAAATGTCAAAAAGGTACAGGCGAAGCCGATGGCGGAATGACCGAAATGAAGAGGCGCGGGTGATATGAGAGGGAAGAGAATTATACAAGCGAGGAGCGTAAAAGAAGAACGATTTAGAGGACCAGGAAGATTCATTAGATGCACGAGGACAAGCGAGAGGAAGAGGGCGACGAGAGGAGTGTGAGTCAGTGGGAGACAAAAGATTAGCAAGATAAGAAGGTTGGTGAGGATCATGCAGAAGCTTGTAAATGAGACAGCAAAGGCGAAAATGAATTCGTGGGATGATAGGAAGCCAGTGGAGTTGAAAAAGTAGGTGAGACGTGTGGCGAGAAAAGGTAGGATGAAAGACAAATCGACAAGATTGGTTAATCACACGCTGAAGGATTAAGAGATGAGAACGAGGAGCACTAAAGTAAAGCGAGTTGCAGTAGTCTAACCTGGGGAAAATGAGAGTATGAACAGGAGTGATGGCGGAATTTTTATCAAGATAGGGACGTATAGGGTAGAGAGAGCGCAGAATAAGACGACAAGTGCGGGCGACAGAAACGATATTGTCAAAGCAGGAGAGCGAAGAGACAAAGATAGAGCCGAGATTGCGAACAGCAGTTGAGATAGGAAATGGGAGAAGAGGGGGTGAGATACGGGGTGGATGGAGGACGATGAACTCAGACTTAGAAGTATTCAAGTACAACTGCCGAGAGGCGGCCCATGAGGAAATTTCAGAAAGTATATCAGAGAGAAAGGATGGAGTATCAGGAGTGACAGGAATGAGGAATTGGATGTCATCGGCATAGATTTTGAAAGTAATGGAATGTTTTCGAAGAACAGGGCAAAGAGAAGACATATAAAGATTAAATAATAGTGGGCCAAGGACGGAACCTTGGGGAACACCAGATCGAAGAGGGAAGTGAGCAGAGGTAGAGGAATTGAAGTCAACTGAGTAAGTACGATCAGTGAGGTAAGATTTCAGAAGAGAAAGGGCGGAAGAAGATAGACCCAAACAGGAAAGATCACGAATAATAATAGGGTGACTAACAAGATCAAAAGCCGAGGACAGATCAAGTAATACCAAGAGGACAGATTGACGGTAGGAGAAGTGTGAAAGGGTGTCATTACACAAGGAAATAAGTACAGATTCAGTAGAGTGAGCAGAGCGGAAACCAGATTGACACGGGTCAAGGAATTTAGAGATGTAAGGAGAGAGTTGCAATGAAATAGCGGATTCAAGGAGTTTGGAGGGAAGACTGAGGAGAGATATAGGACGGTAATTGGTGAGAGCAGCGGGATCAAGAGTAGGTTTTTTATAATGGGTCGAACAATAGCATGTTTGTCTGGCAAGAAAACACCATGCAGAAAAGAAGAGTTGATAAGGTGGAGAAGGTAAGGCACAAGAGAAGGAAGAGACACAGAAATAGCTCGAAAATTAATTGAGTCCGAGGGAGAGTGGGACATCTTGATTGAAGACAAAAGGTGGAGAATGTCAGGAAGCGAGACAAAAGAAAATGAAGGAAAATTTTCGGAAGTGCGAGTATGACAGAGGGAGGATCGGAAAGGAGGGATATTCTTTAGAACAGAATCAATTTTTGCAGAGAAAAAAGACGCAAACTGAGAGGCTGTAAGATCACACGAGGTAGAAGGAGATCGGAGACCGCAGAGAGAATTGAGAGAGGACCAAAGAGACTTAGAAGAACGGGAAAGGGAAGCAAGTTTGGATTTGTAAAAATCTTGTTTGGCAATATGTAATGCAGAAACATAAGACGACCGGGCAGAGCAAAGTAGTTCCCAATCCTGTGAAGACCGAGTTCTACTCCAGACAGTTTCGGCACGCCGCTGAGTATGTTTAAGAGAATGAAGATGAGAGGAGAACCAAGGGGGAGAGGAAGTGAGAGGTTTAGACCGAGTGACCAAAGGAAACATAAAATCATTTATACCTGAGAGAACATCTGAAATGGCTGGAAAAATATCGCGGAGAGGGAGCCAGTAGAAGCGGTCGAGAGGAAGTAAGGAAGATAAAAGTGAAGTAAATTTAGTAGGATCAAACTGTTTGTAATTGCGATATGAGAATGGTGGAGGACAAGCAGCACGGGAGAAAGGAAGTGAAGAAATCAAGAGGCAATGGTCAGAAATATTTGGATCAGAAGGCAATGTGAAAACATCAGGAGGAGGACGGTCTGAGGAGATAGCGGGAGCGGGAGAGAGAAATAGGTCAAGAGAATGACCAGATATGTGAGTAGGAGAAGAATTCAAAATTGATAGACCGAGTGCCTGAAGAAGAGAAATGAAGTTTTGACAGTAAGGATTATTGGATGGGGAGTCAACCCAGAAATTGAAATCCCCTACGACGATGAAGTCGCTGGAGAAACGCGAGGAGACAGCATCGATGAGGTAAGAAAATTCATTAAGGAAAAGAGGAGATGAGCCAGGGTGATTATGACGGTAGACTATCAAAAAACAAAATTTAGAGAAAGAAGGAACAGCAAGGGAGAGTGCAAGGAATTCAAATGAGGAGCAATCCGGAATCAGGTCATTTACAGGAGAAACAGAGAAAGACTTGGAAAATATACAGCCAACTCCACCGCCAGAAGATTTAGAATGTGAGCGAGATTTGTGCAAGAAATTGTAAGAGGAGGGAATATTTGCAGCGAAAGAAGAAACATCAGAATCGAGAAGCCAGGTTTCAGTTAAACACAAAATAGAGAGATTGAATGAAGAGATTAAATTACAGATTGGAAGAGTTTTATTTCTGCAGGAACGAATGTTAAGAAGCCCAATGGAAAGATGAGAAGGACGGGATGCTGGAGGGAAAGTAATAGGGGTAGCAACAGTAGAGTGAGAGGAGTGATGAGAAAGGGGAAGTAGTCAAGCCTGAGGAGAAGCAGCAGGAGAATCATCAGTCGCAGTGCGGAGGCGAAGAGAATTACGCACACCGATGAATGAAGGGCAAGAGGAGCTGAAAGACGAGTGGGAGTGAGGACGTCCTGCCTGAGCACAGTTGCGGCATTTAGCTGCCCCAGTACGATCACATTGAGAGGACCGATGAGGACCTGCACAATGTCCACAAGATTCAGGGTGATTACAGTGGATGGCCTTGTGGCCCAGACCAGCACAGCGGAAGCAGCGAGCTACCCAGAAGCGGTCGTACTGTAGCCACACACATCAATTCTGTTCCATGTATGTCAGATGTGTACACTGTTTTATTGTATTTGCATTTGCCAATTATATCACTGTCACTGTATTACCGCGAGTGTCATTACGTTTTAATTCCGTTATATAACAATTCCGTTATATAACAATTATGTGTGCACGGTGTTTGTATATGCTTTTGATTGTTATTGCTGTTTTATTTATCGCAAAATGTTAGACGCGCATGCGCGTCAGACAAACACACACGCATACACATACACATTCATCATGTTGCACACGGTAGCAGTGACGTCACGTGTAACACCACACCGTACGGTTACAACGTGCGGTATATAAAGCGTGCACTTTCGGCAATAAAGGTCTCTTTCACGTCGTCGGCTCTGAGTTTGACTGGTCTCCACGGTACCGCTCCCGCTCCCTGTAAAATTAGCGAGTTAACCTACGCAATATACATTTCGGTCTTTTTAAAGACCACATCGCCCTCACAGCGTTTTGCCAAGGATAGATTGTGCTCTGCCGCCTGCCTTGGACTGAATACCGTAGCCGGTTATTCCTCCGAGACAGACACCCATAGTGGTGGGCTTGAGCACATTTGATTCTGAGGCATCAGACGTTCGCTTTAAACCGTCGAGTCTGGCTAGTGTCACTTAGCGGTGCACTCCCAGCTCGGACGTCTCTTAGCAAGACGGAAGGTTTTTATACCGAGCGTCGCGCTGTAGGGTAGTCGATTTCGGGTCGACAGACAGGGCACAGCCTGTCGTTCCAGTGCGCTGCAGTTGGCGTTAGTGAGTGACTGGGTCTCACACCCTCCGTCACTCGTACACTACGCCACTGGTTCACGGCACACCTGCTGCCACAGCCACTGGGACTGATCGCTAGCGGCATCATGCCCATCAGCGACACTGGTGACCCCGTGCAGAGCACGGCAGCGCATGGCGCTCAGCCTCATGGCTCCGAGCAAGCGGTACCCAGACCCAGCACCACATTCCGACTGCCAGTGTTCCTACCGGAGGATCCTGAAGTCTGGTTGGTACAAGTGGAGTGTGCGTTTGATGTGGCCTGCATCGAGAGCGACGAGACGCGCTTCAAACTTGTTGTGGCAAACCTGCCGCCACACATCGCCACGCAATTGAAGGACGTGCTACGTGGACCCAAATCGTTCGCTGCCTTGAGCACCGCCCTGCAGGAACGGCTCGCGCAGTCAAACGCCAGTCGACTGGATGCGTTACTGTCCAACCAACAACTGGGCGACCAGAAGCCCACCGCCCTGCTGCGCTCTATGCGGCATGAGCTACGTTCAGCTGGCGATGTGCCTGCAGACACAGGCCTTCTCCGCACACTGTTTCTTCAGCGCTTACCACAGGAAGCACGTGCTGCTCTGGCATTACTGCCAGCTTCTAGCACACTGGACGAGCTCGCCGGCGCCGCCGATCGATACCTGGAGGCCAGCGGTCTTTCATCTCGACCCACAGCAGCTCAGCACGTCACGGCCATCCAACAGCCACGCCCACCTGCTTTGGAGCAAGTGCTTTCTACACTCGTGGAAGCAGTGCAACGACTGGAGACGTCCAACAAGGAGCTACGCACAGCGCTGCATGACCGCCCGACGTCACGTGATCGGCAGCAGTCCGTCGCGTACAACAATCGCCGGCGATCACCGTCACCACGACCTACACGGCATCGCCAATCCTTCAGTAGAGGTGAGACGCACCACAGTGCATCACGCTCACCACAACAGCCAGCACATTCACAGCGGCGGCAGATCTGCCATTACCACGCGCGCTTCGGTGCCGATGCTCGTAAATGCTCACCTCCGTGCTCATGGGCGTTAAACTGAAGAGCCCCCAGCACGTGGCGCAGTGTTTGGGAGGCAATGCAAGGTTAGTGCCATTATTGTTCGTGAGTGATAGGGCAACACATGAAAAATATCTCATAGACACTGGTGCACAAGTGAGTGTCTTGCCATACAAAAGCAACAAACATTGCTTTTCACGCACCGCAAATCAGACACGACTACGAGCCGCCAACGGGTCTGCCATTGAGATGTACGGCACCAGACACCGCACCGTTACCTTCGGCAACGGCGCAACGTGTCCGTGGACATTTCTGGTCGCTGACGTAAATATGCCTATTATCGGCGCGGATTTTCTGCGAGCACACAGATTGGTCGTGGACATCAACCAGCAACGGCTACTACGAGATGGCGTCGTCCTGAATACGGGCTCGATTCTACAGCTGACAGCACCCGGCATTCAGGTGATTGCAATGCCGCGCACCGCCTACCAACACGTCCTGGACGAGTTTACGGACCTGACAGCTCCTCCCACTGCACCGTCACAGGTGAAGCATTCAGTCACACACCACATCGTGACCACCGGCCAGCCAGTGTTCTTCAGGCCCAGACGTCTGCCACAGGGTCGCGATGTCATTGCCAGACGCGAATTCGACAAGATGTTGAAACTCCGCATCATACGCCCATCGTCCAGCAACTGGGCATCACCACTGCATCTCGTGCCGAAGAAAACACCAGGTGAGTGGCGCCCATGCGGCGATTACCGTGGGTTGAACGCACGCACAGTGCCTGACAGGTACCCGCTGCCGTACCTCAGAGATTTTTCAACGCACCTGCACGGCTGCACGTTATTTTCTACGCTGGATTTGGTACGCGCTTACAATCAGATTCCTGTCGAACCGGCGGACATTCCAAAAACCGCAATAACAACGCCGTTTGGGCTTTACGAAATGGTGCGTATGCCATTTGGCCTTCGCAACGCGGGACAAACTTTTCAACGGTTCATCGACGAGGTGTTGCGCGGAGTTCCTCATTGCTTTGCATACCTGGATGATATTTTACTGGCCAGTCCGTCCGAAACACATCATGAGAACCTCCTGCGAACCGTTTTCACTCGACTTCAACAGTACGGCATCGTCGTAAACAAGGACAAGTGCGTACTCGGTGCCAAACGCGTCAAGTTCCTGGGACACATGGTAGACTCTGGCGGTGTCCACCCACTTCCTGAGAGAGTGGACGCCATACGTCACTACCCATTGCCATCCAGCCAGTCCGGACTACGACGCTTCTTGGGTATGGTAGCGTACTACCACAGATTCATTCCGAACGCCGCCCATATGCTTCAGCCCCTCCATGCGCTCATCACACACCGCGCCAAACGCTCCAGAGCTGCCGTCGCCTGGACTGTGTCAACACAAGATGCGTTCGAATCGATCAAACACACGTTGTCACAAGCAACTCAGCTCGCCCATCAACGGCCTGGTGCTCCGCTCAGCATCGTAGTGGACGCATCAGACACTGGCGTAGGAGCAGTGTTGCAGCAAGAAGTCAACCATCAGTGGCAACCGCTGTCATATTTCTCAAAGTCACTCGACAAAACGCAGCGCAAGTACAGCACCTTTGGACGTGAGCTTCTCGGTGTGTACCTGGCAGTGAAACACTTCCGACATATAATCGAAGGGCAGCATCCCTGTGTATTCACCGACCACAAGCCGCTCGTGAGTGCACTCGGTGCCGCATCCGATCGTCATTCTCCCCGTGAGCTGAGACATCTTGACTTCATCAGCCAATTCATCGGAGACATTCGGCATATTCCTGGCAAGGACAACGCAGCTGCTGACGCTCTATCGCGTACTGTGACTATGCTGACACAACCAAGCGTACCCATTGACGATTTCACCGCACTCGCGCACGCTCAAGTGGAGGATCCGTCCATAGAGGAAATCCGTCGTTCACCTGGCTCACTGAAGCTCAAGGACGTCAAATTGACAGACGACACTACACTGCTGTGTGACAAATCGACCGGATCTTCGCGTCCAGTATTACCGGTGGCATTGAGGCAACCTTACACGAAGTTTCTCCACGACATTTCTCACCCGGGTGTCGACGCCACTGTGAAGTTGGTGAGCAAGCGTTTCGCATGGCCCAATATGGATAGAGAAGTGAGGCACATTGCTAGAGCTTGCATCCAGTGCCAGAAAAACAAAGTGATTCGTCACACCAAATCACCAATCGGAACATTTGACGCACCAAAAGAACGCTTCGACCACATCCATGTTGACCTCGTGGGTCCTCTACCCCCGTCTCGTGGTTGTTCTTACATCCTCACTTGTGTCGACCGTTTCACTCGATGGCCGGAAGCCATCCCCATTCCAGATTCACGCACCGAGACAGTCGCACGTGCGTTCATCAGCAGCTGGATCGCGAGGTACGGCGTGCCAACCACCATCACAAGTGACCGCGGTGCTCAATTCGAGTCGGCGTTGTGGAGTGACATGCAGCGCATGCTTGGTTGTCAACGAAAGCGCACAACCAGCTTCCATCCGGCCTGCAACGGCATGGTGGAACGGCTGCACCGGCAGCTGAAAACGGGCCTGAGGGCTCACGATCTCACCTCCTGGACAGACGCTCTGCCTCTGGTGCTGCTAGGCATCCGAGCCACGCACAAACCGGACATCGGTGCCACAGCAGCGGAGCTCGTGTACGGCTCTACGGTGCGATTGCCCGGAGAGTTCTTTCACTCTTCAGCACCGGCTTCTGACCCGTCTTCGTACGTGAACAGACTGCGACGTCATATGGCGAAACTTAGGCCAACTCTGCCACGTCCGGTTCAGCAGCGTTCATACGTTCCCAGTGCCCTGTCAACGTGCACTCACGTTTTCGTGCGCAAAGATGGTCATCGCTATCCCCTGGAGAGTCGGTACGACGGTCCCTTCTTGGTGAAGGCCAGGACTGGCAAGACCATTACCATCATGCGACGCAGCAAAGACGACGTCATCTCCATTGATCGCTGCAAACCGGCATTTGTCGAAATAGCTGAAGAACGTGTTGCTTCATCGCCGATCATAAACGACTCCACGTCAACAGAACCTGACACTACCGAGTTGTTTGTCAGAACCGACGCGCCTGTTCACCGGACATCTGAGTGCACAGACAGCAGCACGCACAGAACTTCACAGCACACACACCCACCGGTGGTTACAAGTAAGTCGTGCATCAGAACACGCAGTGGACGCATTGTACGTGCCCCACAGAGATATCGACATGTCGCCTTTGTACTCGACAGTCTAGGGAGGGGGTAGTGTAGCCACACACATCAATTCTGTTCCATGTATGTCAGATGTGTACACTGTTTTATTGTATTTGCATTTGCCAATTATATCACTGTCACTGTATTACCGCGAGTGTCATTACGTTTTAATTCCGTTATATAACAATTCCGTTATATAACAATTATGTGTGCACGGTGTTTGTATATGCTTTTGATTGTTATTGCTGTTTTATTTATCGCAAAATGTTAGACGCGCATGCGCGTCAGACAAACACACACGCATACACATACACATTCATCATGTTGCACACGGTAGCAGTGACGTCACGTGTAACACCACACCGTACGGTTACAACGTGCGGTATATAAAGCGTGCACTTTCGGCAATAAAGGTCTCTTTCACGTCGTCGGCTCTGAGTTTGACTGGTCTCCACGGTACCGCTCCCGCTCCCTGTAAAATTAGCGAGTTAACCTACGCAATATACATTTCGGTCTTTTTAAAGACCACATCGCCCTCACAGCGTTTTGCCAAGGATAGATTGTGCTCTGCCGCCTGCCTTGGACTGAATACCGTAGCCGGTTATTCCTCCGAGACAGACACCCATAGTGGTGGGCTTGAGCACATTTGATTCTGAGGCATCAGACGTTCGCTTTAAACCGTCGAGTCTGGCTAGTGTCACTTAGCGGTGCACTCCCAGCTCGGACGTCTCTTAGCAAGACGGAAGGTTTTTATACCGAGCGTCGCGCTGTAGGGTAGTCGATTTCGGGTCGACAGACAGGGCACAGCCTGTCGTTCCAGTGCGCTGCAGTTGGCGTTAGTGAGTGACTGGGTCTCACACCCTCCGTCACTCGTACACTACGCCACTGGTTCACGGCACACCTGCTGCCACAGCCACTGGGACTGATCGCTAGCGGCATCATGCCCATCAGCGACAGTACACCGCACACGACTGCAAGCCCACGAACAACCGGTCTCACATAGATCGGATCAGAGAGCGGCATTTCGGTGACAAAGAAAACACCGCATGAACGCCTGAGGTCTTGGGTTTCGTCAAGAAAAGCAGATGAAGTTCAGAGGACGAGACAGCCGACAGAAATGAATTTTTCCTCTTGAGGGAGGCGACTATATCTTCGGCTGAAATATCGACAGGCACATGCGCAAGCGTAATCCTAGGTTGCCGAGGAGAGTCCGCCGGAACACTGACGTCAGTATCGGGCAGCGCCGAGCGAACGCAATCAGCGGCACGCACAGCATCAGCAGACGAATTGCAGCGCAGAACAAGCCCACCGCTGGCAGTCGGGCGAGAACTTGCAACCGGTACATCCGCGAGTGCCGGAGCCACCGACTCAGCGACCACAGGAGAAGAACCACGCGACTTGACAACGACAGTATAGGAGCGCACAGGGACTCTCTCAGTAC
Source organism: Sacculina carcini (assembly GCA_916048095.2). Classification (NCBI taxonomy): domain Eukaryota; kingdom Metazoa; phylum Arthropoda; class Thecostraca; family Sacculinidae; genus Sacculina; species Sacculina carcini. Next base: position 4,580,398 of record OU696592.1, on the reverse strand, counting down.
CAGACAACGGAAATGCAGAAATCGGCGGAGGAGAGACCGAGGCAGTCGCCAGCGAAGAAATTTTCGACTCTATGGAGGACAGCCGGGCACCGAAACCACCCACATTGCCGGCAATGTCAATGGCCAGCTTGGCGCGACCAATGCATGGAGAGCAAATCCAATTGATGGACTTCAGAGAGTCCAGTTTCACCCCCTGCAACGACGCGCACTTAGTGTGCGCCCATGAGTCACAGAGCGAACATGTGACACATCTCGTGGAGTCACCACCGCCGGTCTTGCATATGACGCAGATGTCCGTGGTCATGGCGTAGGCGATGCGAAATTCGGGTTTGAAGTGAGTATGCGCGCACAAATGCAAGCAATCACAAATCAAACCCGCCCTCTGCACGCGCAACCAACCGCTGCACCCTAATAAACCCGCTGCACCGCTGAACCGCTGCTGCACCACCTAATAAAACCCGCTGCACCGCTGAACAATAAAACTGTAGATGAGTTTGTGAAAAACTTGGATAATAATCAGAAATTATCGATGTTGCACGCTAACGCACGCAGTCTGTGCAAGCATATTGAGCACAATATGGATATATCACTAACGGTTTTGCATTTGAATCAATGATCTGTTTATAGTCACTGACGAAGGTCGCAAGACCGAAACGTTTGACAAAAAAGGCAGTCATTTGTGTTTTCTTTTCTTTCTTCACATATGTCGAAAACTACAAATATATATATGTATATGAAAATTCAATATCAGAGGACAATTGGGGCTCATCCTAAAAAAACAAAAAAAACTAAAAACATGTTTTTTTGCACACAAAACCCACAAAAAACGTTTTTTGCATCTCTAGGTGTAGGGCGCTATATAACTATCTACCTAATGTAATGTAAAGTAATGTAATGTGTGCGTGTGTGTGTATGCAGATGATTCGTTCTTGGTGAAGGCAGCGAAAGGGATAGGGAGGTTATGGACTTACACACCCCTCGGTTTGTTAATTAATGGCTAAATTAACGAAAATTTCAAGCGAGCAATACGCGCTTATCTGGGTATATATTTGGTTGAATTCAAGTGGTCTTTTTGTGGTCACTCAAAAATATACATTTTTAGGTACATTTTGTGACTTTGTGCTTGGATAATTCAGCCATAAAATATTGCACAGGCGAAGTTACACCCCTACACCACTAACCCATCACATTAAGAAAACCCTCTTGGAGAACGGATACCCAATATTGCAAACCGCCACCCACCAACACACACATACACACACACGCGAGCTATTCGGTCAGCTGGACAAAGTCGCCGCCGCATGCCGGCAGACGATAGACATGACGCCGGAACGACACGAGATCTGCACGACGTTGTTGGCCCACGTGCTCGTACAGTCGCCTCACCGCCTCACCGCACGGAACCGCACAGCGAGAGGCAAGCGCCAGGCGTCGCATATATGCCCATTGGCGGTGCGCCAGAACATGCGGGTGCTTCGTCGTCGCTGATTGGTCGCCAATTGTGTCGTCACGATGACGTATATCATTGGTCGACGCTGATTGGTCGCCAATTGTGTCGTCACGATGACGTTTATCATTGGTCGACGCTGATTGGTCCTTGGCAGTGATGCCACGATGACATTTGTCACTGGTCGACGCTGATTGGTTTTTTGGTGTGACGTCATGATCACGTGATTCGTCGGCTGGTGTCAGTTGATTGTTGGTGAACAAAGGGACAATGCCGGATATGCAGGCGCAAAAATACGCCGCCTAGACCAAACCACAAACATATGCATGCGCCTGTAAAATAGTTCGTGACAGATACTGAATGGACGACGTCTCGAATGAAAATCAGCCTGCTTTTTCAAACACTTGAAAAACAATAACAAACATCAAACTAATATGTTAATTTCTATCCTGAAAAGTATGCCAGCGGTGTAGACTCAAGCCGGGAGGTGATGACGAAAGGAAGCCGAGCCAGGATTCGAACCGCGAACCTCTGGCACGACAATCCAGTAGCTGTGCCACTTAGAAGTGTGTGACTACCAGGCCAAGTGACTGGGTTGAGGACGAACATGCACATCGATTCACTTAATACTGTTGAATTTTTCGAACAAGCGCAGTTTGTGTGTTAGTGTGTGTGTGTGTGTGTGTGTGTGTGTGTGTGTGTGTGTGTGTGTGTGTGTGTGTGTGTGTGTGTGTGTGTGTGTGTGTGTGTGTGTGTGTGTGTGTGTGTGTGTGTGTGTGTGTGTGTGTGTGTGTGTGTGTGTGTGTGTGTGTGTGTGTGTGTGTGTGTGTGTGTGTGTGTGTGTGTGTGTGTGTGTGTGTGTGTGTGTGTGTGTGTGTGTGTGTGTGTGTGTGTGTGTGTGTGTGTGTGTGTGTGTGTGTGTGTGTGTGTGTGTGTGTGTGTGTGTGTGTGTGTGTGTGTGTGTGTGTGTGTGTGTGTGTGTGTGTGTGTGTGTGTGTGTGTGTGTGTGTGTGTGTGTGTGTGTGTGTGTGTGTGTGTGTGTGTGTGTGTGTGTGTGTGTGTGTGTGTGTGTGTGTGTGTGTGTGTGTGTGTGTGTGTGTGTGTGTGTGTGTGTGTGTGTGTGTGTGTGTGTGTGTGTGTGTGTGTGTGTGTGTGTGTGTGTGTGTGTGTGTGTGTGTGTGTGTGTGTGTGTGTGTGTGTGTGTGTGTGTGTGTGTGTGTGTGTGTGTGTGTGTGTGTGTGTGTGTGTGTGTGTGTGTGTGTGTGTGTGTGTGTGTGTGTGTGTGTGTGTGTGTGTGTGTGTGTGTGTGTGTGTGTGTGTGTGTGTGTGTGTGTGTGTGTGTGTGTGTGTGTGTGTGTGTGTGTGTGTGTGTGTGTGTGTGTGTGTGTGTGTGTGTGTGTGTGTGTGTGTGTGTGTGTGTGTGTGTGTGTGTGTGTGTGTGTGTGTGTGTGTGTGTGTGTGTGTGTGTGTGTGTGTGTGTGTGTGTGTGTGTGTGTGTGTGTGTGTGTGTGTGTGTGTGTGTGTGTGTGTGTGTGTGTGTGTGTGTGTGTGTGTGTGTGTGTGTGTGTGTGTGTGTGTGTGTGTGTGTGTGTGTGTGTGTGTGTGTGTGTGTGTGTGTGTGTGTGTGTGTGTGTGTGTGTGTGTGTGTGTGTGTGTGTGTGTGTGTGTGTGTGTGTGTGTGTGTGTGTGTGTGTGTGTGTGTGTGTGTGTGTGTGTGTGTGTGTGTGTGTGTGTGTGTGTGTGTGTGTGTGTGTGTGTGTGTGTGTGTGTGTGTGTGTGTGTGTGTGTGTGTGTGTGTGTGTGTGTGTGTGTGTGTGTGTGTGTGTGTGTGTGTGTGTGTGTGTGTGTGTGTGTGTGTGTGTGTGTGTGTGTGTGTGTGTGTGTGTGTGTGTGTGTGTGTGTGTGTGTGTGTGTGTGTGTGTGTGTGTGTGTGTGTCTATGTGTCGAGTCACAAGCAGCCCAGACAGGCACCTGTATGTGGAACAGAGGGAAAGGCAGAACAACGAACGGAATTCCAATGAACGCCATGCGACGGTGATGACAGTTGACAATATGCTCGTGCAGGGGCAACACGTGGTGTGAGTCCTGGCTAACACGCACGCCACACGCCGCCGACAAGAATGGGTAGCTGAATTTGTAGCCTGCCCCCCCACACACACACACATATGTACATGTACATGTACATACACACGCATACATGCAGTGTCCCAAAAAATGTGTACAAATTTTAGCAGCTGATATCTCAATAGTTTATTTCTTCTTTGCAGACGTTGTCTTTCAAGACAAGAAGAAATTGTAGAAATGAAAGTTGACTCAGCAAGAGAAAATCTAACGAAGAAAGAAGTGAAAGCGAAACAAACAAACCAAATTTAATCACCAAATCAAAAGCATAAACAAAACTACACCGAAAATCACAATTATGTTGCTAATTAACGGCGACAAATGTACCAGCACAGAAAACTCAAACACTCAAAAGTAGACAATTGCAAAATCACAACAAAAAAACTGAAAAAAAGCTACGCCAATGTGCTCAACAACAGCAACAGAATAACTCAACAGATCCGTTACGAATTCCCCCAGCCAACACACCTGTACACAATATGATGTCGTCCACTTGAGTCACACACGAGTCATTGACGAAACGCACGCCACGTGACAACACGTGTGCCACACCCCCCACCTGACTCACGTTGGCCGGAAACGTACACGCGTACTTGGCTAAGTTGTGCGACAAATAGACCTACACACAGACAGACACACACACACACACATGCGCCTATAATGGAGAATAGGTGTGATGGAGGATAGGTGTAATGAGGTTTAACATATTTTATGTTAAATTCGTTAAATTTGTTTATCAGACGTTTGTGTATATGCAATTTTATTTAGTTTTGATTTTTGTTTTTTCTTCATTGAGATTACATCTTCCTGATTAAACTCGTATTTCTCAAGCTCTACATATATATCTTTCAGGCGCTTCCAGCGCATGGGGCCACCGCAGGGTGCTAATAGTGCTTGTGCACTCTTCCCATGCTACTAGACTATGAATATGGAGGCGGTGTTCAATGATTGGCGCGTGCCTGCTTGGCGACCGAGGACACTTCCAGGCAAATATCACAGCCTGACGAAGCGGCTCCCAGCACAAGCACAACGCGATCTGCACATAACGTATCACACAAACACAAAACACTATACTTGCTTCCAAAGCCATACCCATAGAGCAGTGTACAAGTGTAAATAACTTCCTACTCACTCATTCTACGCCGAATTACTTCACTCAATCACTCTACACTCAATTCCTTCATAATCAATCAGTTTACGTTCAGTTCCTTCACACGCAATCACTCTACGCCGAATTCCTTCATACTCAATCAGTGTACGCTCAATTCCTTCATACTAAATCAGTCTACGCCCAATTCGTTCACACTCGATCATCAGTCTATTACCCCATGCTTTCATTATACGCATATACAAAGCCACTGGGGAACACCAGCACTCATGTTAAATGCAAAACAGAGCTAACTTGAACTGAGAGGCGCACTGCTGAAAAAACAGCGCATCAAACAACGATGGAAAGAGTGGAAAGAGTCGAGGAGCACGGGTGGAGAATAGTGGCCAATGGTCCTCCGATGATGGCGCCATCCATGAGATTACAAACAAACTATAAGCACATTTTGGAGTGGCTACACGGGCTAAGATCAACTAATTAAATGACAAAAATTATACTTTTATATTCAATTCAAGCAGCTCTTGCAAATGGCTGGCACTCAATGGCTGTAGAGACTACCGCAAAAAAATTACTCAGGGAAACATGCAAATATTTCTCATTTTTCGCTAAATTTGTAATTTTCACATGTGCTTCGCGACCGCTAAGTCTCTTCAAGATTAAACAATACTAACACCATTGGATCCAGCGATGTAAGGGAATAATGGTAAAAAACGTGGCTACACTTTTTTACGAGCAAAAGATCGCCAGAAAATTAGCGACTCTAGTTATCAAGCACTGGCCTTTATAAGGAGCAGGTCTGCGGTAGCGCGAGCTGTGCGTGACGCCGCCCTGAAAATCCGCCAGACCGTCGATTTGGGGCCAGCGCGGCTCCGAATAGTGGCTGTGTCAGTCACATACACACACACATATATTCACACACATACACACATACACACACATACACACACACACATACACACATACACACGTGCACCATTGTACAACTGCAGTCAAACATCGATATATGACACATCGATATAGCGCGATTATCAGTTGGGCGCGATAAGGTACTGGACCCCAATTGTTTAGGTTATTCAAAAATTTACAATTAAATTTTTTTAAATACAAATGTATTATATCATTGGTGTAAATAGATTTATATATTTGTCTTTATTTCGCTACGAAACACGTAAATTCTGTATTATCGTGGTACACGAGGGTTAGAAAAATATATAGTAAAATCGGTATAATAGGCGCAATCAGATATAACACGGTCGAATTTTATGGAGCCCAACTAGCGCCTTATATGGATGTTTGACTGTACCAAGAATAAAAACCTCCCCGGCACCAAAACAAAATAGACTTATATACAGGGCGATTTGAAAGTAGCGCCCGATTTATAATGTCTTACCGAGTGTTTAAATGTCGGATTTCTGAAAGCAAAACAAGCATGCTTTTAAGAATAAAAAACATATTAAACAAAAACAAGTGAAAAAAGCGATATTTCCCGCACACAATCTAGTCTGATCCAGAGAAATACTCCGATTTCTGACCATCGACAGTCAAGCATGGCCTCACAAGCAGATTGACATAGAGTGTCGAAATATCCGTCGTGATGGCGTGTTTCAGCTCCTCAGTGCTTCTCGTATTCCTACCGTATGCACGATCGTTAATAGCGCCACACAGAAAGAAGTCGTATGGACTGAGATAGGGGGATTTTGGCGGTCATTCGGTGGAACCACAACGACTAATTCATCTTCCGTCGAATCTGGTGTGGATCACACTAGATTTTGTCCACGAAATATTCCATTCTTCGCTTGTCTGAGCTTGATACATTCTGAATTCATTAATACTTTATCTGGCTTCTTTTACTTTCAGAAATCCGACATTCTGAAACCGCTTGATATGACACTTAAAATCGGGCTGGGATTGCTGGGACATTGCATTGCATTGCATGGCATTGCATATCAGAGTGAATTGGTGGCATTGCAGGGGCATTGCAGCCCCACGCGCGCCCACAAACAAATACGAACCTTTTTGATCGATAATGACTGATCGACCAAACACCGAAGAGCCACATTTCAAATTAAACAAAATTAATCACCAATTCACATGGTAAATATGACAGCTGAAATTCCGCAAAATTCCGAAAATATCAAAGTGGGATTTATCAAAGATTTGTCCGTCATACACACACACACACACACACCCGTTGCACACAAACAAAACGTCAAAGTGGAGAGTGTCGCATCGTCCGGACACGTCCACCGTGTCGACAATCCACGCTGAATCGACACATTCGGCGCGGTCAGGACGAACATTGCGCACTGTCGTCTGAAACTGACGAAATTTAAACACACAACACACATTCACGCAGAGAAAAACAGCCCTGACATAGCACAAAACAACAATGAAAATATAATAGCCATAAGGAAACACAATTAATAAAATACAAATACAATTATAAAATAAACATGTAACAGAACAAGGAAAAATATTAATGTTGGTCAATTATGTGATTATAATTAAGATGAAATCATAATATTACCATACCGTCATACCGTACCCGTCTCGCTTGAAATATTTACTAGAAGTTTTGTTGTTGTTTTTTTGCTCTTTCTTACTGCCATGTTTCAATTTTGCGGTGTGTGTGCATGAGTATGTTTGTGTGCGTGTGTGTGTGTGTGTGTGTTTGTGTGAGTGTGTGTGCCTGTGGGTGTGTGTATTGTCCGCATGTTTGTTTTCCCTAAGCGGCGTGTCTTACATACTTGTTTATATTTTTGCACCAAGATTTGTCTTTTCGCGCGTGTGGTTTAATGTGCGCTATACAAATAAACGTTAATAATAATAATAATAATACCGCTCAAATATAAAATCTTATCAAAGCAAAAGTGGAGAATTCCCAAAAGGTTATGCACCACTGATATATAAAAAAAGTATTTGTTATAGCGCACCGAAGGGCTCGGGCGCGAAACGATTATTAATAGAGTTGGCAAAACGGAATGCAACTAACAGGCCAGATGTAAACAAGTAAACTACAAATATACAATAAAAGTCAATAAATATAGAGACGAAATACGGACATGACGCACAACAGACAACACGACCGAAACATAATGACAACACAACTTGAGACAATATAATCATAACGTAGATAATGTAAGCATGCAAATGAGAGATGGAATACGAGTAAGAACAGGCTAAAGTAACAGGTATAGTGATGTGTATAGTGTATACTATAACAGTATAGTGATACAAAAGGTGTGAGAGTGTGGTAAACTGGGTCAAGAGAGAGGTCAAAAAGATGTTTGGAGAGCTTAGAGCGGAAATAATTGTAGGAAAGAGAAGAAGAAATGTGAGCTGGGATGGAAAGGCGAGGGGCGGAAAAAATAACGATTTGGAGGACTAAGGAGACTCATTTACACACACACACACACACACACACACACACACAAACGTACCCACTTTAATGTATTTGCGCAGCGAAAATAAATCAGCGTAATCCGACAAATATTGTTGTATGTCTTGATGGCGGACAAACGACAAACCGGAGCAGCTGTCCGGATCGAACGGAAAGTCCGGAAATCCCATTACTTCTTTGGGAAGATTGGTTCTGTGAAAACAGCACGCTAGTTTGTGCACAAGTGAGCAATACTATGCATGGCGCACAAATACACAAACACACATGGATAATTAATTGAACTGGTCATATTTCTCGTAGCTGAGTGGTTAGCGGATCCAAAGCATAATTTTGGGAAGGGCTGAGATAATTTTGGGGGCGCTGAATTTTGGGGTACATGCATTACTATGCAACGTCTTTGCGATAATGCATATTGTAGTGTCTTGTATCATGTGCGTTTTAATTTAGTGATGTATTGCGATTGTAAAGATGGCGCACCAATTCAATTGTGTTGTGACGTGTATCGTACGATTGTGAAATGGACCAATCAAAGGAAGGCACGTATGACAGCAAGGTACAATCGGGGTCAGGCTATAGAGTCAAATCAGTCTAGGTGTAGATCTCGTTCAGTTAACTTGTCTTTGTTTTCAATATATGTGTGAGTCAAGCCACATCTCAGATTCGCTCGGCGTCGCTCCGACACTACACATATATCAACAGATTCTACTGAAATATATTTTTCTTGAACTCATTTAGTGAACCTCTTGGTTATGAGAAATTGATGGGAACTTGTGGGGGGCTGAAGCGTTATAACGCTCACACGCATCACGCTCACATACTCTCACACGCAATTAAACTTTGAACGATCACACATAGACACACTAACACGTTCACACACACACAATCTCAATCAACTCAGACACAATCTCTCACACGCACTCTCTCTCTCTCTCACTGCACACGATCACACCACACAAACACAACCGAGCCCAAGCAAAACTGAGGCATTGTGTGCATTTGAGTCATTATGTGGACTGTCTAAGAAAACTCATTGAATGTGAGCACAGGCATGATTGGCAAGTTCCCTCACCTCAAGCTGTGATACATGACATAGCCACCTGTCGACTCATCCTGGTGCGACAGCGGCGCGTCAGAAAACGACCAAATCCCACCCAGATAGTTTGAGCGTTCTAAGACGATGGGCTCGTGAAAAACATCCTGTTTGGAGATTACCGCACGAGCGGCAGCGAGCCCCGCCGGTCCAGCGCCAATTATGCCCACAGTCAATCTGCCACTCATCTGGCCGCTTGTGTTAGCTACTGTCAAAAACAAGCGCAATGAACAAGCATTCCGAGCGGCGTTATCGTATGAGATGCGTCGTATAAACAGCAAAACAATATAAAAAGTATATTTACAAGATATATTTATATAATTTTCCGTAGTAAACTTTATTCCCATATTTCCCGTGTTTTCTTTTCAAATGTTATAGTTATGCAAGTGCGAGTGCACGTTCGACGGCAAGCCTTTTCACATAAACCAACTTTTCGTCCATTAAATTAGTATATTGGATATTTCACGCTGCTTACAAGAAAAAATGACAAAAATACAAGCATACAAAGCGATCGCTTACTGAACAGGCAGACATTTCGCTAGGCGCTTCTGCAAACCCACAACACAACACTAATACTTCTACAGTCGATCAGGTAAATGCGATCATCGTTATAACAAAATGTCCAAAAATACAAAATCATAGTATCGCACGATTGACGCCGCTCAAACACACGCCCGCACAAAACGGTACGAGGGACATTACGCCCCGGGTACGGCAGGCCCCGCTTCAGTCCCATCTCTCTTTTTCTTTCCTTGCTAGCCTAACAAAATGAGAAAGACAGCCGGGACTGAAGCGTGACCAAGATTAACTGGCACGCAACAGCATGGTTGCCCTGAAAAGACACGTGAACAAAACAGGAATAACACCCCCCCCCCCCCTCCAGACACACACACACACACACACTTGTGACGTCCAGTCAGGTGGCGTTTGGAGGAGGGTGGCATGACGATGCTGATGCTGAAGACGCCGAGGTAGTATTGGAAGCAGCAGCCGCCATCAACGAGAAGTCACGCACTACCTGATTGAACGTATCATCTCCGTCGCCGGCCGGCTCGTCATCACGCCGCATCTGTTCGCTGAGTCGGGCCAGACGCAACACAGTCACCATATCGGCGTCGGCCCGCGCCACGGCCAACTGCAACGCTGTGCGTCCGTCATGATCGCACGCGTGCTGGTCAACACGATGCTTGAGCAGCACGCACAGCTCGCCCATTTGGCCGCACGCGACGGCGCGATGCAGCGGCGTGCGTCCACTGCCGTCCGTCAACGCCGCGTCGGCGCCGTTCAACAGCAGAAACTGACAGGCGGCCGTCGAACCGCCGCCGCCGCCGCCGCCGCCGCCGGCCGCATATTGCAGGCAGCCGCCAATGGCAGCGTGCAGAGCAGTTTCACCGCTGGACGAGCGCCAGTTCACGTCGGCGCCGCACGCCAACGCTTGACACATGGCCGGCAAATCGTGCGTAGCCGCCGCACGGTACAGCAGCGCGTGTACCGCCGTCTGCCCGGGTGCCAATTCGCCTCCGTCATCATTCTCGCCGCCACTGCCGCTGTTGTTGACGTTTGCGTGTGCGCACGGAGTCACTACGTAGCGCCGCTGCACATATTTGGCTCGAATAAAGTGCTCGCGTGCCGCCCGATCTGCTGTCGAAGACGGTTTATCAAGCGCCGCGCCGTCGCTCGCCGCCGCCGCCGCCGCCTCGTACACGCCATTGACGGCCGTATTTCCCAGCCGCGCGAACACAACCACCACCTCCGGCTCCCACTTGTCCAGTGTCAGCGAGCGCACCTTGCTCACATGCACGCCCAGACTGCGATGAATGCCCGAACACTCGATACACAGCGTCACGCCCAAATTGATGCTCGCCCAGTCGGCCTGCTGATGACCGCAATCGGCACACAGCTCGTTGCCGGGCCGACGTGTCAACGCGTCCTGCCTGCGCTGCTGTTGATCGTGAGCCGAGCAGCTGGTTGTGGACGCGTCAGTCTTGCCGGCACCAACGTCAGTTACGGCCACGACCGTCGTCGGATTGGCCAGCGTCAACACGGTGTTGCAAACACTGGCTGCGCCTCCGCTGATCTCCCGCGGTGATGAGGTGGACGAACAGGACGATAAGGAGGATGAGGAAGGAGTTGGTGCCGGAGACGTCTGGCCGTGCAGCGCCGCTCCGATCGCCTGCTGCAGCGCCTGCACCCACATCTGACAGCCGCGCGCCGAGTCGGCTTGCATGACGTGACTGCGACTGGGCGACATCAGTTCAAAGCAGCACCGTCGCTCGCCGTCGCACCCGCCGCCGCCGCCGCCGCCATTGCCGCCGCCACCGCCGCTCGGCACGCGCACACTGCACAATCGCAGATCGGCCTCGACCACGCTGAGCTGGGCGCCGCTGCGACGCTGGTACATCAGCCGTCGATCGTCGAGCATGAACCAGCGGCGGCTCCACGTGCGAAACGCGTTGCTGGCGCGCTTGTACAGATAGCCGTCGACCAGAGGCCGGCCGTCCAGCACGCTGTGCCGCGGCAAATCGGCGCTGACCAGCTGCTGTTCTTCCCAGTGGCCGGCTATAACCCCACCACCATCGCCGCCACTGTTATCACCGCTGTTGCTGCTGTTGTTCTTGTCGTTGACGGCATGTTCTGGCGTCGTTCTGGAGGCGAGGAGGGTTTCCAGCGAGTCCGACTGCTGCGAGAACTCGTCGACGGCGGCCGAAACTGCCGACGCGCCGGCGGCCACGCCGTCACACACACGCACACCGTCGCTGAAGAAGCCGTGCACACACGTGTAGTAGCGGTGCACCGCGCGAGCCACAGTCAGTCGGCTGCCGGTCTCCAGTCGGGCCAGTCGATGCGAGTAGTCGAGCGCGGCGTGTTTGAACGCGCGACGGGCTGTCAGGCAAGTAGCGGCCGCCTCGGTCGTGTCTTTGGAGCGCGGTAGCTGCGCGTGCCGACTCAGACTGGAGTCCAGGTCGCTGGAGGCGCGGTCGAACGCGTGCCTCGCCTCGCGTGCCTCGGCCACCTGCTGCCGCAGCGGTCGCGCCAGCTGCGCGCCGACCAGCTCGCTCAGCTGGCCGAGCATCACGCGCTCCAGCTGCTCGAGCGCCGTCAGTGAGAGCAGCAGGTCGCTGAGCAGGTGGCCAGCCGTTACTGACGCCGTCGACTGTGGCTGCGGCTGTGACGGCTGTTCAAATACGGACACGGTGTCGAGCAGCGCGTGCACCAGCTGTTGCCGAGCCGTCAAGTAGAGTTGGCCAGCGTTGGTGACGCAGTCGGCCGCCTTGCCGAGACGCTCGAGGTGCGACTCGAGGCGGCCGCACGTGCGCTCCGATTCGCCCAGGTAGCGGCGAAAATGTGGTGAGTCGCGCACACATTCGGTCACGTCTGGCAACACGACGGCCGTCGCCATGACAACGCCCGGTCGCCACTCACTGAGTCACGCAAAAATCTACACACGCCGATTTATCTGTAGAAAATTAATGGTTTCTCAGGTTATGAAATTCGAAACATTCGGCTTGTCCAGATAATGTTGAATACCGTACAAAAAAATAGCAAAATTGTATACAAAATACCAATGCACACATAAACCACATGAGACAGAAGAAAATAAATATAATACAAGAGGAAACATCACACAACACACACAACAGAGAACTTATAAAACATCGAACGAAACAAAAAAAACAATGAGCGAAATAGTACGTACCCCAGTAGCTCACGGTATGCAAATCAAACGCATTTAATAATACTTAATTATTGTAACTACAATGAAACATCTAATAAAACGGCCTGAACAACCATTGCGCTGAGAATGTGCTGCGGCGAATTCGCAACCTGTAAGAGTATCTAGAGCCGAATGCCAGATTCGTCGTCATAATGCTGCCAGAACATCGTAACATCAACTTAATCACCTTAAAGTATTGTTTTACCACTGTGTGAGCCAATTATGCACAAGCAATGCAATCTGGAATTCATATTTTGACTAACGACATAAGAATATCAAACTCGGACATTATCATCCTCCAAAATTGGTATATATCGTATATATATATGGTATAAAATTGGTATATCGTACCATTTTACTCCAATTGCACGTTGATTTTTGGGCGCATTGTTGTGTTATCGCTTATTGTATTGTTATCGCTTCGAAAAGTTTCGGAAGCGATTTACATAACAACAATGCGCCCAAAAATCAACGTGCAATTGGAGGAAAATGGTGTTCTCCCCACCCAAAGACCCCCATCAAGCAGTGAGCTGGACGCGCCCATGCGCGAGTTGCCACAAACGGCGGCGCGCAGTAGCGTGAGCCATAGGTGTCATCGACCATAGGTGCGAATTTCGCACACCGCGCGCATACACGAGACGTGAAAATAACGCATACAATTGACGTCCTATATAAACACACAATCGACAACAAACAAACGGCATTTAGTTGAGCACATTGTCTGAGGATGGAGACCGGCTGCTCCGAAACGTTACACATCGGCGAATTACTGCACAAGCTCAACAGCGATCATCAAAAACTCGCACGAACGATCGAGACGACCAAGAAGAAGATTGAAAACTGCAAAGCGGCAATCCAGTTTAATCTCGTTTGTCTGAATGAGAATATTCTTCCAGGCTACACCAATATCAAACGTATATATATATATATATATATATATATATATATATATATATATATATATATATATATATATGTGTGTGTGTGTATTGCCTGACAGACGATATGATTGATATCGAGTGGAAACACTTCAATGTCTGAAGGGGATCTGCTGTCTGAATCCTACCTAATAATTGAGGACACGACAGACTATTGTTCCAGCATCGCACCGCTGATGCAGTGACGGCGCCAGCATCTTCCTAGTGGGGGACTAAGGAAAAATGATGCGGGCTTGGCAAAACATGAGACATTTCACTCTAAATATGCATGAGCAAGATTTTAGGGGCCTCATTTAGCTAAAATATTCCATTGGGTAGTGAAATGTATGTTGTCATAATTGTTCGGTATTTACATCATCTATACCTTTACAACCTCAATTTCGGAATATTGAGTTTTTGGTCGAAATACGCTAGAAACAGTGTCACATTTTGAATTGATTCATGTTATAAATTGGACGCCATTTTACTTGTTTTTTGTTATATTTTGTGTTTCAAGTGTTTCTGTTATACATTGATTGTGTTTTGGAGAATTGAGAAACATGGAGTTTGCGGTAGTTTCAGAACGAGCACAAGCAAGGAAAAACAGCATAAGGCAGGGTTTTTAAGCGGGGGTGCTGGTCTGTATCCTAAGCATTGTGAGGATACCGGCAAAAAAGTATAGAATGAATGTTGTAGTTTCCTTAAAATATAGAATTTGTTTTCTGAAGTGATGAGACAGATCAAAATTGAAGTTTAATTCTACCGAAATTGAAGTTGATTATTCCGAAATTGAAGTCGTAAAGGCATACTCATAAATAGTGTCTTTTAGTGTGTGTTTATTTATTGCCCGTCATGTCTTTCTTGATATTTATTGTTGCAAAAATGTGATCATGCCTTTTCCCATGGTCTGAGAATGCACGTGTCATCATCTTGATCATTTGAGGGGAGGAGAGGGGCTCGGTACAGGTGAACGGAAAAATCAGCACACTTCATCCACAACACACACACACACACACATGCCGAGCTTGTTCGATTTTGATAACAATTCACCTGTTTCAATCGAGCTGAAAACTAAAGCCGACTGTATAAAAGACCCAAGCGACACAAGTGTTGAATATATTTTCACGACACTCACACACACAAACAATAAACACTCGCACACACACACACACAC
>OU696592.1:4540426-4560426 GCA_916048095.2 Sacculina carcini | reverse complement strand
CATATATAGACACTGACACACACACACACACACACACACAACACACATATATAGACACACACATACATACACACAGATATAGACACTCACTCTCACACAAACACACACCGATACAGACAGTTACACACACACACACACACAAACACACACCCACACATTTTTGATTAAAATATGCACTTAATGGCCGGGATCTAAGGTAAATGTTTAAATGAAATGCGTATGTGTATGTGTTTGTTTATGTGTGTGTGTGTGCGCGCATATTTATTTGTTTGTAAGTCTGTGTGTTTGTGTATGTGTCTCTGTGTCTCTGTGTGTATGTGTTTGTGTGTGTGTGTGTGTGTGTGTGTGTGTGTATGTGTGTGTGTGTGTGTGTGTGTGTGTATGTGTGCGTGTTTGTTTGTGTGTCTAAATGTTTGTGTTTGTGTGTGTGTCTACATGTTTACAGCGACCGGCGATGGTCAGCTGCAAATACCAAAAACACGTCTATCGTTGACAAAAAAGCAATTCAAGAGCCGAGCTGTCAAAAATTACAACAAATACCTGAGCAACTTCTAACTTTTAATCTTAATTTTAACTTTATGTTATATTTTTAACTTTAACTAGACAAAGACTATATATTTTCATGAATCATATGTGTTTATGTGTAATCACTATGAGTTTATCAGTGTTTTGTGTGAATTCCTTGAAAAATTGTTGATAAAAACCACGAGTGGACAGCAAATAAACATTGATTGATGTTTGTGCGTGTGTGTGTGTGTGTATTTGTCTGAGTATGCATGTATTTCACCCGGCATAGACGGCGGCGGTGTTGTTAGTATGAGTCGCCGCAAAGCCTGTGTACACGCCAGCACGGCCGGATAGACATGCAACGAGGCGCGATGATGCAGCGCGTGCAATGCTGTCAAGGCGGTCGCCGGCGCTGCTGAATGGTTCGCCGAGCGGCCGTCGTCGTGGTGGGGGCGCTGCGGTCGCTGGTGTAAGCGTCGTGATACGGCGCGCGACACAGAAAATGACGCGGTTTCGCTGGCCGATGGTAATATGAATAATGAAGGAGTGCTGTCAGTATTGGCACACAAACAAACACAAACACACACACACACACACACACACACAGATGCACACAAACACATAAAAACACAGGCACACACACACACATACACACAGATGTGGGAGCAAATACACACGGATATATATTTTTTTTCCGCGCTTACAAACCAGATTAAATTCTATTGCAATTTCGCATTTTGCAATCTTTTTCCTGGTGGATTCTGAATATCTTGCCAGTTTCTGCTCGCTTGGACTCAAACACTTCAAAAGCGTTCCTATATTCTGTAACGTTTCCGAGTTTGCTGACTCCATCTTCAGACAATTAATAAAAGACAGACTATAGTCGAATATAGTCTGTGTTCAAACATGAACATGTGTCGATAATAGTCATTGTCATTTAAATATTCGCCAACATTTTGTACAATTGTATATATTTCTTGTGTGTTATCATGTGTATTGTGTTTTTATTAATTGTCTGAAGATGGAGTCAGCAAACTCGGAAACGTTACAGAATATAGGAACGCTTTTGAAGTGTTTGAGTCAAAGCGACCAGAAACTGGCAAGATAGTTAGAATCAACCAGGATAGAGATTGCAAAATGCGAAATTGCAATAGAATTCAATCTCGTTTGTAAGCGCGAAAATCTACTGCCTGTCTATATATACACACACACACATATATATATATTCCTGACTGAAACATTTCGAACTCTCTTTCTCTTTCTATATATCTCTATTTTGGCCGCTTCCAGTACACATGGGGCCACAGCAGGGTGGTAAGAGTACACTTACACTCTTCCCCCATGCTACTGGCTATTTGCGAGTAATTAGCAATAATAATTACTAATCTAGTGCCTATTGAACAAGAGCTCACACGACAAACTGCACGATATGAACCAGCTGCAGTAGAAGATCCGAAGACACTGTCAGACGTCTCTCGTTGAGCCCGCCTTGGGGCTGTGACGTCACACCGTACCCCTGATCACATATTCTGAACACACAAGCACACACACACACATGCACAATCACCAATATACTTCTCACCGTAAATAACTGAGCACAAAAAACACCGTAGTTCCCGGTGATTAAGATCGTATTTTATTTCAAATTCTACTGCATAATAGTCTGCAATAGTTTGATGTTGAAACTAGTTTGATAGTTGAACATGTTGTATTTGCAGAAACAAAACAGAACACATGAAATACTTGAAAAACACTACCGGAGAAAGGTACAAATTTTGGGATGGGATTATTGGAGAACTACTGAGAAAAAACCTAGTATTTCAGGCCTAACACATATGTCATGATCTTAATGTCCAGGTGGTATTAATTGATTAATTAATTAATGTCACACCTGATCACCGCGTCACAGGCAGCTTGCAGAGCCGTGGTGGAGAAATGACTCATGTGGCGAGAAAACGTCGTCAATAACGCACATATTACGTGCTCTCTGTTGCCAGCGTGTATCCGCTCCACCTACACACACACACACACACACACACACACACACACACACTTAATTAACATCTACAGATTCATGACAGGAATACTGGATTCGAAAGAAATTGGACCAGTGCAGCAAAACCAACGAGGACGATGCAAAAAAAACAAAAGTTGAGAAAAAATTGAGAAAAACGAGATTTTTTCATATAATAAAAACGAGATGTAGAAAAGACATAAAGAAATATAGCTTTCCGTTCCGCTGTGTGAATGAATAGAACAGTTTACACAAGACGATTGTAAAAGTCAATAGTTTAGCGCTGTTTAAAGAAAAACTAGACAAATATTGGAAGAAAGACAGGACAGTCCGAGCATAGCTCATATCCTGTAACCCAACTAGGTGAGTACAACTAGGTGAGTACACACACACACACACACACACACACACACACACACACACACACACACACACACACACACGAGATGAGAAGTCAGAGAGATGAGATTCAACACAAATCGTCGAATACATGAGAATATGCCCACAAAAACGGGCTGGGAAGGCTGGATTGTTTGGAATGAGAGCGATCAAAGAGGACATGGTGTGAAACTGAAAAACAAAACAGCATGCCGAATATGCGAGATCAAACAGTACAGTTTTCCTTATAGCAGCACAGATAAGTGAAATAGTTTAGACAGCGGAATATTAGAAATAATATCAATTCAGTTGTTCAAATAAAGTCTGGATAAATCATGATTTGGAGACGGCACAGCTCGATTGCAAGCTCATATCTCATAGTGCACAAATAGGTTGACACACAGGCACACAGACACACACACACACACACACACAGACTGGACACCAAATGTATAGTTTGAGAATGGAGAATTATACAGAGCAATATTCATATAGTTATTCCCCATTCTTATACAGAAACGTGTATAGCGTAAAACCTCTATTAGAACAACACCTCTAATTAAAACATTAATTTTAAAACTACAATAGCTGGGTTTAACTGGATTTTTATTAGTGAATTTGTGATTAATTACCGGTAATCACCCTGTATTTGTGACATTTGTTAAATAAATATGAATACGTTATCTGGTTCTTTTTTCATCAATGAATATATACCGCATCTTGTCAAAATTATCACCAGCTAATGGAAAAACAGAGCGATAAATGCAAAATAGAACGAAATACCGCTGAAATTTGACATACCGACATACCGCTGATATTTTATCGTATATGTGAGCCCATATTTTAGCAGTATACGATCTACTATGGTGACAGACCTGAGCAAAAGGACCCCAGTCGATGGTGAAATTATCGCCCAGTTGCAGTCGTGATATCGAGTGTTCGGTGAGCGAAGACGGCGCCAGAAACATCGGCTAAAACATATACAAACAAACACACAAACATATATACACACACACACACACACACACATAAACATACGCGAGAAGAGTCAATAACAATGAATAAAACTATGGAATTCTATCTTTATTATATATCTACATAAAATTATGAAATTATACACTAATTAAAATAAATTATGTGGATAATTATAAAATTTACATATATATAATCGGATTTACACGAAGAAACGTAACTTGTTCAAAAAAACACCCGTAAGTCACCTGTAAGTCACCATGCCTCTTACTTCACCTCACATATTAATTACTTATACATCACTACAATATAATCAATGTTATGCTGCGAGAGAGAGAGAGAGAGAAAGAGAGAAAATTTTATCCTCGGCGTGGATTTGAACCGGCCACCTCGTGATAGATGGACTGTTTGATGAGTGTGGGCATGCGCAGCGACACAACACGAGCCTGGCCGGTCGCGCTGTCATTCTCCACCACCTCCAAGTTGTACAGGCCCAGCAGCAGTGTCTCAACCGCTCGCATCTCCTAACACATACACACACACAAACACACACACACACACGTATAAACTACAGCTTACATACACGTATACAAACTAAGACACATTCTAACACAAATACACACACACACACACACACACACACACACGTATAAACTACAGCTTACATACACGTATACAAACTAAGACACATTCTAACACAAACACACACACACACGAATAAACTACAGCTTACATACACGTATACAAACTAAGACACATTCTAACACATACATACACACACACACACACACACACACATACACACACACACACGAATAAACTACAGCTTACATACACGTATACAAACTAAGACACATTCTAACACAAACACACACACACACACACGAATAAACTACAGCTTACATACACGTATACACGCTAAGACACATTCTAGCACACACACACACACACACACACACACATACACACACACACACACGAATAAACTACAGCTTACATACACGTATACAAACTAAGACACATTCTAACACAAACACACACACACACACACGAATAAACTACAGCTTACATACACGTATACACGCTAAGACACATTCTAACACATACACACACAAACACACACACACACGTAAATATGCATGCATACATATACGCAAGCACATACACACACAACTCTCGTATCTTCTAGCGTTGGCAAACCTAACTTTCAGTCTGTCGAGCTAAGTCAAATGTTTGAGGTGTGTGTGTGTTTGAGATGTGTATGTGTGTGTGTGTGTGTGTGTGTTTGCGGTGTGTATGTGTGTGTATATATGTGGGTATGTGTGTGTGTGTGTGTTTGTGATGTGTATGTGTGTGTGTTTGAGGTGTGTGTGTGTGTGTGTTTGAGGTGTGTATGTGTGTGTGTTTGAGGTGTGTGTGTATGTGTGTGTATATATATGTGTGTTTGTGTGTGTGTATGTGTGTATATGTGTGTGTGTGTGTGTGTGTGTGTGTGTTTGAGATGTGTGTATGTATGTGTGTGTGTGTGTGTGTGTGTGTGTACGTTTTTGCGACGATGTGCAACACAGTTGAGGTGCACATAGACCAGAGTGGGCACCAGTTGCAAGCAGAAACATTGCAAGGTCACGTGACCACTGCGATAGTAGCTCAGCAACTGTGCACAAACATCCTCCAGTAACTGCAACACACACACACATTTTTTCTTTTTCATTTATTAAGTCATTTGTAAAGCGCAATTCACACATAATGCCTGCATTGCGCTGATATAAACATTGTACACACACACACAAAACATACATTCATTCACGTACAATCACATGTGCATATTCAAATAGATGTTTGGCATTGATAACACAACACAAAACAATACACACACACACACACACACACACACACACACACACACACACACACACACACACACACACACACACACATGCCGACGTTGGAAGACAGGAGGACACGGGGTGATCTCATTCATATTTTCAGGAACATGACAGAAACCATAGCTCAGCAGGAAATTGGACCCATAAAGCAGCATAAAGGAAGGGACACGACAAGAAGCTGAGAAAACCTCGGTGCAAAAAAGACATAAAGAAATACAGTTTTCCATTAAGGCGAATTGACGTTTGGAATCAATTACACAAGACTATTGTAGAGGCCAAAACTATAGGAGAATTCAAACATAAATTGGATATTCAGTGGGAAATAGACAGGACAGTGAGAGCGTAAGATCATTTCCTCTACCACAACTAGGTAAGCACAACTAGGTAAGCACATAAACAAACACACACACACACACACACACACACACACACACACACACACACACACACACAGAGACACACACAGACACACTGGTATTATAACCCAGTGGTTCTCAAACTGTTTTCAGTGTTCAGGCAGTGTTATTTTCAAATCAGTACTCAGTTCTTGCACGGCCCCGCGCCATGGATTCTTGATAACTATATGATGAAAAAAGATACAAATACAGCCGACGCAATAACTAAATTGTTTTATATTCAATATATTTCTTCATACCGCTTAAAGTTTCTTCAGGAAGATAAAAAAAAAGTTTTTATAAGGAAAAAATATACAAATAGATATAAACATACATTTACTTCATTTTTTGTACAGGCATGTTCGCACCAATTATCACACAGGAAGCGTGTTCGCACCTGCGCTAGTGGTGCGAACAGTAGCGGTTAAGCACCCCGGTTATAACCGAACATACGGTGCATATATATAACAATGTTGAATCACTTGAGAATCCAAATACTGGAGGTTAAAATTTAATAAAAATAACAGCCTAGCCAGATAGACTGTTAAAGGCGGTGAAAACAATTAAGCACACGTAAAAAATAACAAGTTCATTCAACGTTGACAGGTAATTGAGAAGGGCAGAATGATGACCGCATCTCAACCTGGCCAGATGCACCTTGTTTTCACGTGTGTTTGTGTTTGTTTTCTGATTTGTGTATGTCTTGGCTAGACGTATTGATAACATTTGGACTACGTGGTGTAGTGGTAGCATATCCGCCTCACAAGCGGGAGGTCCGTGGTTCGAATCCCGGCGGAGGAGACTTTCATAGGATGAATTCTATAATCCAACAGCCCCTGTCCATCCCAGTAGTAAATGGTACCAGATATCAGTCATGTGTTGTGTCATGCATACTGGGGAGGTGGCCCTCTCTAATACGTCTTACGTCCTTGTGGCGCCATAGCGTGGAGAGGGTCGGTTCTGCGGTGACAGCGAGCTGCACGGGACACACCTGTGTGTGTGTGTTCATAAGCATCGACCTCTTCCCAGACATTTAGCTTTTAACCATTAGCGAATGCAGTGATATGCATGCTACTGCTGTGTATGCGTTTCTTGATTGATGTACGTGAGAGTGGTTGTTGTTGTTGACCTGATGGGGCCGCGGATCAGCCAGTACAGTGAGCAGCGCCGAAACTATGACGTCATCCTGCCACAGCCGGTCCTCGTAGGCGGCCGTGATGTCACCACTGGTCGCTAGGTGGCGCCACTCGACCAGCCAGTCAGAAACACTGGCCAAACTGTCAGCCATCACTGACACACACACACACATACATACACATAGTCATATATACACACACAGTCATATACACACATAAACACAGTCATATACACACACACATACACACAGTCATATACACACACACACACACAGTCATATACACACACACAGTCACATACACACACACATACACATACACACACACAGTCATACACACACATACACACATTTTGTAAGTGTAAACCTGGCGTTTGTTATAATTCGAATAATTTTCAACATGTAAAAGAGTTTATAAATGTTTAAAACTCATTTTATTGTCTTGTTAGCGCATGTTCTCAAAGTGAAATCCGTTCTGCTCCAGACACCGCCGACAACGCTAAAGGATGGAATAGATTATAATAATAATATTAATGTAATTAATAATTTTAATAAATAAATAAGACAACGTCACCGCTCACCAACAGTGGTTCACCACGCCGGGCATAATTCCATCGACAAAACGCTGTGCATTCATAACATTCTGCAATACAAACACATTAACACATTAACATACATCTTCCGTGTAAACGTCAACACAAATAATTATCGGCTACAGCAAAATATAATTATAAAAAAGAATGAATCATCGGCAAAAAGTAACCATACTTGTCCAATAGCACCGCATTATGCTAAAATATCACACACACCCAAAATGAACAAAATATAAACAAGATTATTATATTATAAGTAAAGATTATTAGGGTGATTTCGTAGATATATTGCAATGATACAAACCCTGATGATAAATTATACTCAACAACGGTTAGCGACATACATGCAAGAATCAAATACAAACTGAAAACATATTCTCTGCAGCCTGGAAATTTAACGACACAGGCGGCTAAATGGGTCAGTCGGGTCTTATTGATTGCATATATGGTCAATATATATGGTCATATTATATGGTCTTATATACGGTCATTCTAAGCCGCTAGCCTCGCATTCAACCAAAAAATTCAACATTATCCCCCGATGACTTCTTTTGATATGCTGGAGGGAAATTTATCCCAGTTTAAAGCACGTATGATCCGATACAATAATAAGGATGGTATTACTATATAATATTGATAGAAAAATCAATTTTGTCACACATAAACATTCATTATTTGGTCTAAAAAATACACCAAATTGATGAGCATGGAATGCTTATAAAACAAACTAAGAAAACAAACAATGAAAAAGTATGACAGCTAAGACATTATTGGCAAATTAAGAGCTATATTTCAGCCTCAAGCGATTACACCTACCGTGTCAATACAGAAAATAAGCTTTGATTTCAACAACAATACTCACACATCTCCACCACAAGAAACGCACCAAAGCGCCAGAATTGTAATTCGTCGGGCCAATTAATCAGCAAAAAATTGACATCATATGCAATGGGTCGTGTTGCCTAGTTCAGGATAGATGAATCAATTACCTATTTTATAACTTCAAATTTTTTTATACTCACCCAGCAATGATAAAACTTGCCAATTGTAGGCTGTTAAATGTAAATCAAGTTTCGATAAAACATTTCACCTAAATTATTCACTAAAGTCACTACTTGAAATAAACTATCCCTTTGAATAATCAGGACATATTTGAAAAAAATGACAGCATATGTGTAAATAAAAATAACATAACAGAATACACTCAGTTGTGAAGCGATCAAGGAACGACAAAACTGGAACCAATTCCCAAAGAATCGAACCCTGATAAAAACACCCAGTCCACCCATGAAAATCATACTGGGTGTGGCAAAAAGAAGCAAAATATATTGCCAAGTGGGAAAAACAGTGGGGAGAACTTACCAGAAAACGGAAACAATCCAATTGAACACACATTCGACCGCGTGTATTCACAAGAACACGTTAAAAAGACGATAAGAACAAGCACAACACATAAGTCTTGCGCCGAGCAGAACATAACATGCGTGCAAACTGGCGAGCCAAAAATCGAACACCAAAAAACAGAAACACCGCCAAGGAAACATCATGTTTATGGTGTTCTCTATATGAGTCACCCATGGTGAATTTTAAGTCCAGTTTATACATGCATAGATAAACTCTACAAATACACACACAAAAGAATCAGTCAAAAAAATGGAGAAAATGTAAAAATAATGCATACACGCATATTTTTGGCAACGTAAGAACTATTTTTTGGTGAAAATCACAAGACATGATTGAATGCACATACACAAACACACACAGACACACAAACACACTTCACGTGATTATACGGTAGCCCGCGATGTGACCACATCACGATTCTTCACAGGACTGCGCACCATCTGGTGACACAGAATCTCGTGACGACGTAACTCCACTTCTTGTTGTCTACACAACACACACACACACACACATACACATACACACACACACACATACATATCTATATAGTCCCCGCTGATATACACAATTTAACAGTCTAAGGTATAATACAAGTTAGCCAAAACAGTATTTTTTGTGGAATGATCTTCTTTAAAGAGCGGGAGATATTTGAAAGAGTCGAGTGAGGGACACACAAACACGCACACACACACAAACACACACACACACACATACGAAAACATGCGGTGCCGGCTTGTCTGTATGTCTGTCTGTCTGTGTGTTTGCTGAACACCAGCATACAAGATGAGGCCAATGTTATGGCATATTTTCCTAGTGGTATACTAGATTATACAGGCCGGTATGAAGCACACACACACCGTATACACTTGGCCCATAATATACCAACGCTGAATTTAATCTAGTAATATATATTTTATCTAGTAATATAGTAAAAGTTTTTGAGAATAAAAAAACACAGAAAACAAGTGGAAATCACGCAAAATAGAGAATAATTTTATGAAATTGAAATTATTTCCTATGTGACGTACAGCGAGTTCATATCTTTATCGGCGTCCAACACCAAGACAGGACACCGCGGTGCATCAGCAGCGCCATCTATAAGCCAGCGTTCGTGAAGCTCATGTAGTGATTGCAAATACGACAACGAGATGGCGCTCTCTTCACTGCGATTGCGCGCGCGCACCCGCTCATAGACCACCTCCGGCGTGCTGCGAAGATATACTACCCGCCAAAGCAAATACATAAACAATCTCACCTCGAATTTAAAATAAAAAGATACTGAACCCAATGGAATGAGACTTTTTTATATAGAAATTTTATACAAAATCAATAGTCGACAAAGTATTCATGTTCAAAGTTGGACAATAGATTTTAATATTCTTGATGAACCAATTTCACTATCATTTAAACAAAATAAATAGCATAGACTACAAAAAATTGGATTTTGTTTAAATATACACCCCTATTTTTGTCCACACAAGGAAAAACTAAAAAAAGACATAAAAAGACGTAAAAAACGCACAAAAAAGCACGTTTCGTACACGCTATAGAATGCGTGAATAACACGGCATAACTGACCGATAAGATCTGGCTGCACCGAACACGTGGACACAATATAACGGTACCATTGATCCAGCACGGCGTGCTCGGCCGAACTCAACGAGCCGGCATTGTAGAGATTCTCTATGAAACAATGCCTACACAACACACATACACGCATACATACACATAATAATAATATTAGTTTGGTACAACGTACACAAATATAATGTCACGACATACAGGAGCATATGAGATCACAAACAGCAATTACACCATCACTACACCAATATTACACCATCACTAGTACACCAATAATACACAATCACTACACCAATATTACACCATCACTACACCAATATTACACCATCACTACACCAATATTACACCATCACTACACCAATAATACACCGTCATACACCAATAATACACCATCATACACCAATATTACACCATCACTACACCAATATTACACCATCACTACACCAATATTACACCATCAATACACCAATATTACACCAATATCACACCATCACTACACCAATATTACACCAATATTACATTACTATTGGACAATCCTTAAGCATATACACCATTACTACACCTTTATCAATTATTACACCATTATCACACGATTAGCACACAAACACACCGTTATTACACAAATATTACACCCTTACACCAACATTACAGCAATATCGCACCATTACACCAATATCATGTCAACATTACACCAATATCGCATCATTACACCCATATTACAGCAATATCGCACCATTACACAATTATTACACCAATAACAGGCCAACATTACTCCAATATCGCACCATTACACCCATAACATGTCAACATTACACCATTAATTACACCAATAACATGTCAATATTACACCAACATTACACCAATATTACACCAGTATGACTGACCGAGCGCTGTGGATGGATCGTTCTAGCATTTTGACGGCGGCCGAGCCACATGGCAGCGTGTGTTGTTGCAACATGGTGAGTTGCACGTAGGTTTGAAACAAGCAGCTCCAACGAGCCGGCTCCTTGTACATCAGCTCCTGTGTGTGTATGTATGTCACACACACACACACACACACACACAATTGACATACACATGTGACGCACAGTGGCGGATCTAGAGGGCAATTTTTGGAAGGGGCTGAATAAAATTTCAAGGGAAAGGGCTGAAATAAGTTTGGGAGCGATCAGTCATGTACATGCATCATTATGCAACGTCTTAGCGATAATGCTTATATCAACAAATTTTAAAGGAAGATATTATTTTTGCCCTCTTTTAGTGAATCTTTTAGTTATGAACACAAATTTAAAACACACACACACACACACAAGGAGATACACATACTTGAACACACAAAAACGTGTTTACCGTAAACGTCTACTTTTAAAACATGCCTGTGGTGTCGTACAATTAGAGTGTGCCGATCTATTTTTCCACTAGCTGGTGCGAATTTTAATGAATGAAAACAAGAATAACCAGGTAACGTATGTGCATTTACGAGGCAAAATACACAAATAAAGTGTTGTTTAGCATGGTATCACTAATCACAAATTCACTAATAAAAATCGGACAGGCATAGGAATTCATCAAAGTGGCATTTAATTCGAGGTGCCCTTCTATTAAACGGTCCCTTTCTGTTGCTGTAATTATTACGAGATGCCGTCGTGATGTTTATCAATAGTTATCGGTTTATATGTCGTGTAATTCAAACTGTTTTGACATTATCGATTTGAGAACGAGTGAGAAGTGCGTGTACTGTGGTATATTGAGTGAAATGTTTGCAGTTCGTTAATTTTTGTTTTAAATATATCATTTTTATTAACGCTGCAAGTTTTTACCACAAAAGCTTTTCAAATCAAAGTTTTACGGTGTATATATAATTGTGCAATGATTATGCAATCACGTGACGCCGCCTCACCAGCAGATTGTGTCCATCAACATTGCACCATTGTTGCACAGGCTCGGCCAGTGTTAGCACGTCGGCGAGGCGCGAGAAATGTCGCAACAGCGTCGATTTGCCACTGCCAATGTTGCCCTCGACACACACGGTCAAACAACGCCTGGAGGAGGCGGCTTCATTCCCTGGCCCTGTCATCTGATGTTGAGGTGTGTTGTGGTGTTGATTGTTGTTGTTGTTGTTGTTAGCTGGCAGCGACATGGCGCGCGTGAGACGAAAGCGACGCGCACCCACAGCAAGACAGACTGCCAGACACACAGACAGACAGACATATTAACACGCCCACCTATGACACCTATATTCTCCCCTAGCAAATACGGTAAAGCAACAAAATAATAATTTTCAAACGCAGATAGACGACATACAACGAAGCATTCAGAAATAATGTCAAAGATAAAATACCTGGCAAAGTCTTCAAATTTGAAAACAAACAAGCAAATACACCTAAGCCTCGTTGCAGAAAAAATGTGACTGCCTTAACAACAAAAAAGCAAAATAAAATTGAGCCTGTACTTCTCATCTATATTTCGGGTAGAGGAATAGGACAGAAGGGGTGATGGGCGCCAAATAATCCAAGGGGATGAAAACCCTGTTGGAGTATCGCTCCCCCATCCTTCACTTCAGGGTAAACACTTTGATACAACTCTACAAGAATACCTCAAAACGTTCAAGATGCACGACTGACTGAGACAAGTGCTGCTGTGTCTAACTCCCGCCAAATATAGATTTGGCGCCATACTCACTGAATCTCATTAGGCGAAATTTGATGCCTGTTCATGTTGAACAGCCAGATTGGGTTGATAGTTAAATTGATAAACACAGATCGTTCTCAATACAACTGCGCCACACATACACATGCAGGCGCATATTTTGTTGCAAGTGCGCAATTGTTAATAAACAAACCTTCTAGATCAATTATGATCAATCATGATTATGAGCAATTTAAATCATTTGAATCTTTATATTTATTCATAAATTCTTTAGAACAAAATCGACTGGAATTCACTTCAAGTAAATTTTAGAATTTTAAATGTGCTTGTGTAGCAAAAATATCAGCTACCCTGGGGAAATAATTGAACATTTTTAAACTGATTTTAAAGTGGTAGAACAACTGTAAAAAATTATTCATTCAATACAGATATTGAAAACGCATAATTCTTCCTCAAACTTCTATTAGCATTACTACCGTCATTAAGATCTACATTGTTACTTGTTCAAATAACTAGTAAAAGTTGTTACTCGCTGTTATTTAGATTTTCTCAGCATAATACTTTAAATCCAGCGCATGTTGGACACCAGGGCCTATTCAAGCCCAGACACAAATACGCTATTTCTGCTGTAACTGTATTAACATATGAAAAATTATTGGCGAAACATAGAGAAATAATTATGCTAGAGATATAGTGTGATATTATATGCGTTTGTAGATCAGTATTCGTAGAGGTTTTCGCATTTTCACCTGTATACATTCACGAATACATGACATTCCTGGCATTAATCGATGCGTGAAGCTCTTGCAGCATTGCGCGAGAATTCAGCAAATTTCAAACACATTGAAGATATTCAGCAAGCAGATTCCAGTCGACAACAAACAGGACTTGGCGAGGCAGTTCATTTGAAAATCATTATTCCCTCGGCACCGATGGGAGGTCATCACACGAGATCATTTCACGGAAAATCGTCCCGCGGAAAACAGGTGAGGTTCTACCATAATCCAGACACTGTTACAAGGATATGGGAGCCTAAAGGAGATATGATCTAGGACAGTGCTACTCAAAGTGTGGTACGCGAGCCATCGTCTACCGGTACGTGGAGATTTTCCAGAAAAGAAAGAAACAGTAGTCAAAGTCCATGCCACGGTGAAATGTCAACTTACTTTTATTATGTATTCATTATATTTTTCCTGTATATATGAATATTACTATTATTCTACTATTATTATTAATATATGAATATTACTATTACTATTTACTGAATATTGCTTCACTTGCCGGTCCCTGACACATTGAAAAAAAACCCTGCCGGTCCGCCAAATCAGATAGTTTGAGAAGCACTGCTCTAGGAGATCATTGGGGAAATGGATCCTAAGAAGGATAGCATTCATTGGCAGGAATGAGAGTCTTATGCCCATTCTTTCAGTGGAGGTCAATTGGCTTTGTGTAAAACATAGACAGATGCGGAGATACGATTACATATATTTTGTTCTCCCTGTGAGTTGACAGGTTTGCAATGAGAAAGAATTTTGCATGGAACGCTCTGGGGAAGGGAATCATGATATCATGAGTGAGTTATTAGAAGATCTTGATATCATCAAGAAGAATGGTCCTTCTGGCGACAGAATGAAACCCGCTCCGGAGCAGAGCAAATCTTTGAAAATCAGTGATGCCGAAGAAACAAATTCAGTAAGAGAAAAACAGACGAATACAGAAAATATAGACGTATCTCTTGAAAAAGACACTCCAACCGAAGAACGTTCGGGAATAGCCAAAAATAGTGAATTTGACAATGCAAATGTGGAAAAACCTCAAGCTAACCAGCACAGCAAATGCAATCAACACTTGAAACAACTGGCAACCGTTGGAGAGCAAAATGAAGAGACAAAATCCTCGAACACACAAGACGAAGACGACAGCGAACATTGTGACGATTTCGAACAAGCTCAGCGAAAAAACCGCAGCGATAAGCCAAAATTAGCGATAGACAGCGACAGCGGAGACGCTCCTAGTGCAGATTTTGCAGAACAACAAGATCGGCGCGAGCATTTGCAGAAAACAGTATCATCAGAAGACCAGTGCGCATCACAATCAATACAAGAACCATATCCCGAGAACTCGCTAGGAAGAGAAGACATAACGGGAGCTCAAGTGAGGAATCCTCCCGATTCGACACCACCGTTTAGCGGCGAGTTGGTGTCTGAATGCATCCTCGACGTACAGATGCTAGAAAAGTCAGTGGAACATGCGAGCGACGTTCAGTCACCTCCTGCCCAAGATTCTCGACCTGTCACACCACAACACCAGCGACAACTGGACGAGTGCCGGCCAATATTGATGCATGCTGTTTCCGAGGAACTTGAAACAAGACAACGAAAACAAAATGAAGCTGGCGTTATGGAAACAAAGACCCAGAACCATGAGCCCGCAGTTACGCCTCTGCAAGACCTCCTCGACCCCGCTGCTTTCAATCGTAAACACTCCGAGAAATATTCTCCGCCAAGCATCATGTTCAGAGCGACATACGCACAGCTCAAACAGCTGTACTCACTGAAAGAGCGCCAGACGGCCAGTCTGCAGGTGAACAATCGTCGACTGATTGCAGAGAACATGACTCTGGACAGCAGGAACAACCAGCTAGAGAAGCAGTTGTCTATGATCGAGATGCAACGCTACGACAAGCTGGACCATCGCCGCTGTAACGCCGAAATATGGGCGCTGAACAATCGAGCGACGAGCGCACGCCATGAGTGTCAAAGACAGCGGACCGAGTTGAGTAGTGTGTGCGAACAGTTGGCCAATTGTCGGGCCCAGTGTCAGCGATTGACAAGCAGGTGCCGACAGCTAGAACTACAGCTAGCGCGACTTGTCCAACAACGAACACAAACTGAACGGAAAACGCCAGAATTGGAACAGTGCGACGTCATCGAAAACAAAATGCAAAATAACACTAGACAAATGGTATAATTGCAAAAACTGTTTTACAAGAGAAACACAAAAGGAAGCATAGAAATTAGAAAAATGGAAGAAAATTGCAAAAAATACACCGAATCAACATTCAAGAGAAACGCAGAAAATTAAAGAAACAAATGCGATATTGCAGCAAAAATATATTGCAAATACTCACCACAACCGCCTACTGAATCACAAATCAACACGTTTATGTGAGTGAATATGCAAAGCGCACACAACAACAGTATAAATACAACGACGGATTGACATCCAAGCATCAAGCATGTGTCAACACATTTGAAACCACATGTATTTGTGGTCATGTATCGTGCCATTTTCAACGGCAAACACTTCATACACACACAAACACACACACACAAACACTGACACACACACACACACACACACACACACACACACACACAGACACACAAATACACACACACACACATACAAACACACTAACAAACACACACACACATACAAACACACGGACAACCGGAGAAACCCAAACTCCTCCGCTCTTCAGCAGCTCTCAAACTCTGTCCGACTCATGC
Organism: Sacculina carcini; assembly: GCA_916048095.2. Lineage (NCBI taxonomy): Eukaryota > Metazoa > Arthropoda > Thecostraca > Sacculinidae > Sacculina > Sacculina carcini. The sequence continues at coordinate 4,543,400 of OU696592.1, read as the reverse complement.
ACCTCGATCTACATTAATTACTCCGGTACTCTGCTTTTCCCGTTCTCTGTCATCTGTATATCCCGCGCCCCTCATCTCCGATCTCACCAGCAATATGTCTTTATATATTTCCACACGAAAATAGATTAAGAAAAACACATTTCTATTGCGGTAACTCGTGACTCATACACCGATTATAATTTTGCCACAATTTCAAATTATTTTTCATCCCATCCTCTGTCCACGGTTCTACATTGCTCTGTCTCGCGTTCACAGCAGTAGCGAGGCTCGCAGACGGGCAGGCAGTCGGCGCACCAGCACACGTCCATCATAGCTGACTGAGGCGAGAGTGGCGGCGTCACAAGCCGCCCACTCGGCGCCATATACACTGTCCTCATGCTCGTCATAGCTCACACACAATCCACTGACACACACACACACACACACACACAAATGTGCGTAGAGGACACTGAAAACTGAGGAAAAAACGTTGTCGAAGAGATGTAAAAAGTATAGTTTCCCGTTTAGGAGCGTAAATTATAATTATTATTATTATAAATTACAGGCAAATACAGTAGCATGGGAAGAGTGCAAGCACTATTACCACCCTAAGGTGGCCCCATGTACCGGAAGCGCCCAAAAGATTCAGAGAGAAAGAGAGTTCGAAAAGAAAAAAGTCTAGAAAGAGAGTTGGAAAAAAATAAATAAATAAATAACAATAAATAATAAACCATCATCCGATAACAATCCATAATGTCACTCCGCCCACGTTCCTCAATAAATAATAACAATCAACAATAACTATGTGATTCAGTAAATAACAGCCATCAATAAATAAGAATAAATATTAATAAATAAGTAATAAATAACAATCAAGAACAATAAATATGATTCAATAAGAAACATCCAACAATAAATATAAATATGATTCAATAAGTAACAACAACACAAATTGAAATAAATTAGACAAATAAATGGAATAAATTAGACAGCAAAATAGTTGAAGCTAGAAATAAAAGTTCCTTCAAAAATATGTCAGATATATTATGGAAAAGAGACGGGACAGCACTAGTTTAGCTCATATCTTGTAGGACAACTAGGTGAGTACACACACACACACACACATACACACACACACACACATGCACACAGACGTGCCTGAATGCAGTGTGTGTTGGCGGTGACTTGTCGGTGATAATTGAAAGTGCAAGTGTGATGATGTCTGTCATGTATGTAATGGTGAGTTTTCCATGTCAAGTGTTGTAGTTCGTCCTGTATCAGGCGAGTTATACGTTCCTAAGTTGCATTTGCGTTACTATTAATATCTTAAACCGAGTGAGTCTTTTGATTTGATGATTTAGTTTGATTCATCGTTTATATATTTTGCTACTTTCTTCATTAGCTCTCATCTTCCTGACAAAAAAAAACTGTACTTTTAGAAGCATCTTTCCCTCTCGACATGTTTTGGACGCTTCCAGTACACATGGGGCCACAGCAGGGTGGTAATAGTGCACTTGCACTCTTCCCCCCATGCTACTGAATTTGCTTGTTAAAAGGTTAAAGGTCTCAAGTGACAGCTGCTACACGGGAATAAGCCGAAGCTTATGAACACACACAGATGTGTCCCGTGCAGCTCGCTGTCACCGCAGAACCAACCCTCTCCACGCTATGACGCCACAAGGACGGAAGACGTATTAGAGAGGGCCACCTCCCCAGAATGCATGACACAACACATGACTGATATCTGGTACCATCATTTACTGCTGGGTGGACAGGGACTGTTGAATTATAGAATTCGCCCAATGAAATTCTCCTCCGCCGGGATTCGAACCAAGGACCTCCCGCTTGTGAGGCGGGTGTGCTATCACTACACCACGGAGTCCACATAGTAGTCGATACTAATAATAATAATAATAATAATAATAATAATAGCAATAATGACTCACTCTTTGCTGGCGTTATTGTCGGCTGCGTCTTGAACATCACCATGAGACCTCGCTTCGTCGTGGAGCAACGAGGCGCTATTCACCTCACAACTGAGCGACGCCAGTGACGTCACATGCACGCGCCAGTCGCTCGATGACGTCATGAGCAGCTGATCGTGGAACGGATTGAAGCGCACCGTCCACACCCTGTGACGTCACACGCGACGACCAATCAGAAGCGAGGTCAAACCTCATGTATTTCGTCACCAACATATAATTGACAAAAACGTTGTGACACGGACCCACATAAGCATGCGCCTTTTGTGGACATTCATACCCTTTACAATGAATAAATACAACATACGAAAAATACAGTGACATCGCAACAAAATAAAGATAATTATAACAACAGATATAGACACACTGCTGAATGAGTCAATCTTCTCATGAATCGTCGAATCATCACTGATTTATTCACATTTATCTTGATTTATCCCGTCGATAACCTTCTTTTTGAATGTCTTTATGGTCCTACTTTGTTTAATACATTTTTTTATTCCATTCCACACGGGTATTCCTCTCACACTCAAGCTTTGCTATCTAGCTCGAGTTCTAGAAAACCGCTGTAGAAATGTGTTGAAGAAGCTGTAGAAGTGCCTTTTGTTTGTTTGAAATAGAGCGTGCAGGTGTTCATGTGATCATATGAGCAGATGCAGCGACAAAACAACAATTAATTTATTTATTGATTAAAACAAGATGAAAAATCCAAGAGAAGCCAAGCTCGAAAAAATGGAACAAATATTGCTGTGCAAAATATAACACGCATAACGACAACGAACATAGCAATATATCACATGACAAACACACACACACACACAACTATATAATAGAAAAAAGAGTACCAAATAGATATAAAACCAAATACACAAGAATAAATATTGATAGAAAAAAGTAGAATAAGTAAAAATAAACGAAAAACCGATAGTAACGCTAAAAAAATTGGAGGAAAGATAGCGAAAAAACAACAGAAAACGAAGTATAAAGAGAAAGAAGAGAATAGAAGTGTTGAG
>OU696592.1:4480426-4537926 GCA_916048095.2 Sacculina carcini | reverse complement strand
ACAGAGAGTATGAAATATTAGAAATCACACCAGAATAGAGCAGAATCGACAGACAACAGAACAGACAACAGAACAGACAACAGAACAGACAACAGAACAGACAACAGAACAGACAACAGAACAGACAACAGAACAGACAACAGAGACAACAAAACAACAGTCAAGAGAACAACAGATAATAGATACAGCAAAAAGACCTACAAAAGAATAACAGACAACAGAGACAACAAAACAACATAAAAACAACACAACAGATAACACAAACAACATAAAAAACAACACAACAGATAACACAAACAACAGAACGGAGACAGTACAGACAACAGGACAGATAACAGAACAGCATACAATAGAAGAGATAACAGAGACAACAGATAACAGAACAGAGAGAGGACAGATAGACTCACTGTCGCCTTCTGTCCAGCCATGTTGAGATCCCAGACAAACATGTTTTGTTCACCCGCCGCCATTATCTTATAGATGTCACCACTGCCGCACCAGCTCACACCACTTACACTCTCCTGACACACGCACACATACACACACACACAGTTTACATGTGTATATATGCGTGTGTCTGATCATAAAACACCTACACACCTACACACATCAGCACAAACACACACACACACACACATACATACACACACACAAACATACCAAGAACAAACAAATATACACACACAAACACAAACAGACACACATACACTCTAGTCCCGTGATCTTGTACTGTATTCATACATACAGATAGCTACACAAACACACTGACACACTGACACAAAAACACACACACTGACACACACATACACACACACTGACACACACTGACACACACACACACAGACACACACTGACACACTGACACACACACACACACAGACACACACTGACACACAGACACACACACTGACACACACACACACACACACATAGTGTTGTTAATATGTGTTGTGTTAAAGTGTTGTTAATATGTGTACACGTTTGTAAATATTTTTGTTTGTCACTGAAAAAAACACACACTGACACACACACATACACACACACTGACACACACACACACTGACACACACACACACACACACACACACACACAAACACACTGACAACCACACACACACACACACACACATACCCACCTGACAGTGCAGTTTGGTGAGACAGTCGAGATTGTGTCCATCACCGACACCCTGATGATGATGGTCATGATGAGGAGCGTGATGATCACGAGCTGCGTCATCAGTGCCATCATCATCATTACGACCACCGCTGGTAACAACACTCTCATCGTTCTTGTCAGTGTGATCCGTGTTGGGCGAGCGCCACACGGAGCAGCAGCGAGCTGGACTGGACTGGGAGGTGGGGGGCTCAGAAGATGAGGGGGGAACGGAGTGGCAGGTAGCCAGCAGACGCTCGTCGGCCGGACAACTGCATAGTTGCCAAATCTCGCCGGCAGGGTGGCCAAACACCTGTAGGCGCGCGCGCGCGAGATAAACGATGAAGAAAAAATAGCAATTAAATATCGATTATCGTTGTTCTCAACTATCTGTTGGGCGTTTTCAGTACATGGGAACCACAGCAGGGTGGTAATAGTGCACTTGCACTCTTCCCCCATGCTACTGGATTTGCCACTGTAATTATCGATAATAATAATGATAACGGAAGAATATGAGCAATGCAGAATGAATGAACAAATGACGAATGACATGAACGACCGGAACGGAACAGACGAGACGGATTGCAGTAGACAGACAAACAAACAAGAGGATAGACAAATATTGAGATAGAATATATATATAGAGAATTATACAAAACAGTGAGAGACAAAGACAGAAACACAAACAGAGATCAGAGAAATACAAGCACACATCAGATCAGATCAGATCAGAGACGAGAGTTTGGCCTTTACAACGGCACTCTCTGATGATATTTGTATTTTATCTGTAAACACACAACAGTGCCTAATGTTGGCACTCGAATAACCAGTCTATACACGAATATGCGACACACGTAGACAGAGAGAGAGAGAGAGAGTGATTGGGAGAGGAGACACAGTGAGAGACAGAGGGAGAGAGTACTTGGCTTAGAAGTGTTGCACTCGTGTCGACAGTCAGCTGATGAACTTGATTGACAGAGTGCCGATGCAGAGCGTGAGTGCCCACTAGGAAAGAGGGGCACTCAGAGGCAGCTTGCACGGCGCACAAGGCTCGAGTCTATACACGGACATACATATACAAATACGTATACATGCAACCACATACATGCAGTTAATAAACTAATATCGTCCACAGAAATATGAATATCACAATAAGCAAACATGAAGGATTCGGAAAACAAATTATTTCTGTTATTATTATTCGTGTTAAAAGCAATGGATAGGGTGAGCTTGAAACACTTTAAAAATAAGAAGCACCACAGAGAGAACACACTCACGGGATATTCGATTCCGTAGACAAGGGCAGATTCGTCATTAACAGTCATTACGATACACTGAAAATACAGCAACAGTGACTCAAAAGACCACTATTAAAGCCTGCACAAATGTGCACATATGTAACAAACACCAGAATTGAAATTTCCTCGCCAAAATAAAATCAAATATACATGCTACAAATAGAATAAAAAAAACTCCGCTGACGTCATTTGAATAATAATCGATTTCACGACTCATTTAGGTTTTGAAAATAAAATCCGAAATGTGTCACAAATGAAATAAAATTAAGGTTGTAATGCTGATTTCGTATGCAAAAAGTATAAACAAATCGTGGACACCTGCCGCTTTAGCTCAGTGGTAGAGCACTGGTCTCGTAAACCAGGGGTCGTGAGTTCGAACCTCACAGGTGGCATTGCTTTTACATGTATAGCCTTGCTAATCGTTAGCCAACAGAAAAGGTTGAAAGCTAATTGTTCTGAAAGCTAATAGTTAGCCAACAGAAAGGTTTTATTTGAATAATGCACTTAAAATCGTATATAGTTGTGATTACATTTTTAATGATATATTCAATTGCGCTGTCTTTAAAAAAGTGTGCTTTCTAAGTTCATATAGTTACTATGAGATGAAATTTTAAAAGACATCTACAATAAAAAATGCTTGCCGAGATTTTGCAGTTTTTTCACGGGCTTTTATTGGGATATATTGTACCGAAATTGTAGGGAATATATGTTGAATATATGTTGAATTGAGCGAATATATTGTACCGTGATTTTTGTGAGAATCTACACATAATTTAAGCAGTTTTATCATTTGGCATTTGATTACGCCAGACATCCAATACCTTTCACAATATTTATTAATCAAGATGAATTTCTTAATTCCTTCTTAATTATTGTCAGTGTTGAATAAACTGCCATTTTCGCTGGTACTACGCATTGGCACATCACGCCATATCCACTGCGTGTCGCGTAAGAGGCGACTAAAAGCGGGCCCTCTACTTCTTCCCTCCCTGTACTGCCATGTCCAAGGGAGGAGAGATAATTCAACAGAGTTGGCACCCCTTGGATTAATGCTGCTGTCCCCTCTCCTATCTCGCTCTTTTGATAATAAAATAACCACCAGCACAGCACCAGCAGAAAACTACTGCGAAACACAAATAACAACAAAACAACAAAACAAACATGTGCCGGCGTGTGAAAGCTAATTGTTAGCTAACACAAAGGTCTTATTGGATTAATGCACTAAAAATCGTATATAGTTCAATCAATCATTTAAAAATCGCATCCAATTGCGATATAAAATCACGTGGAAATTACACCGGATACCACGGTCTCCGGAGCGTTATCCGGAGCGCAGCACCAGCGCACTGGCCTGCCGGAAAACGGACGTCAGCTGTTCGGCCAACAGCTGAAACAGCTGCTGATCAGCTTGCGCCGGCACCAAAAACACCAGCGTGCTCGGCGAACTGCCGCCTCCTGCTACACCATCACCTGTAGAGTCACCGCCACCGCCACCGGCGCCACCTCCCGCCCCATACACCCCGCTTGTGGTGGCCGTCAGGGCCTGAGTGTCCAGCAGACACGCCTTGACGCATTTGAGCACAAGCTCAGCGCGACGAACGCACCACGCCAGGGTCATATGCGAGCCGAGCCGCTGCGCTAATAGAAGAGGAATTATCAGCTGTGTCAGCCGACAGCTGCGCGCCAGCTGAACAGCTCGTCGTACAGCCGCCAGCCGAGCAGCCAGCAGCTGTTCATCCTCCTCTTGGTCCTCCACCGGTCCATCATCGAGCAATTCCTCGCCATCCAGATTATCATCACTGTCAGATGGTGAATTATCGAAAGGATGTGACACGTGTAGCAACACGTGCACGCCGCACAACGTCGAGTGACGTGTCACTCGCACGTGGCACGTGTTCGTGGCGCTCACACGTGTCGCTTGATCCTCAAGCCTTGACGTCGGCGGCGTCGGCAAGGAGGTGTTGGCAAAATGCAGCTCCACACAGCGATGATTGATAAAACGTACACTGCCTAGTTGGTTTGGTTTTGAGTCCAACATTTGTTGTTGTTGTTTGTTGTTGTTGTTGTTGTGATGTTCCGGCTGTTGTTGTTGTTGCGGTTGGCGACAACGATGGCCACGGCGGCGGCCGGATAACAGCAGAAGGGCGGACAATCCGGATCCGGACGATTGGCGTGAGTAGAGCGCCACCAGTGTGTGCATCAGCTGTGCGTCAACCTGCACACACATACACACACACACACACACACATACACATACACACACACACACACATACACACACATAGACATACATGCAGACACAGACGGGCAAACACATACACATACAAACGGACACACACAGAGATACACACATAAGCAAACAGACACACACACATAGACATACACAGAGACGAACACACACACACACACACACACACACACACACACACACACACACACAGAAAGACGGACATACAAATACACATACATACACACACCTGCAAACACACACACACACACACACACACACATACACACACACATACACACGCATACACACACATAGACATACATACAGACACAGACGGGCAAACACATACACATAGAAACGGACACACACAGAGAGATACACACATAAGCACACAGACACACACACACATAGACATACACAGAGACGAACACACACACACACACACAGAGAGAGAGAGAGAGAAATACGGATATACAAATACACATACATGCACTTACAAACACACAGACATACATACACGCACACGCATACAAATATGCACATACAGACGGACACACACACACGCACCGCTCGCTTTGTTGGTTAGAAACAAAGCTAGCGCAATTGAATTGATGTTCAGCTTAAACAAAACACCCACCGAGATAGACACAGTGTGTGTGCGTGTGTACGAGAGAGTTTGTGAGAGAATGAATTAGAAATAGTGGGAGAGAGTTTGTGAGAGAATGAATTAGAAAGAGTGGGAGAGAGAGTTTGTGAGAGAATGAATCAGAAAGAGGGGAGAGAGAGAGTTTGTGAGAGAATGAATTAGAAAGAATGGGAGAGAGAGAGTTTGTGAGAGAATGAATTAGAAATAGTGGGAGAGAGAGTTTGTGAGAGAATGAATTAGAGAGAGCGGGAGAGTTTGTGAGAGAATGAATTAGAAAGAGTGGGAGAGAGTGTTTGTGAGAGAATGAATTAGAAAGAATGGGAGAGAGCGAATTTGTGAGAGAATGAATTACAAAGAGTGGGAGAGAGGGAGTTTTTAGATGATGAATTAGAAAGAGCGGGAGAGAGATTTTGTGAGAGAATGAATTAGAAAGAGTGGGAGAGTTTGTGAGAGAATGAATTAGAAATAGTGGGAGAGTTTTTAGATGATGAATTAGAAAGAGCGGGAGAGAGAGTTTGTGAGATAATTACTCAGAAAGAGCGTGAGAGTTTTTTTGAGAGAATGCAGCCCACTCACCACATTATCATCCTGACAGCCACTTGCATATTGCAGCATATCAACAACATCAACAGCCAGCAGTTGCAGATTGTACGTGTGCTTCAGCTGGGTGCCCAGGTGAACGGTGAAACTTTCTTGCAGCCGACCCCCAGTCCCATCCCCACTGACACCCCCCACTGAGGCCTGCGACGATGGGGGGCAGGATGAGGGGGGCGGCGGTCGTGGGGGCAAGGGGGTGTTGGTTTGTAGGCTTTCGTGCGCGCGCAACACCCACTGCCAGAACAACGAACGCTGCTCCTCCTAACACGACACACACACAGACAGACATACATACAGACGGACATACACATACCCACAAACACAGACAGACAGACAGACAGACGTAAAGACAGAAGGACAGGCATTGCAATGCATTTCAAACTACAAATAGTTGACAATTAATGGTGGTGATGGTAAATCCAAGACAGCGATCGGGTTCGAACCCACAACACACACCAAACACATAGCACACGCCGAGCCTGTGCGCTCACCACTCGGCCACAACGCCAACACTCGCCAACTACCTTAATTGCCTCTATACGACTGTTAGAGCGACACTCAGCCAACTGCATATCGTCCTGCTGCTCAGCCGTCAGCTGGTTGACGCGCTCGTCCGAGTACAGCTGCGCAGCCTCGGCCAGCAGCTGCTGGTGTCTGGCCAACAGCTGCTGCAGCTGCTGGCGGCACGAGTCCACTGTTTCAGCCACAAGCTGGTTGGAGCGCTGTACGATTTTCACCAGGTCGTCGGCGGCGTGCGAGTGTATCACCTGTGTGGAGTATTCACGTACACACACACACACACACACACACACACACACACACACACACACACGCACCGGCGACTCGATTAATGTTTTTTAGACATAAAGTGGGTGTGCAAAAGCTTGGTATATAGGGAGAATTGTGTAGTTTGGGATAGTTCAAATAAGAGGAGTGATAAAAAATAATAGAAAATCACTGGATTTTTGAGAGATGATTTGAGAGAGTAGTTTCCCATACAGGTGTGTGTTGATGTCAGGAATCTGTTAGCGGAGGATATTGTAGGATGAACTAACAGTGTACTAAAGTATAAAAAAGACAGGATAGTGTGGAATACTAGGAATTTCAGGGAATATAGGTTATAGGCGAGTACAGGTGCTAACATCAAGTCTATAAAAAGACAACACCGCACACAAAACATTGACATTAATTTGACCAATAGTCTGAATATGGAGACCGGCTGCTCCGAAACGTCACACAACACATTGGCCAACTATTGAGAAGCATCAGCGCGCAAGTGACCCAAAAAACTTGCTCGAGCAATGGAGAATAGGTGCAAGAATATTGCAATACAGCTCAACCCCGTGTGCATCAAGGAAAAACACATACATAAATATAATGCTATCCCACTAGTTAAACATCTTATTCACCTGCTTAATACAATTCGTCAATTTATAGTCATGATTAAAAAAGTCTTACAGGAGGATTACTAAAGTTATCCATATAGTTATTCTTCATCATTAATGTTTTATTTCCGTTTATTTTGTTTTAATTTCCTTTTTATTTCGTCTTAGTAGATAAATTTAGGATAAATTGCCCTTACGTCACCCGTGCTTCTGAATTTACATTTATATTAACTGTCTTTTTGTTCATTTGTTCTTTCTTCGTTGGCTTCATTGTTTTGCATTGAATGTTTTTATTTAAATATACATTAAATGTTGGGAAAAAATACACGGACAAACAGTACGACAAGCAACGACCGCTATAACCCGCCTGAGTTTTGTTTTCCGTTTTGATTTGCTCACTTGAGGAAAGCTGAGGAAAAATGTGCAATGATCAAGTGAAAAATGATCGGGATTTTTGGGGGACTCAGAAGGGACTTGCGACATTTTAGAGGAGGGAATCAGTCCCTCCAATCCCTCCTTGATGCCACCACTGTTGATCGTCCTGGCGTTTCGCACCTGATTGAACATGTCAGCTCGCAGCTCTTGTTCGGTCGAGGTGCGAAGCGGAGCGAACGCGCGCACTTGACTGCTGTACTTGGCGGCCAGCTGTTCTGCGAGAACCTGATGCTTCTGCTGGGAGAGCTGGTGGGCGCGGCGCCATTTGCCCGCCTCGCCACTGCGATGCTGGTCGGCCACGAAGACGACAAGTTGGCGCCGCAGTGATGGGAAGACGTGCAGCGGCAGGCAGTTGAGATGGATGATGCGATGAGCTAGAGAGTCGATAGGAGACGAAAGGTCGGATTGAGTTAGGCGCGTGGTCACGACATATTGAACATCGGCCACTGAAAAGTCAAAAACGAACTGGCCAATGGCGTCTGTGTCGGCATCGCTGCATCCCATACTGTCCCAGGCTGTGGAAAATAAACATGAACATTGTATGCTTGTGATTACCTATGTTTTAGTCTAATTATGTTTATTGTACTCTGTTATTGTGTTCTTCAATCACCCTCCAATGTGTTCTTCTCATTGTGTAAATGTGTTCATTGCGTTATTTGAATCGTGTAATATTTATTCATTCGTGTGTTCTTTTTATTGTTTCCGTAATTGTATTTATAGCTTGTTTTCTTTTTATTGTAACTGTTTTAGCTTTGTCCGCTTGTTCATACTGTTTAGCTGCTGCGCGCCCGTGTATGACAGGCGCTATAACAAATACACTGAACTGAACTGAACTAAACAAAGAAGTGTTGACAAAGAGTTATGATGAAGCGCAAATACACACCGAGACGTCCAATAGAAAATTGGCCAACTGCCCAACGAGAATTTAGCCAAATTTAGCGAAAAAATCGACAAAGGCATGTAAAGAATGTAGCATATAATCGGTAGAAAGATGAAAACTACAACATCCGAGATTGCTAGTGTGGTGTATGCGTGTATGTGCGTGTATGCAAGTGTGACGTATGTGTGTCTGTGTGTATGTATGCGTGTATGTTTGTAAGCGTAATGTAGAGTATGCGTGTCTGTGTGTATGTAAGCAGTGTGGCAGTTTGTGCGAATGTGTGTGAAGCTTGTGTGTATGAACGTTTGTATGTTTGTCTGTAGCCCTAAGTGTCAGTGTGATTATGCGTGTGAGAATCATGGTGTAGGTTTGTGTGTGAGTCAATGTGTATGTGTGCGTGTGTGCACTGTTTCAAGTCACGTGACCTAAAGTTATTGTAGCGAAAATAGAGATGTATTCAATGAAGATGAGGACGACGATGAAATTATAGCACTGAAATGCACTCTTGAAAACAATTTATAATAAACAATAAACACTTTGTGGCCTAGCACCAACCACAATTACAAATACACCACCAACACTCACAACGCTCAAAACCAGACTGCTTGTAACTCGCTTCAGCCACACGCACAGGCGTCACACGTCACAATGTCAAAGTACAATGACCAATCAGCGCACAGTACTCGAGTCACGTGACAAGCCAAGTAACATGAGCCACTCACACACGCAGACATACACACGCACATACACGGTAACTCGCATTCATAGAAAAGAGCAGGCACACCATTCGCGCACTGGCGCATTCGCGCACATACACATACATACAAGCATACAAACACACCTACGCGGTTACACGATTTCATCACACTGTACATACACAATACGAATACCTATTACAGTTATTTAATCCAGAAGTATTTAATCGTTCATTCAGTTATCAGCTGCTCTTGTCCGCTGCCACAATACATCCAGCTTCACCTGCGCCACAATACCTGTGCCATCCTGTACCATGTGGCTTGACCACCACACTAGTAACTACATTGTTACAGAGGATTAGGAGATAATCAAAATTATGGAATAATAAACACATGAAAGCACAAGCACAAACCACCACAATATCAAAATGCCGTATTTTGCCGTATAGGTATCTGTAATAACTGTTTAGCTTTGTTCGCTTGTACATACTGTTTAGCTGCTGCGCGCCCGTGTATGACAGGCGCTATAACAAATACACTGAACTGAACTGAACTATTTAAAAAAAAATATTTTCCAGTACCATAGACCAGCAACAGAAACCATCAATACAATGCAACAGACATGAGATTGACCAGTCGATCTATCACTGTTGTGCTGATGTAAATAAGCCATCCTTGAACTGAACGAATATATACTGGATTTAATATAAATAACCATGTTCGGTTAAGAAAAAGAGCAGAACGTCTCAGAACTATAGTAAATGTATTTACCAGAATATTACTTTTTTGGGATGCATATTCAGATTGTCATAAGGAACACAGCGGCCCGCTCCAACGCTGTATTAGTAACGAGAATATCGGATAAGTTACAAGACCTGTAAATAGGAAACGTAAACAGCCAGCGATTAACAATAACGAATTGAGTTCATGAATAGAAATAGAATGGGAACATACAATATCGAACTAATTGAACAGCATACAACTTGGACAACAAACACATACCATTGCACAATAACTACACACCACGTAACATGCTCGCAACGTTTGGATCCGCATCATAAATACAAAGTTGCCAAATTACGCCCAGACTGAAATGCCAAACTCTTGTCTCACAATTACTCCCCCTTAGAAAAATCAGCGAAACGCCGGTTGCGCTGAATACGCCTGCCGTATCGGGAAGTTGTCGGTAAGAACCGCAATGGGTCCGAACCTTGTAACTCTGCCTCATCTGGTGGTCCACAGGGTACTCCAGTGTTCACTGCCGTAGCAGCTTCACTGGAAGGGTCTCTCGAGACGTCTTCAGTAGCAAGTCTCTTGCAACGGTCATGATGTACGCAATCCACGGGTTTTCAGGTCGATTCGATTCGATAAATATGTTTGCTCCATTGGTATCTACCACATTGTGAGGCCCGGAGTACATGGGATCTAACCCGGATCTAGTCTCGTTTCGCAGCATGACCTTGTCCCCTGTTCTTACCCTATGATCTGCAGGTTCGACTTTCCCACGATCATGGTACTGTTTGTATCTCTGACGAGCTAGATCAGTCCTCTTTTCTACATCCGTTTGAATGATGATGTGATTTGCCTTGGTTTCCGCGATGACATCGTCGGGATGAATCTCGGAACGCAGATTTTCCACATCAACCGTCTTATTCGTCCGCAACTCCGTACCATACATTACGAGAGCGGGCGTGTTTCCCGTGCTGCGATTGACTGCGTTGTTGATATGAAAAGCCGCTTCACGAACCACTTCAGGCCATGCTTCTGTACCTTTGTCTTGTTCGTCCAGCAAGCATCTGATGGTCTGTTTTGCAGTTTGCACCGACCGTTCTGCTTGTCCGTCGGCCTGAGGATGGTAAGGACTTGAATGTCTTTTCTGTATTCCTAGTTCCGCACAAAGCACTCGGACGACTCCGCCATCAACATTCCTGCCTTGATCAGACACCAGCACTCCTGGTGCGCCATGGCGGTAGATCCACTCGTTCCTGAACGCCGTGACCACTGAAGTAGCAGTTTGGTCTGCCATCGGTATCAGTTCCACAAACTTGGCGAAAAGGTCAACTACTACAAGTAAATATCGGTACCCATTATCACTCCACGGCATGGTAGCAATATCCATGGCGACGGCTTGACGCGAACCTCTGGCTCCATAATCGGGTATTTGCATCCTGATCCTATTTTGGTATGATCGTTTCTGCCTCGCACATACATCACATTGGCTACCAACTTCCTTCACTGTTTTCTCCATACCCATCCAGTACAGATCACGCTTGAGTGCCAATAAAGTCTTCTCGACTCCAAAGTGACCCTGACTGTGGTATTCCCTAGTCAGTGATGTTTTCAGCTGTTCTGGAACAACGATTCGATTTCCTTTCATTAATACATCATTGCGAACGTGAATACCGTCACAGCGTCGAAAACAACCGTCGCGTATCGCACCGTTCGATGATAGCTGTGTTTTGGCGCTGATGATACTTTGGTCATGCAGTTGACCCCGCTTAATGCGATCAAAGGGAGTCTCTTCCGTCAGATAAATATGTCGGTCCATATGCTCCTCATTGTCATTGACATTGACATCTACCGATGAGGGAATACGACTCAGAAAGTCTGCCACTTGATTATCAGATCCTTGTCGATACAATATCTCATAATCCTGAACCATTTCGAGCTCTAATAACCATCGTGCAAATTTGCCCCTTGGATCTTTCTTCTGCTTCATCCACACAAGTGGGTTGTGGTCCGAAATGAAATAAACTTTCTTTGCAGCCTGAAGGTATTCCCACCATTTGCGCAAAGCCGCTATAAGTGCCCAGGCTTCCAGTTCTCCAGCTGCATAATTACGCTGGGCCGAAGTTAACCCAGAAGAGAAAAAAGAGATTGGTTGTAGTTCACCCCTTCCATTCTTCTGAGCCAACATGCCCCCCACTCCGCTAGTACTGGCGTCAACGCAAACGACAAACGGCTCCTTCCAATCCGGATACCGAAGCACTGGACAAGTCACAATCGCCGTCTTGACTTGGTCAAAACTGGCCTGGCAGTCGTCATCCCAACACCACGAACTCCGCTTCTTTGTGAGACCGTAAAGTGGTGCGCATATTCTCGCCATACCTTTTATAAAATGTCTGTAATAATTCACGAATCCTAGAAAGCGCCACAGAGCCTTCACTCCGGTCGGTGCATCCCACTGTAAAATGAGGTCGACATGTGATTTCAACGGTCGGCAACCACTGGGTGATAGCTCATGCCCCACGAATTCTCCTTTAGTATAACCAAAACGACATTTATCGTGGCGAAGCTGCAAATTTGCTTTTTGATATGCCTCCAAGGTGGAATCAACGTGTCGCAAATGATCCTCAAACGTCGCGGAAAAAACACAGGTATCATCGACATATGCCGCTGCATTCGGTTGATCTTTCAAAATCTCATCCATCACCCGCTGATACGTGCATTGGCTATTACATAGGCCAAAAGCCATAACATTCATCTCATACTGCCCTCCCGGAACTACGAATGACGTCTTCTCCTTGTCGCATTCCCTGATCGGAATGGACCAATATGCACTAGCTCCATCGAGGAAGGTGAAAAATTGGCTCCCCCCCAACTTGTCTATAATTCTTCGCCAATCGGCCGCCGGATATGCGTCTTTCTTAGTGGCGGTGTTGAGGTCTCTATAGTCAACGACGAAGCGGTATGACCCATCTTTTTTTCTTACGAGAAGGACGCGACTGCCCCAGGGGGACGAGGAAGGGCGGCAAATCCCATTACTCAACATCTCTTTGATCTGCTTGTTTACCTCCGCCTCCACTTGGGGATTTATACGATACGGTTGGCGTTTTACCGGCATGGCCTCACCTGTATCAATTACATGCGTAGCGCGATCAGTAACGGTAGGTTTCTTCGGATTACGAGCAAAAACATCGGTATACTTTCGTAACACATTTATTAAACGGTTTTTCTGAACGCATGACAAATGTGGATTGATCATGGCCTCGTAGTCTGGCATAGTCGTCTCCCCCATCACGGCCATTACTGCGGTACGCCTGCTTCTGTCTCCTCCTCGCACCATAGCCTCAGTTTCCACCCATTTGTTACCCAAACGTACCTGACCAGTTGTCCAGTCAAACTCAACAGATTTAAACTTCGAAAGGAAGTCACGTCCCACCAATATGATTTCATCTCTGGCTGCAATCACTGTCATATCGTGGTGCATCTGATCGCCCACGCCCGCATCAACGTCTACTGACACCACTCCACACACCTGTACATCTCCGCCGACTCCTCTGAGCGTTGAAGGTTGTGTGTCCACTCTCACTAGAGACTCAGTCAAACCCAATTGAGAGGCTGAGGTCTGGTCCAGTACCGACGTCGAAGCCCCGGAATCCAGCATGGCTATCCGTGACTGCCCATTGAAGCAAATTCGAATTGAGGCTAAGTCAGAGTTTCTTCCGCTCTTACCCACAACGTCCGCGATCTTGAAAACTGACTTACTGCCACCTGATCGAGAAACTCGGCAGTTACGCATGGTGTGACCCTTCTTTCCGCAGCGCAAACAACACTTCTCTGGGCACTGTCGCATCAAATGATCGTGAGAGCCACACACAAAACACCCCGTTGGTTGAGCATCACGTTCAGAAGCTGCCCTGCTCGCCGTGACATTTCGCTGTTGCCCAGTTTTTGTGACTACGGGAACGTCCGTCGATGTCGACGGCCCCAAATCAGCAGTCGAAATCGCCGCGACATATTCTGATGAACCCCCATCTAGCGGCAAGCCTTTGTCAGCTAGCCATCGCTTGACCTCGACCAGCAACAGCCGTCCGAGAGCATCTGAGTGTCCAGTTTGACTCTATCTCCAAGCGCGGGCCTTCATTTGGATGTCACGCGGCAGCTGGCCCACAAACAACGTCAACATTACATCCATATCTACTCGGGCAAGTTTAGCCAACTTTCTCAAGGCGTAAAAAAAATCATCGACCATTTCCCCGGGTCTCCATCTTCGCGCACACATTTCTTGCATACTGTCGTACTTGGAAGTCGGAGGGTCCAGTGTTTGACTCAGAACATCCAAAGCCTCTGCCAGAGTCGTAGCTTCTGCGATTACCTCCCTCACCAACTCTCTCTCTGCTCGACGCCGATTGATGAAAGCTGGTAACATTCCAATAGCCAACCTCTCACCGTCGGTTCCGCGGCACAGCAAGCTGCTGACCGAAGCCATGAATAGTGGTCGCCATTCAGATATAGTTTCTGATATTTTTAGAGGTGTTACCGGCAAACTCAATTGACTCTGCCACGCTCCAATGTTGGCCGGCCCCGCTACCACACTTGAAATGGGTCCAGGATGGTCGTCCATGATCGCTGACGGAGCCTCACATCGAATCTGATCGTCCATCGAAACGACTACCCCAGCTTTGTTATCAACTGCTGGCTCAGGGTTCGACATTTTCACAGATCCGGTTATATTTGTAATATCCGATATTATGTCATAAGGAACACAGCGGCCCGCTCCAACGCTGTATTAGTAACGAGAATATCGGATAAGTTACAAGACCTGTAAATAGGAAACGTAAACACCCAGCGATTAACAATAACGAATTGAGTTCATGAATAGAAATAGAATGGGAACATACAATATCGAACTAATTGAACAGCATACAACTTGGACAACAATCCATACCATTGCACAATAACTACACACCACGTAACATGCTCGCAACGTTTGGATCCGCATCATAAAGACAATGTTGCCAAATTACGCCCAGACTGAAACGCCAAAATCTTGTCTCACAAGATAATAAACGCAGCTCTTTTTAATAACATTCAATATAAATGAATGGAACAGTTGTACGTAAACTTTACTGTGATTTCCAAAGCACAATAATTTAGCCAGAGAGAACACCAAATCACACCGAATGTATTTACATTATATTCAAAAGGACAAAAGGATTCGACGAATCAATTATTCAATCACCAACAGGCCATTGAGTATACAACATAAAGAAACCAACAAAGGCACTAACGAAGCGTTAAAAAACACACAAGACCCGCACAAAAAACATCGCCAGAAACAAAACTGAATTTTCCAACATCGCACAAACAAAAAAGTGTCAATTTCAAATTTCAATGAATCCCTCACACACTGCAGATCAGATAACAGCGTATGACTGTTCTCTCGCAACATATGACACACCAATACAGCTGGACATGGACACACACGGACATACAAACACACACACACACACACGTGAGCAGCAACGTCAGCCGCCGATTACAAGGTCAACTCCATGATCGCATTGACTATATCGCCGGCGTTGTTTTTCAGCGCCTTGACGGCGTTGGAGCGCGACACGTTGGCCTGCTGAATGACCAGCTCAATGTCCTTCTCCTCGAGGCCCGTCTCGTCGGCGGCCTCTTCGTCCGACTCCTCCTGGATGGCCGACGGGACGCTGGCTCCGACAGCGGAAGCCGCCGCCGCCGCGCCGGCAGGTCCGCCGTCCATTGCAGCAGCGGCGGCCGCTGATGCGCCGCTGCCGTCGGGCGTCTTGAACTTCTCGGCGGCGGCCATTTGCGCCTGCTGACTGAGGTCCTCGATCTTGGCCTCGCCGAACACGACAAACGTGTCGGAGGCGGGCGATTTGAACACCTCCGGCTTGTTGATGACAAACATGATGTTCTTCGAGCGGCGAATGATCACCCGTTGCACGCCCGTCACCGGCTTCAGGCCCATCTTGGCGAGGATCTTGCGCGCCTTCTTCTCGCTGCGAGTCTGCTTGGCACGCGACGTCAGCTCCTCGTAGATGCCGGCAGCGTCAGCCAGCTTGCTGGAGCCGTCGGCGACGGCGCCGGAGGAAGCCCCTCCACCGGCGGCGGCGGAACCAGAAGCGCCCTCCTCCAGCTCGGGAACGGAGCCGTCCGAGTCGGAGTCGCTGCCCGATTCAACGACCACCTTCGACTCAACCTTGCCGGTCGCCTGGGAGATTTCCGTGTTGGAAGGCATGTTGATTGAGCGTAGAACAATCGGATCAACGTTGTCAGCCTGACGACGACAAGCAATATTATATAAGCAATATTATATGGATCATAATCGCGATGACGAAAAATGTACACATTTAGAATGGAAAGCATAAATCAATCATACGCCCTAAGAAGCCACACGTTGACTGGAAATAAGCCAGGCTCATTTAGGCCTAGAAATTACTGATATATTACTCAATACTTATCAGACGATCGGAAGAATGCACCCACATGATTGAAAAAACAGACAAAAAGCAACTTGACGAGTTAGTTTGGACGGATTCAGATATAGACAAAAAGGAAACAGGACAAGCAGACCAAGTGTTGGTGTAAGGTTGCGCAAACAAGCAAATAACTGGCACAAACATATAACGACCTAAAATAGACAACAACAAAAAATAAGTAGAGAACTCGCATAGAAAAAACCCACAGGAGAAACGAAATACCGGGCGAGTCACGCTGCAAAAACAATATAGCGCCAATATTGTAGTCATGTAATGCCACTCAGAATTAAATATTCTTAATTCTAAATTAGTATCAATCACACAAACAAATGACAATATTTTGAATTGTATTCTATAATTAAAGGTACGGTTCATTGTATTACACAGCCAAATAATTACACTTTTTAATAAAACAGTATTTATCAATGAACGAATATTGTATCCAATATATTTATTCTATTTGTCGCGCATATACACTTTCCAAAGAGATATTTTCAATTATTAGTATCAAGGCGGGAATACCGCACGTGCTTTCACGCTGTGTCACTGGTTCGCAATATGCGGTTGCTAGTGTTTGTGTTCGGTTTGCTTGGGTGCAGTTGTGTTCATTTAACGATTTTGCAGGTACGTTGATTAGTTTTGTGCTTGGTATAATGTCTATTGTGTTTTTGTATAATTTTGATACGTATCGGGGAAAGTTATCGTTTGTGGGATTAAAATTTGCTGGTGATCTAAAGCCCACGTGCTACAGCGCGAACAGGCTACTTGCTATAGATGTATTTAGCATTTTCGCGTGGAGACATCATTACATATTATCTGGAACTGTTTCGAATGTTTTTTGCGATTCCAAACGACTATATAGTGTTTGTGTTATAGCGCGTGTGTTTCTGATATGCGCTATACCAAATAAATGTTGTGTTGATCTTTCAGCTGTCATTAAAACGTTCTGTGCGCGTATAATTTCGTGTTGTGGGAGGTAAGCAGTATCGGACCGCAGGTAAGATCTGTAAGTGTAAGATATTTTACGATAATATGGATTTGATATGTTTCGAAGGTTTAAATACGTAATGATCTATTTTACTTGCTTAATCCTGTCCTGATGATGCTATTAGTGGGTATGTTTGATTGATTTCTGCAATGTATGAGTTTCGAAAAACTACGTGTCTCGTGGGGTACATTTTTAAATACAGTATTTTTGAACAATGTACAATATACAATTATTTAATTGGTTTGGCTCAATTGTCTTCATGAGTCTCATTGGCTCATGAACTCAGTTATATGCGTGTTTGTGTGTGTGTGTGTGTGGAGCAGTGGGGGTGGGTGTTAGAGAGAGGGATAGAGCGAGTGAGCTTGAGAGAGAGAGAGGGGGTGTTGTGATGGGCGCCTACCTTTCACAACCAGTCACAGAGAAAGTCTCCGAGGATGGTGAATCTGAATATCTGCGCTACGGAGCGTCTTCAATGCAGGGCTGGAGGGTCGCTCAGGAGGTGGGTCCTGCAATTGCCAATAAAATATAGCAAATGTAATAATTTGTTTTTATCTTGTTTCATTTTTCGTCTTTGACGTTATTCGCGCAATGCGCCATGACGATTCTCAAAGGTCCGTTGTTTTGTAAATACCGTAAGACCTCAACGGCATGCCGTTGTATTTTTCAAGCATTCCGCCTTAGTGGACTTGACTTTTATGTAGACTGCGTGGTGTATTGGTAATACACCCGCCTCACAAGCGGGAAGTCTTTGGTTCGAATCCCGGCGGAGCAGAATTTCATTGGGCGAATTCTACAATCCAACAGTCCCTGTCCACCCAGCAGTAAATGATGGTACCAGATATCAGTCATGTGTTGTGTCATGCATTCTGGGGAGGTGGTCCTCTCTAATACGTCTTCCATTCTTGTGGCGTCATAGCGTGGAGAGGGTCGGTTCTGCGGTGGCAGCGAGCTGCACGGGACACACCTGTGTGTGTGTTCATAAGCTTCGACTTCTTCCCGTGTAGCAGCTGTCACTTGAGACCTTTAACCTTTTAACCTAGTGCCGTTCAGTTAGAGACTGTCAATCTATTTTTCCACTATCTGGTTTAGAATTTTGAAAAGATACGGTAAACTTTGCGAATAAATAAGAACCAGATAACGTATTCATATTTATTTAACAAGCGACATAAATATAAGGTGATTACTGGTAAGCAATAATAAATTCACTAATAAAAATCAGTCAGCAATAGCTAATGCCAAAAGAGAACAATTTATCAAAGTGACGTTCAATTGAGTGTTTTTTTTTCAACCATGTATTGACGTAGACAAATAGACAATTTCTATACATAAAATAGCATCATTTGGCAAAATGACCCGTCGACAGCTAATGCTCATAGTCGGTCTGTGCGTGTTCTTTTGTGTTTGTATGTATGTCTTTGTGTGTGCGTGTTTGGGTGTTGGTTGTCTTACGTGTATATGGTGTGTCTTTTTGGGCGTATGCTTGAATGCATGACTGTGCTGCGTATTCAAAATTTATATGTGTGTGTGTGTGTGTGTGTGTGTGTCAGACTCGTGCTATTGTTCGTGTCTGTGTGTATGCGTGTCTGTGTGTATGCGTGTCTGTGTGTATGCGTGTCTGTGTGTATGCGTGTGTGTGTGTGTGACTTCTGCTTGAGTGTGTATGCGTGTGTGTGTGCGCTTTTGAGTACCTCGGGCGAAAAGCGTGTTATATATAAATGTCTCAATATAATATAGTGTGTGTGTGTCTATATATGCTTGTGTGTGTGTGTCTATATATGCTTGTTTGTGTGTGTGTGTGTGTGTGTCTATATGCTTGTGTGTGTGTGTGTCTATATATACTTGTGTGTGTGTGTTTATATATACTTGTGTGTGTGTGTCTATATATACTTGTGTGTGTGTGTGTGTGTGTCTATATATGCTTGTGTGTGTGTGTGTCTATATGCTTGTGTGTGTGTGTGTCTATATATGCTTGTGTGTGTGTCTATATATGCTTGTGTGTGTGTGTGTCTATATATGCTTGTGTGTGTGTGTGTGTGTCTATATGCCTGTGTGTGTGTGTCTATATATGCTTGTGTGTGTGTGTGTCTATATATGCTTGTGTGTGTGTGTGTGTGTGTGTGTCTATATATACTTGTGTGTGTGTGTTTGTGTGTGTGTCTATATATGCTTGTGTGTGTGTGTGTGTGTGTGTCTATATATGCTTGTGTGTGTGTGTGTGTGTGTCTATATATACTTGTGTGTGTGTGTGTGTGTGTGTGTCTGTATATGCTTGTGTATGTGTGTGTCTATATATGCTTGTGTGTGTCTATATATGCTTGTGTGTGTGTCTGTATATGCTTGTGTGTGTGTCTGTATATGCTTGTGTGTGTGTGTGTGTCTATATATGCTTGTGTGTGTGTGTGTGTGTGTCTATATATGCTTTTGTGTGTGTTTCTATATATGCTTGTGTGTGTGTGTGTGTGTCTATATATGCTTGTGTGTGCGCGTGTACTGGGCTATTGTGATGTAACAGGATGCGCACAACTGCGAGCCTCGTCTGGCACCCGGCTGTGCGCTGTTTGCCGTATACGACGGACACGGCGGCTGCGAGGTTGCCCGTCACACCGCCGACCAGCTGCCGCGGCTGCTGCGCGCCAGTCGCCGGCTGCGTCAGGACGGCGACGTACGGCGAGCGTTGCGCTGTGTCTTCCGTCAATACGACCGCTCGCTAACACGACCGTCCGTCGTGCAGACGCTCAAGACTATTGCGGCGCGCGCCGACAATGTCGCAGCGGCGGCGGCAGACGACAACGACGCCGATGGTGGGCCAACATTTTTGGAATGAATTAGATAAATGAATTAAATATTAAGCACTTATGTAAATAGAAAACGTAAACGCCCAGCGATTAACAATAACGAATTGAGTTTATCAATAGAAATAGAATGGGAACATACAAACATTCAACTAATTGAACAGCATACAACTTGGACAACCAACACATACCATTGCACAATAACTAAACACCAGGTAACATACTCGCAACGTTAGGATCCGCTTCATAACGACTATGTTGCCAAATTACGTCAAGACTGTGAAACGCCAAACTCTTGTCTCACATAGGAAATATTTGCGATGGTTTATTGTATGTTTATCTGATGTTTATTGAGTTATTGTAAATGTTTATTATTTTTCGTTATTTTGTAGTGTTTATTGAGACATTGATTGTGGGTTATTTTGCTTGTTGAATCATTTTTATTATTATTAATTAATTGTATTGTGTGTAAGGTCTATTAAATGTAAAATGTTCAATTATTATTGTCCATTTTGTTATTACTATTCATTTTGAGTGTGTGTGTGTGTGTGTGTGTATGTTCAGACGATGAAGGCGATGTGGCCGCCGTACAGAACGAAATCGACGAATTGTTCGAGGAGGCTCATATGCCACTCGATCAACTCATGTCTCGCTACAGCTCGGTCCCGGGGACCGACCAGCGGGCCCCGGGACCGGCCCCGGCCTCATGCTCGGCCGCTCGGCGTGTGGCCCAGTTGAAACAGCTTGCTGACACGGCGGCGGCAGGTGGCGTGCGCCAGCCTTTGTCGCCGTTTCTGCGTGGCAAGCAGGCGCGCGCCGGTGCGTTTCAGCCCAGCGGCGGCGATACTGCGGGTGAACGCACTAAAAGCGCCTGCTAGCCACGTTTTTTTATCGCGAATATAAAGCGCAAAACGCTTGTAACTAAACAAAATATACACACACACAGTTTGAGGGAGAGTATAAATGTTATTAAGTGATCTTATTTTATTCCGGTATTGTGTTCATATTTGATTTTGCGCTATTATTGATCTCAGCTGAAAATGGGCCAAAACACGATTCTATACCGATTTCTAATTGAAAATTAGGGGAGGCGGGGGGGGGGGGTGCGCATTATAGCCGGTATATATATACGGTAACTGTGTAACTTTGCCGTCTCTGTAACTGTTGTGTTTATTCATATTTTCAATGATCAACTAGTTGATAATTGTGCTGTCTGTTTTCATTGTTTCTCGTATTTGTTGAATGTGCAATGTTTTGCATGTTTTTTCTATACGATTGATCCAATTAGACTGAGATTTCCTTAGAGACTCAAACTCTACTGCCACAAACAATCCCGTCCGCGAAACATTCTCGAACATTCATCAAATCCTCTTCGGGCACTTTTTTTTGGAAGAATTCTTCAGATCTTATTTTCTGATAATTCTTCAAAGCCGGCTGGTCCACTAATGCGGGTTGTTTTTCAGGTTCATCATCTGATAAGTCGCATTCTGCCGACTCTAGCGAATCTCTGACCAGTGGCGGCCAGAACGACGACCGTGTTGAAGAACCGCCAGTCTCCAGCGACATCACCAAGCAGGACATCGCCAACGGACATCAGGACACTCGACCGACAATATCAAGAGATGAGGATGATGATGGCAGCGATGATGTCGTCTCCAATGGCAACGGACATGGCGAGCCGCATCACCAAGTGGAGGCCAAGTCGGACTTCAGCAAGTTGGATCCAAAAACAACAGGAGATGATGTTGTTGGTGATGTTGTAGACTCTTCCAAGATACAAAAGTCGCCGCAGGACGTAGCGATCTTGACGGATAGCGCTGATAGTTTGGATGTGAAGCGGGAAGCGGTCGCATCACAGCCATGCGAGAAGAAGCTAGAACATCAGGATCTCGCAGGCGATGGCTCCAATGAACCCGACGAGTCTTCGGACCAGCCAACAGCTGCTACAACCACCACAGCTGCTAGCCGCCCGGTCAAAGGTCCTAGGCCGGGCAGCGACAAGACTCCGCTAGCAGCAGCCAGCAACGGCAAGACTCCGCCAGCCAAGGCGGTCGTGACTGGGACGAGGACGACGTCTGCAGTGCGTAGACGGGCAGTTCCCGCGCGTGCCGCCGCCGTCCAGGCGTATCGCAGTGTGTGCCAGGATGTGCAGTCGACGCATCCACCGCTCCCGTCTCCAGCTAATGACCAAGATCCGGCCTCAGGCAAGATCGATCATCAAGATGAACATGATGAGGAGTATGATGATGAAGAAGATGAAGATGATGAAGATTTCGACGCCGACAGCGAGTGAGTGGGATTTTGTCATACTTTGTTTTCTATAGGTACTTATTAATTTACTAACATTAATGTATTGGTGGTTTTGTATATTCATATAATTTGTGTTTGTAACTATCTATACATGTAATATTATTATTAATTTATGAAGTATGATTTTTTATATATTTTTTTTTATCAATTTAATTTGTTTTTTTTCTCAATAAATGTTTCATGTATTTTTGCACAAGGGCACATTCACATAAACACGTATACATAATGTGTACACAACCAATTGTGTACACATTATGTATACGTGTGTTGTATACGTGTGTTTATGTGTATACATAATGTAAACACACACACACACACACACACACACACACACACACACACACATATACACACACACACATACACACACACACACACACACATTACATTACATTACATTAAGATATTTATATAGCGCCCTACACCTAGAGGGTCTCTAAGGCGCTGCACACACACACACACACGCACACACATACACACACACACTCAAGCATAGTACATACACATTCACAATCACACACACCAACACACACACACATACACACAGACAGAAAGAAAACAGTGGGAAAAAAAACACACAACAATACACAGACAGGACATAGAATGGGACAACAAACATACACAAGAACAGGAAACACATACGCGCGCACAAAGAGAAAAAAAGAGAGAGGGGGACAAGGACACTCACACACACGCACATAAACAATAGATAAGTACATAAACGCACAAAATAAACAATACATTCACGTTTACAGATAGCATAATAAAACTACACAGCAGATAACACATTTAGACAACACATCAGTCATACAAGGACATAAGCTCAGATTGACAACACACAAAACAATAGACACATTAATGCAAGCAAAACTGAACGCAACACACACACACAGACAGAAAGGGACACACAAACACAGATAGCGGAACTCACAGAACAATACACAGACAGAACATACAATGGGAAGACATACATAAAAAAGATAGAGAGACACATAGATGCACACACAAACAATTTATATTAGACCTAGTAGAAAAGAAGAGGAAACTATCAGACCTTGTAATCACTACTAATATACGTATTATTATTAAGACAGTAAAAAGACTTACTTAGGAAAAAATTTTTAGTGTGTTTTTTGAAAAGAGAAAGAGATTTGATTGAGCGTATTGAGGGAGATAGCCTATTGTAGATGCGAGGTCCTAAGATAGAGAAACAACGATTGTAGTGAGAATGCCTAGAAGGAAAGGGAGGTTCAACTAGTAGAAAATGATCCTTAGAAGACCTAAGAGAAAGAGATGAGGATTTATAAGACAGAAGGTCAAACAGATACGTAGGCTTACGAAGATGAAGAGTTGAATGAATAATTAAACAAATACGATACTCAATAAGAGCCTTGATTGGAAGTAACTTGGGTTTGTGTAGAGAAGAAGAAACATGAGAACCCGAAGAAAGATTAAATATCATACGACAAGCTTTATTAATAATAGATTGAAGTTTCCTAAGCTGGCGGTGGTTGAGAGATAGTAGAAGAGAACAGCAATACTGAACTTTGCTAAAGATGAATGAGTCAGCTAATTGGAAAGCAGCAGAAATAGTTATATATCTACGAATGGAATAGATACGCCTGAGCTGAAAGTTACAGCACCTAATAATGCCAGAGATGTGTGGATCCAAAGAAAGAGAGCTATCAAAAATGATACCAAGACTACGTACAGAGCAGGATAGAGGTATACTAAGAGAAGTAGTACTATTAGAAGATGGAAAGAGAATATACTTAGTCTTATCAGGATTAAGTTTGAGATGACGAGTGAACGCCCAACTTTCAATATCAGATAGAATAGAACTGACTGAAGAGCGAGAAATAGACACGGACGAGAGAAGGATTTGAATGTCATCAGCGAATATTTGAAATGACACATCGTGACGTCGAAGTACTTTCCCTACAGAGGTTAGATAGATATTGAAGAGGAGAGGGCCTAAGACAGAGCCTTGAGGGACACCGCAAGTTAGTGGGCAAGCCTCACTACAAGAATCAGCAGAGGTAGATACGTATTGAGATCTATCAGAAAGATAAGAGCGAAAGAAAGAAAGAGCTGTGTCGCTAATGCCTAAGTCTAGCAGAGTATCAATAAGAAGCAGATGATTAACAGTGTCAAAAGCAGCAGAAAAGTCTAGTTGTATAAGTAGAACATCCTTGCCAGAGAGAGTAGATTTGAGAATAGAATCATAGAGATATATTAGAGAAGTTTCTGTAGAGTGATAGTGACGGAAGCCAGACTGCTCAGGAAGAAACAAATTGTCAGACTCAAGGTAGTCAGATAGCTGTATATAGGCAGCCATTTCAAGAACTTTGGACAGCCAAGGAATTCTAGAGATATGTCTATAGTTAGAAAGCGTGTTAGCGTCCAGATCAGATTTCTTAAGTATAGGGAGAATACTGGCAGTTTTACATGCCAGAAATTGCCCATGAGTGAAAGAAGCATTGATGAAGTTAGATAAGAAAGGAAGAAGTAGCTCAATAGAGTGAGGAATCCTGGAAAGATCAATGGGGTCGAGAGTGTGTGTGTGTGTGTGTGTGAGACACACACACACACACACACACACACACACACACACATACACACACACACACACACACACACACACACTACTCAGAACTGTGCCAGCGGTACGATTTCGTGCCGCTGTCCATCGAGACCACCGGCGTGATGGGGGCATCCCTGGACGACTTCGTGAAGCTCCTGGGCGGCAGAATCAGCGAGCGTTCAGGGGAGCCGCGAGAGACGGCCTGGCTTCGGCAGCGAATAAGCCTGACCGTCATTCGTGGCAACGCCGCCTCCATTGTTTTATAGTAGTATTGTAAATATGTGTACACGTTTGTAAATATATTTGTTTGTGTCAAAAAAAACAAAAAAAAACACACACACACACACATACACACACACACACACACACACACACACACACACACACACACACACACACACACACACCAGCCGTGACGAGAATTTCTGGCGTCCAGTTGGGCGGTATGTTGCTTCGCTCAACAATGCTAGACATGAGCCATTGACAGAAACATAATTTGTCATGTTTGTGTGTGTGTGTGTGTGTTTGTTTGTCAGAGTTGTGGCCGACCAAGACGTGTCCGGCATTTCGACCAGCAGTTTGGATTCGTACGATGATGAGGATGATGATGATCAGGATGATGAAGGACTGGATCTGGACGAATCTGATGATGATGATGACGAAGAAGAGGAGGATGATGATGACGAAGATGATGGAGATGATGGTGCCAGTGACTTCATGGTTGGAATGAAGAGTGAGGTGTGTTGTGTGTGTATATTTCTGTTTGTCTCTTTGTCATTCTATCTACCTATTTGTTGGACTCCGTGGTGTAGTGGCAGCACACCCGCCTCACAAGCGGGAGGTTCGTGGTTCGAAACCCGGCGGAGGAGAATTTTATTGTGTGAATTCTACAATTCAACAGTCCCTGTCCACCCAGCAGTAAATGGTACCAGATATCAGTCATGTGTTGTGTCATGCATTCTGGGGAGGTGGTCCTCTCTAATACGTCTTCCGTCCTTGTTGCGTCATAGCGTGGAGAGGGTTGGTTCTGCGGTGGCAGAGAGCTGCACGGGACACATCTGTGTGTGTGTTCATAAGCTTCGATTTCTTCCCGTGTAGCAGCTGTCACTTGAGGCCTTTAACCCCGGTCTATATCTGTGTATATATCTACCTATCTGTCTATGTGTGTGTGTGTGTATGTCTGTTTGTCAGCACTTTGCGTAAACAATGCATGCCCATTGACAATGTCTTATAATCCAAAGACTTCTTCCAGGCATGCATATTTACTATTTGCAATGTGTATTTATATGTGATATGTGTAATTCAATTGCGCAAACATAATGCTTATACACAATGATTGTATACACTTCAAATACAACATTGCATTGCACAAGTAGTATATATCATTTTTTTGTTTTTTATAGTCAATATCACTTAATACTACTTATCACTTAATTCATATTTTTCTATTTACTTTCTATATCTGTTTGTCTGTCTGTCTATGTGTACCTGTTTGTCTATCTGTATCTGTCTGTGTGTCTGTACACAGCCGGGCTCGGATTCCGGTTGTACGGCCACTGTGGCGCTCATCTACGGCCGCCATTTGTTTGTGGCCAACATTGGCGACTCGCGGTGTGTGGTGTCGCGTGGCGGTCAAGCGCTTGAGCTGTCGCGCGACCACAAGCCGGAGGACGGTGGCGAGCGGCGACGCATCGAGGCGGCCGGCGGTCGTGTCACCGCCGACGGCCGCGTCAACGGCGGGCTCAATCTGTCGCGCGCCTTCGGTCAGCCAACCAAACCAACTGCCAGCTAAGACCGCGGTGGGGGGTTCTAGTTACCCCTTCCCCCGGATATCATAGCTACTGAACCCCACCAGTTTCATACCTGCGCCTTGACACACACAGATATCGGGGCTACTGAACTACACCAGTTTCATACCTGAGCGCTAATGTTAATGCTAGCAGCCTCGACACACAGACACAGACAGACACCGTGCGCACACAAGCATACGGACACGTGTACATGTACTTTCAGCGTGTCGTTTCCTGTTCTGAAAGCCATTTGGCCATTTGGCCTTATTGGCCATTTGAACGAATGTCAATTGATCGCTTGACACTTGGGTGTTTGTGTGTGTATGTAAATATCTGTTAATACATGTGTGTCTGTCTGTTTAGGCGACCACGCGTACAAGAGCAACGCCAGCGTGAAGGCGTCGCGTCAAATGATCAGCGCCCGGCCCGACGTGCGTCATTTATGTCTACAAACGGCCGGCTTGTCGGCGGCCGAACAGCAACAGAAACAGCAGCAGGAGGACGATTTGGACGAGTTTCTGGTGGTGGCGTGCGACGGCATCTGGAACAGTATGACGTCACAGCAAGTGGTCGATTTTGTGCGTCATCGGATGACGTCACAGCGACGGCAGCAGAGCGGCGACAGCAGCGTGAAATTGTCAGCCATCTGTGAACAAGTGCGTGCCGCTGCCGGTCCATCTCACCGTCTCTCAATATCTGATTCTCTCACTGTCTCTCAATATCTCACTCTCTCACTGTCTCTCAATATCTCACTCTCTCACTGTCTCTCAATATCTCACTCTCTCACTGTCTCTGAATACCTGATTCTCTCACTGTCTCTCAATATCTGATTCTCTCACTGTCTCTCAATATCTGATTCTCTCACTGTCTCTGAATATCTCACTCTCTCACTGTCTCTCAATATCTCACTCTCTCACTGTCTCTCAATATCTCACTCTCTCACTGTCTCTCAATATCTCACTCTCTCACTGTCTCTGAATACCTGATTCTCTCACTGTCTCTCAATATCTGATTCTCTCACCGTCTCTCAATATCTGATTCTCTCACTGTCTCTGAATATCTCACTCTCTCACTGTCTCTCAATATCTCACTCTCTCACTGTCTCTCAATTTCTGATTCTCTCACTGTCTCTCAATATCTGATTCTCTCACTGTCTCTCAATATCTCACTCTCTCACTGTCTCTCAATATCTCACTCTCTCACTGTCTCTCAATATCTCACTGTCTCTCAATATCTCACTGTCTCTCAATATCTCACTGTCTCTCAATATCTGATTCTCTCACTGTCTCTCAATATCTCACTCTCTCACCGTCTCTTAATATCTCACTCTCTCACTGTCTCTCAATATCTGACTCTCTCACTGTCTCTCAATATCTGATTCTCTCACTGTCTCTCAATATCTCACTCTCTCACTGTCTCTCAATATCTCACTGTCTCTCAATATCTCACTCTCTCACTGTCTCTCAATATCTGATTATCTCACTGTCTCTCAATATCTGATTCTCTCACTGTCTCTCAATACCTGATTCTCTCACTGTCTCTCAATATCTGATTCTCTCACCGTCTCTCAATATCTGATTCTCTCACTGTCTCTCAATATCTCACTCTCTCACTGTCTCTCAATATCTCACTCTCTCACTGTCTCTGAATATCTCACTCTCTCACTGTCTCTCAATACCTGATTCTCTCACTGTCTCTTAATATCTGATTCTCTCACTGTCTCTCAATATCTCACTCTCTCACCGTCTCTCAATATCTCACTCTCTCACTGTCTCTCAATATCTCACTCTCTCACTGTCTCTGAATACCTCACTCTCTCACTGTCTCTCAATATCTGATTCTCTCATTTTCTCTCAATATCTGATTCTCTCACTTTCTCTCAATACCTGATTCTCTCACTTTCTCTCAATATCTGATTCTCTCACTGTCTCTCAATATCTCACTCTCTCACCGTCTCTCAATATCTCACTCTCTCACTGTCTCTTAATATCTCACTCTCTCACTGTCTCTCAATACCTGATTCTCTCACTTTCTCTCAATATCTGATTCTCTCACTGTCTCTTAATACCTGATTCTCTTATTGTCTCTGAATATCTCACTCTTACTCTCTCAATACCTGATACGCTTAGTCTCTGAACATCTAACTCTTAATCTCAACACCTGATTCTCTTACTCCGAATATCTAACTCTTACTCTCAATACCTGATTCTTTTATTACGAAACTCCAATTCTTTGATTATGAATATCGTATTCTCTTACTGTCTGAATACTTGATTCTTTGATTCTGAATATCTGATTATTTGATTTTGAATATCTGATTTTCTTATTCTGAGTACCTGCTTCTTTGATTGTGATTTTCTCCGTACGAATCTCTGATTCTGATTCTCTCTGACTCGGATCTGCCAACTCTTGATACTCTGAATCTCTTATTTCACTTGTTATCTGTGTCTTAGGTTGTCTTTCCTTGTGTGCGCACGCGCGTGTGTCAGTTGTTCGACATGTGTGTGTGTGTGTGTGTGTCTGTGTTTTCCATGTGTGTTTGTGTGTGTCTGTGTTTTCCATGTGTGTTTGTGTGTGTGTCTGTGTTATTCATGTGTGTGTGTGTGTGTGTTTCTCATGTGTGTGTGTGTGTGTGTGTGTCTGTGTTTTTCATGTGTGTGTGTGTGTCTGTGTTTTTCATGTGTGTATGTGTGTGTGTCTGTGTTTTTCATGTGTGTGTGTTTGTGTGTCTGTGTTTTCCATGTGTGTGTGTCTGTGTTATTCATGTGTGTGTGTGTGTGTTTCTCATGTGTGTGTGTGTGTGTGTGTCTGTGTTTTTCATGTGTGTGTGTGTGTGTGTGTCTGTGTTTTTCATGTGTGTGTGTTTCTCATGTGTGTGTCTGTGTTTTTCATGTGTGTGTGTGTGTGTGTTCTCTCAATGTGTGTGTGTGTGTCGTGCAGTTATTTGACGCTTGTTTGGCGGCTGACACGCGAGGCGACGGCACCGGCTGCGACAACATGACCTGCCTCATTGTCCAACTGCTGCCGACTCTCACACTCTCTCCTGCCACCGCCACTCACTCCTCTCTCCTGCCGCCTCCCGTGCTCTCGCCTCGCCTCCGCTCTGCCATTCGGCCAGTCCTCGGCGACGATCATGAAGATGCCGAAGATCACGAAGATCGCTCGGACAGCAGCAGCAGCAGTGATGATCAAGATGACGATCCAGATGATGATACAGATGAAGATCAGGATGAAGTGGTGGTCGAGATGGCAGACAGCGCCCCCGTGCGGCGCAAACGTCAACTAAACGATGTCAGTGGCGAGCCGAGCGGTGTGAGCAGGGCGGCCGCTTCAACAGAGGCGGATGTAGGACAGTCTCAGGCGGAGAAACGTGTCCGTCTGCAGTGATTGAGTGTCTGTCTGTCTGTCTGTCTGTCTGTCTGTATTTCGCTCGCTCTCTTTCAGTGTGTGTGTGTGTGTGTCTGTCTGTCTGTATTTCGCTCGCTCTCTTTCAGTGTGTGTGTGTCTGTCTGTCTGTCTGTCTTTCGCTCGCCCTATTTCAGTGTGTGTGTGTGTGTGTTTGCATGTGTGTATGTATGGGTTTTGTATGTGCATATGTGTTAGTGTGTGTTTACCTACATGTTTGTATGTGCTTGTGTTTACCTACATGTTTGTGTGTGTGTGTGTGTGTTTGTGTGTGTTTACCTACATGTTTGTGTGTGTTTGTGTTTACCTACATGCTTGTGTGTGTGTGTGTGTGTGTGTGCTTACCTACATGTTTGTGTGTGTGTGTGTGTGTGTTTACCTACATGTTTGTATGTGTTTGTGTATGTGTTTACCTACATGTTTGTATGTGTGTGTGTTTGTTTGTGTTTGTTTGTGCTTACCTACATGTTTTTATGTGTGTGTATGTGTTTTGTGCGTACCTACATATCTGTTTGTGTGTGTGTATGTGTGTATGTGTGTGTGTGTGTGTGTGGCAATATTTCAAGTATATTTTTGCAATTTGGTGTTTTTCGTAACCGTATTTGGTATTTCTACTTTGTGTGTGCGTGTACCTGTCTGTCAGTCTGTGTGTGTGTGTGTGTGTGTGTGTGTGTGTGTGTGTGTGTGTGTGTGTGTGTGTTTTGAATTTATTCATGCTTAACTGTTGTTGTTTTTGGTTTACTTGTTCATTCCACGATGCAGCATTCACTGCGCAGACGCGGGGCTGTATGTCTGTGTGTGTGTGTGTGTGTGTGTGTAGGTTTTTTCGTGGCGCGGTTCATGCCATTGGTCCGTTGTGTGTTTGTGTGTATTTTTGTAATATATTCTACAATGTTTGTGTGTGTGTGTCAGTGTGTGTGTGTGTGTGTAATGTTGCAATTGCACTGATTGTACTGAAGTATGAGGGTGTTTTATGGAATAGTCATCGTTGTTGGAGTTTTATTAGTGAGTATCTTTTTCTCGGCTTTATACCAACTGTCTGTCTGTACCAGTGTCTGCAAGTCACGTCTATGACTCATGTCCCACACGAGGCACGGGACCCACCGTTTTGCGCTAAACCGTTAAGTCAACGTAAGCTAAATAGGCTCCGCCCGCCGGATTAGCCTTCAAAAGTTTAAAGGTAAGCCAGCTTAGTTTCTTAAGCAGAGTGGATGTAGGATGGCGAGCAGGGAGTCTAAAAGCCAAACGGCCCGATTGATTGAGTATAGATTGCATGGAGGAAAAGTGTTTCGCTGATGAGGAATATAATAAGGAACGTATTAAACTTGATAATATACTAAATTTGATAATGTATTTAGAACACTAAATTTGATAATATAAATAAATTTATACTCCAAAAATTCTGCTGAAATGTGTGGTTTATCCAGATTTTGATTCTGCTTGGAGGCGTTTTGTATATTCTTTTGTGATAAGAGGACAATCCAGCATCTCGTAGGTGAGTTCATTATTTAACATTTATTTATTTTAGTATAATTTTAAATGGTCTTCTTGTATTTTTCTGCTTCATTCGGACAGTTTGTTCATTGTTCATTATCAGCCCAGTGCTGGGCTCGCTCTATCTACAGATCAGCACCAGTGGCGCATCCAGAATGCAATTTTGAGGGGGGCTGAAATAAGTTTGGGGGCGATCAGTCATGTACATGCATCTTTATGCAACGTCTTTGCGATAATGCTTATATCAATAAATTATATATGAATATATTTTTTCTTGACCCCTTTTAGTGAACCTCTTCGTCATGAGGAATTGATGGAAACATTTTGGGGAGAGCCTCAGCCCCCTGATCCCTCCTCTGGATCCGCCATTGATCGGCACTAATATCGCACACACACACACACACAAACACAAACACACACAGTTATGCCGTACCTCTGATGCAGCCGTCTCCGCCCATTATTTAAATGAGCTGCTTAAATGGTGTACGCATTCAGCAGTCAAGAACAACTTGTGCGCTTGGGTTTATGTTTATCTTTTGGTCTGCTGAGAATTATAGGCAAAAAAGTCAACTGTATTATTAGCTCGAAAATGCAGCACAAACATCATGCATTAGTGTTAAAGTTTGGCTCAGTTGGTGAATAGCATGGATCCCTCAGCCATTTTCCGCCTACTCAATTACAACACACATACCTCAACGAAAAATATATTGCATAAAATATATTGCATATATATATACATACATACTACATTGCATATAGAATATTGCCTACACATACATACACACTTGTGCATTGTTGCTTTTTTGTCTATGCTGATTTTGATGATGATAATACACACAATGAACTGAACTCAGCAGAATTATCGCGGGGTATAATTGCATATTCATTCCCCTAGCCAATTTGTAGGGGGGTAATTACGCTTCATAAATCCTCACCCACAATCTACGCCCATATATACTAGACTTACACACACACACACACACACACACACACACACACACACACACACACACACACACAGCTAAGAGTTATATGTATCCTTTTTGCATGTTTGTGTGTGTGCGTGTGTGTTGTGATATACAAACACTATATGCGCAAATTTTTGGTGTTTGTTTTTTGTATTGTGTACAGAATGCGTCTTTTCGTTCATGAGCTGGTGAATGGGCCTGCGCCTCCACTTCAAAACAGCACAAATCTTCAAATATATTCGTAGAGTTTATTCGCACATTCTTGTTGATAATGGTTATATTTTAGGTTGCATTTGTCCCATGTTGCCATGTTCGCACAAGACTTTGTAATCATATGCAACATATTGTGTCGTGTCACATGAGAAATAAAGTATATTATATATTTATCTATTCTTGGTCTTGAGAACAGCACGCCAATGTATCTTGTGACCAGGGGCGTAGCAAGGGGGTGCGAGAGGGGGCCATGTTTTAGGGGGCGACGCAAAAACTGCTTAACACGACAAATTATCGTTATATCTGCGTGTCATTTCTCAATATACTATTTAATATTTGCTGTTTTAAACAACAACTAATTGAATGAATGCAGGATTGAAAATAATGAAAATATTATCCGATTATGTTTGCTGGAATCAGGCACTATTACAAGCGGATCGTCATTTTCAGCTAGTTCGACATGCTGGACTTGCTAATCCCCTGCTACAGTCTTGTTGAAGTGCACAGTTTCAGGTTGGGAACCACTGAGTGAAGCTGTTTGTGTTTCACATTGGCGAGAGTTTAAGCCGAATTTTCCTGGACATTTGCCGCGTTGTTGGCTGGGTTTTTGGCTCGCGTCCAAATATCCGAACTTATTTCCAAATCGCTCGTGTCGACAACTGCAAAAAAACGCACGCAAAACAGAATCTAAAATCGAAAATCGGCTGAATTTCTCCTAGGCACAGAAACATTTTACCCCTGGCGCTATTTTTCAAAAAAACACTTTTTCGCTCATGAATAAATTTCATTTAGCTTCTTGTGAAATTCGATTATGTCATAATGAAAAATTCTGATTGTGCTATGTTGGTATGTGTTTCAAAATGATTTTCCGTCTTTTTGTTAGTCATTGAGCTGAGGGTTGCCTTTTAAAAATCACTTTTATTGTTGGTATTTTATTACAATATTGTTTACTTATGTGAATATTAAAAATATACACATTGTTATTACATTTGCGAATTGAAATATATCCGTACATTTCATGATGTTGTTATGTGTAGGATAAGTGTCTATATATTGTCTATTTAAGTGTCTAAATGTCTAAACTACAAATTACTTTCGGTGTTTTCAGTTGAACACTAACTAAAATTTACTTTCAATTGTATAAAGTTATTGTTCACTTAGTTTATTTTTCGCATTGCATTCCATTTTTTTCAGACACATTAACAACGTATGATTGTATGTGAATGTTCAGGTGTTAAAATGTTAAAATGTTATTACCTGGCGCAGTTTGGCGGTAGTCTGAAACGCGACCATTTTGCTTGTAGCCATCTGTTCCTCTCGCAGCGGACTCTTCAACATCGTTGGCGACTTTCTCATAATCTCCGTGATTGCCAACCTCTTCTATAACTGGCTCCCTGTAGATATTTTATTTATATTAATCAAAATATCAGTGGAATATCAGCCTCTTGTGCTGACTCCCAAAATGGTTCAATGTTGCAAATGTTCAATGTTGCAACTCTGGCTTTTGGTGGTAACATTTTTGAGTGTTAATATTTTTTCAGTATACTATACTTTTATGAGACAAATGTTACATATGTGTAGCATGTGATTCTAGAGGGTTAACAATATTATTATAATAATTAACATTAATATTAATAAATAAAAAAGAAAACAGTAGAAATCGTGGTTTTGTTGCATGTTATTTATTCCTGCGGGATATTGTCTTTGATAATGGTCACATTGTGTTTTGTAATGTTTTTTTGCTTGTTAAAGTTTATGTCCATTGCTTTCATTGTTATTTGCTCAACTTTACATTTGATCTTCTGTTTTGTGGCGTTTAATATTATCACATAACTGTTATAATGTAGCATAACGGCGTTTATATGTATTTACTTGACTAATACGCAATCATACACACATTCAACAACACACACACACACACACACACACACACTCACATCACGAACACTCAAACCATGATCTCCGTACACACACACTTGACACAGGTTGTCCGAGTCGCTCTTATCCTCTGCCCTCACCTGACCTCTCACACTCTTTCTGCTGCTCACGTAACCAGGCCAAGGACAAAGGGTCATGTTATACTTGTATTGAGACCGGCCTCATACAAGTGACGTCACACTACGTCACCATGCACCTTCCACTGAATCATTCTCGTCTTAGACTTTTACCAATACTTTTACTCGTGTAATGTGTGACAGTGGCGGCGCCAGGACTCGTGAGGGGGGGAGGGCTGAGTGACAGGGGGGGGGGGGGGCTGAGTGAGGGGGGGCTAAGGAAAAACATGCCGAAGTACACTGGAAATGTTTATGTTCATTGTGTTTTTATGGGTGTTCAGAGTATCTGGCACAGTTTTGGGGCTTCAGCTCCTACAAGCCCCCCCCCCTCCTTGGTGTCGCCACTGGTATGCAGCTTACTTGTGGTTGACGCTAAATGTGTAAGGAATCAAGAACATTAGATTGAGAAAATTTGATTTAACGAATTTCTTCCAGTCCCTCGCCTCCTGCAAAGGCAGCACATTACATTAGAACGCTAAACCTAACCTAACCTAAAATCTATGAAAAATATAGAAACGTTTCTGTGCATTTTTAAGCGTTTTTTATAAATAGTTTTTTTTAATGTTCTTGAATCCTTACACATTTAGCCTAGACTCTTACTTGTCTTCATGGAGTTCTTGTGTTTGAATTGGATGTTTCCGAGAATTATTGATGGTCCGCGGATCGCGTCTGCTCTGTTCTGCTCTGGCTCGCGCCTGCTCTTGCACCAGCTCGATGGTCCTCTGCCTTCTCAGCTGGGCCTCTGCCTTCTGCTTCCTCCTCTCCTCTTCCTGGCGCATCTGCTCGCTCTGCAGCTCTCTCTGCTGTTTCAAGTGCTCTTCGAATTTCTGCTCTTCGAGTCGTTGTTGTTGTTTCTGCTGCGATTTCTGGCGTCTGCGTTCCTCAATCTGCTGTTGAATGACGACTGTGTGCGCGAGATCCAGCAGTTTTTTAAAAACAATATCCCACAAATGTCGATGCACGGTGTTTTCAAAATATTAAAATAAATTGTGCTAGCTAGGATTTGTAATGTATTATTGATTAACCTAATAATTATTGATTCGTGCATACATCGTCATGAAATCTATTTAAAAATCAACATATAATTATAGCAGTGTCTGGGCAAAGGAAACCTTGCAGGGAATTAACCCCCCCCCCCCCCCCTAATGTACCAAGCCCCCCTTAGCCCCCCTCTCAGAAAAACTTAAACTATGAACGTTTCGAGCTTAGTGTCTCATGTTTCGCCAGCCCCCGCATCTTTTTCTTAGCCCCAACCCCCCCCCCCCCCCCTGTCAGCCCCTCAATGGGTGAATGCTGGCGCCGCTACTGAACTAAATGAAAACAAACGTTGAGCCATATCAAGCCACACCCACCTTGGTGGTCGCGCAGGGAATATTGTCTTGCTTCTCGGTCAACCGATGTCTGTCAGTATCAACAAGCAGACAACACAATAATTATTTATATTTCTATTATTGTTATTATTTACAGGCAAATCCAGTAGCATGGGGGAAGAGTGCACAAGTACTATTACCACCCTGCGGTGGCCCCATGTGTACTGGGAGCGCCCAAAAGAAATAATCAGAGCTTGCAAAGTGAAAGTTTTTTGTGTTCACTAATGAATTACATCAATACATTAGTGAGATTTTTGGAAGTTGTTCTAGCAACTCAATATGTCAGTTGTCTCGGGCCTTACCTCGGATACGTGAGGTTTCCGTCCGCGTGCCGGAATCTGTGAGGACGCTCCGGACTCGGCCGGAGTCACATATCTACAGTTCAACACACACACACACACACACACACACACACACACACACACACACACACACACACACACACATACACACACATACATACACCATATACCGATTAGCATGCAGTTTCCCTGACAGTTTCCCGGACGTAGGTAAATTTGTTCATCTCTTGGGCCGACACTCACATATGGGGCTGGAGTTTTTGCAGTTTGACAATGTGAGACGCCTCTTGAATTGGCCGCTGTTGGTATTGTCGCTGAGCGGTCTTGTTCAGCCTCAGTGCTGCCAAATTCGACAAGAAAAATTGGCATTGTTATTTGGCAGAAATACCAAAGACGTCTACATGTCATCTACATGGTTGATTTGGACGCAAATATATGTGTATCTGTGTATACAGTAATCGGCACAATTTCGCACGCCAAACACAAGAAATACAAGAACTTTAAGTATCCTGTTAGTAGTCAACATTTGGCTCGATGTCATGCATAAATATGCAAAGCTTAAAGGTCTCAAGTGACAGCTGCTACACGGGAAGAAGCCGAAGCTTATGAACACACACAGGTGTGTCCCGTGCAGCTCACTGTCACCGCAGAACCGACCCTCTCCACGCTATGACGCCACAAGGACGGAAGACGTATTAGAGAGGGCCACCTCCCCATAATGCATGACACAACACATGACTGATATCTGGTACCATTTACTGCTGGGTGGACAGGGGCTGTTGAATGATAGAATTCACCTAAAGAATTCGAAATTCTCATCCGCCGGGATTGGAACCACGGACCTCTCGCTTGTGAGGCGGGTGTGCCACCACTACACCACGGAGTCAAACAAATGGTAATGATATCAACATTTATGCGTCCAAATTTTGGCCATTTACTGTATATATTCCAATAATTAACTGTCATTTGGAATCAATTGAAAACGGAATCAATTACTTGATTGTGTTTGTCTATAGAATAATTAATTATATACAGCAGCGTTTTGTGAGTTTCTCGTGCACGCGCAAAGTTGTTCTGCTTTGTACTGGAAGCAGTAATTACTCGCCTGATCTGTGTGAGTTTCTGCTTTCTGCCTGCTGACCGTGGGAATCCGCCGTGTCAATGACATTCTGCGAGGCAAACAGAAAATATAACACAGGCCAAATTGATTAAGCCAGGTAGCTGCTGCGGTGCCAAGTCGACAGGGGCGGCGCCAGGCTTTTCTCGGTGCGAGGCTAAGGAAAATATGTGGGGCTTGGCGAAACATGAGGAACTACACTCTAAACGTTCATGCTCAGTATTTAGTGGGGCTGAGGGGGACTTGGTTATTTTTGGGGAGCTTCAGCCGCCGCCCCTTCTTGGCGCCGCCTCTGATTTAAGCATTATTGACATCAAATTAAGTTTGCATATTGACATCTTTGAGAGAAAAAATCGATGTGTAATTGAAAACGGTCAAATTACGTGGGATATTGCCAATTTGGCATCATTCTTTCTCTGTCTGTCCGTGTCGGCCTGGGCTGCCAGATCTTGTCTGTATTGCGCCTCCACGCGACGGCGGGCTGCCAGATCTTGGCGGTTTTCCAGCCAGAAACCTGTGAGCAAAGCAGAAAATCATTTCTGCTCTTCCCTATTGCCTTTT
The DNA here is from genome assembly GCA_916048095.2 of Sacculina carcini. Taxonomy (NCBI): domain Eukaryota; kingdom Metazoa; phylum Arthropoda; class Thecostraca; family Sacculinidae; genus Sacculina; species Sacculina carcini. The sequence continues at coordinate 4,499,427 of OU696592.1, read as the reverse complement.
ATAATAATTATAATTAATAATTACAGGCAAATAGCCAGTAGCATGGGGGAAGAGTGCAAGTGCACTATATCAGTTGTTTGAGCGCGGCCTCACTGTGTGGACGTGCCAGCGCTCGCTGTGTGACTGTGTCGTGCCTGTATTCTGCGTGTATAAGTGTTTGAGTGTTTGAGTGTTGTCGGCCATTGACCCCAAACGAACACTATACAGCCGCTGTAATAAGGACTCATCGCGGCAAGCGCTCGAGAATACGAGGTACGCGGCCCAGCCAACGCAGCACGGATCTGCTGTTTGTCAGCCGGGACCGTAAGGCTGCAACAACATCAACAGCCAACGCTATAATTATCGCATCGTTCAACGCTAGGACTCTTAAATGTGATACGCGCCTACATGAATTGGCGCGCCTTGCCGACGACATCGGGATTTCCGTGGTCGCCGTACAAGAACACCGGCGACGCATCTCAACATCCAATCAAATATAGTCGATCGACTGTGGACGGGGATGGGTTTTCTGGCATTCATCAGCTTCATCTGGCGGTGCGGGCGGTATCGGCTTCTTGCTGTCCCCCTTGGCAGCATCAGCAGTTTTGAAAGTTGAAACCTCCCACCAAAGAGTCATCAGCCTCAGTGTGCAAATGCGTGGTTACAGGCTACTAATGATAGATTGTTATTTGCCCACTGCATGTTCTGACGATACCGAAACGACCAATGAGTGCCTCGATCTGGTCGCGGCTCTCATTGAGTCATGTTCGCGGCGAGACCTGCTGATCGTCACTGGCGACTTCAACGCTGATCTGTGCTCTGTTGTTAGTCTGCATCACGGTCGGCCTCAGCGCGACTCAGTGCATACACACATGGTGGAGGACTTTGTAATCAGCAATGAGCTCGCTCCAGCAAACGGTTTCATGCGACAGAAACGCCGCCATCACCTGCTCACATTTTTTGGACCTAGAAAACGACGTGCCAGGCTGGACTATGTTCTGATGCAGCTGCATAGGCGCCATCTTGTTAGACGGTTGCGCACTATAAGACCCAAGTGCATCCCATCTGATCATGCACTTGTGACCTGCACATTAAAGTCACACATATGGCGTAATAAAGCCAGCAAGCGTACTCCTGCCTGGGATTGGTCTGCCCTAGCGAATCCAGCTACAAAAAGGCGATTTATCGGAAGCACGATCAATACCATAAATCAGCACAGTGATGGTACGTTCAAGTGTGTGGCACAGACATTGATTCGCAGCGCCGAAGTATGCCATCCCAGAAAGCGTCGCCGCAAACAGGCCAATGAATGGAATGATGACTCGATGATTCTGTACTTGCGACGCCAGTTAATATCCTCATCCTCATCCTTGTCTCAGACGGAAAGGGAGAGGAAAATTCAGGAGCTGCTAGTGGCGCACCGTGTATGCCTGGAAGAACGCGTGAAAAGGGCTGTACAGGAGATATCGGAACACCACAAGGCGGGCAGGAGCTCTGCTCTCTGGAAAACAGTTGACGATCTAACGGGAAGACGACGCACAAAACCGTGTTTTGTCAAAACTGAGAGTGTGTGAGCGTATGGAGACAATTCGCTGCCATTTCAAGGAGCTCCTTAACAAGCCCAGAGTCACAGGAACCTTGCCTAATCTCTCAGTGACTGAGGACTCTCCAGCAATGGACAGTCAACCTGTGACTTATGCTGAACTCTCGCTGGCTGCGAAGACTCTCTCGACGGGTAAGGCAGCTGGGTGCGATGGTATACCCTTCGACGTATGGAAAATGGAGGAGATGACAAAGCTCCTGCTTCCGTTTGTCAACAACGTAGTATGCTCAGCCCGACCGCCCCCTGAGTGGTTATCGTCAGTGATCGTCATGATACCCACAGGGACAGTGGAACTGATATCGCCAACCAAAGAGGAATCTCGCTCATGCCTGCTGCTGCCAAGTTATGTAACAGAGTCATCTTACAGAGACTGAAACGTCAATCGGATGATGCTATTCTCGCCAACCAGGCCGGTTTTCGCACAGGGAGAAACACCGTTGAGCAAGTTGTAGCTTTGCGTTGTTGTTTCGAAGATTGCAGGAAAAGACAGAGAGCCATATGTGTTCTCTATCTGGACTTCAGCAAAGCTTTTGATAGCGTCGACCGCCGTGCTCTGCAACAAGTGCAAACGATGTACTGCGGGACCACTCCCCTCGTAGGCGCTATCATGAGCCTGTATACAGACACAACGGCTGTGGTTCGCACTCAGTACGGCGACACAACAAGTTTCACCACCACCTCTGGTGTACTCCAAGGTGACACCCTTGCACCTTACCTTTTCATTCTTGTGCTCGATTATGTCCTGCGCACCGGCTTATCTGAAGATAGAGGCTACACTCTGAAGCGCCGAAGGTCGTCCAGACATCCGGCCGTGCGGCTCACGAGCTTGGCGTACGCGGATGACGTTGCTCTGTTGTGCGACAGTTGTACCGACGCCCAGGAGCAACTACGGCGTTTTGAGACTGCAGCCAAGGAGATCGGCCTCTCTCTTAACACCAAAAAGTGCGAGATGATGACGTTCGGAGTGCAGCAGGGCGGCACCGTCTTAGACTGCAACGTGGCTCAAATGCTCGCAAAGGAGAACGCTCGCTATCTCGGTGTGGAGATGCTGAACAGTCGGACAGCTTTTCGTCGACGCAGACAGCTGGCTTGGCTGGCGGCACGTCGACTGAGTGATGTATGGAGATCGAGCGTGTCAATGAAGGTGAAAATGCTACTCTTTAACGCTTGCGTACAGTCCATCTTGTTGTATGGCGGTGAATCTTGGGCATTAACCAACACTCTCTCCAATGAAGTGGACGCGGGTCACAGGGCCCTATTGCGTTACTGCGCCAACTACCGGTACCCTTTAATTCTGCCCACATACCAGCTATACACAACGACCGGAGCATCGCCCGCCTCCAGATATCTGACAAAGCGCCGCCTGCAGTTCATTGGCCACATCCTCCGCAGACCAGATAACCCGCTTGCAGTGGTGCTTAACAACCAACCAGCAGAAATGTTGAGAAGAGGAGCAGCGTCTCGCTTCACGCTTCGTGAGCAGTACGACTCGGATGTGAGGCTGCTCGGCATTAACATGTCTGAGGCGTCAGTTGTCGCCCAGAATCGCGACCAGTGGTCCAGGAGATGCCTCGGGGCATGTCGGCAGCGACAATGAATACTACTCTGTTTGGTGATTCTGTACTTCCCGATACTCTAATCATCCGATTGTTTCTAATTGTGTAGTTTTTGTGCTCTGGTTCAGGGTTCTAATTGTTCCGTTTTTAATAGTTGTTTTAATTATATATATTTTCGCATTTTATTCCCTTGTCAGTTAACTTGATAGTCACCACAAATTAGTCACGTTCACTCTTATACCGTATATCACCACTAACTATTCATGCTCGCTCTTTTACCATCAATAATGTTTTGCACCACGTTTTAGACTATTATCACCTAAATTTTGCATCTCGTGTATCTAGTCAAACCATACGTTCTAGTCATAATTTCTGCTGTATGATATATTGCCCGTTATACTCATAAGTATTCATTTCCAGTCACGGTTCATCTTTGTATATTATCAACACACCTGTAGTAATGTCCGCTCCTTGCGTGAACGATGTGATAAGCGCCATGTTGTCTTTTACTCTTGATACATGACATGCGACAATACAATACTATTACCACCCTGCGGTGACTCTTTGTGTACCGGAAGCGCGCTAATGATGTACCGAGAGAAAGAGATCTCGAAACGTAAATGATTTAGTCAGGAAGATGAAAGCTAATGGAGGAATAAGCAAATTAATAATAAATAATTAATCGAATGACATTATAAAATTAAAAGGCAAAATAAAAGTAGATATACACAATCGTGCAGCAGAATGATAAATATAATATAGTAACGCAAAATAAAACAGAAACTTATAATAACAATGAACAAAGTAAATTAATTAATCAATATGTGAAGCAAAAAAATCAGCAAATATGTAAACGTTCTTGAGATACATTTTCGTAAATTGATGACCGTATTTTGGTTAAAATTTACTGTGTCTGATATTATGATGTTTGCATTTGTAAATTGCATTTGTGAGGTGCGAATTTGTTTGCACCTGACAATGTGCCGGATCCGATGTCGCATTGCTGTCCGGACGACGGAATTTTGCTCCGATTGGCGAATCCGGAGTTTCTGCTCAGTCCCTACAGACAGGCGGACAATTAAAAATATCCGTAGAAGTTTGTTTCAAATTGCTTATTTATTAACTTTATTAATAATTTATTCTTTGTCATATTTATTTCAATTAAATTCATCGGGCGTGTTAAATTTTCGCTTACGTTCTGTGATTGATTTTGAGCTGCCGTTTCTGTAGAGTATCGGTTGGTATCGATTCTAGGAAGTGGTGGGTTCTTATACCATTCCGACTGGTATCGATTCATATCGCTAATCTTCTCTCTATCTCTAACACACCACACGCACATACACAAACACACACACACACACACACACACAATCAATGATATTGTATTACTAAATGAAAGTAAACTGAATATAAAAACTAGTGATTCTCAATCATTTAACAATCGTTTTGTAATGTTCTTACCTGTGTTGTTTATGCGCCACTGTTTGTGTTCCGCGGTTCATTCTCGTAGCTTTGTTTATGTGTATACTGCTTCAGTTTTGTCTCTGGTTACGCTTTAGGAATTAACGTGTAATGACGTGGAGGTGTGTTGGCATTGTGTATTGTTCCTGGTAAGCACTGTTTCGTGGTACACAGACACACTGAGGCGGGGCATTCGGTATTGGGACGTCTAGGTGTCAGGTTGTTATCGGTGTTTAGTTCTGTTAAATATACGTTAGAGTTCTGGCTAAGGGCGTGTCATCTCGGGGCCACTCGGCACTACAATTGGCGACGAGTAAGTTTTCTACGTGCCTTTTTCAAATTTTTCGTTCTTTCTGAACGCTTGCAATGGAAGGGGTGTGCGCTCCGCAACCATTCTTGCAAAGCCCGGGTACGCCACAAACTCCGTGGTCTAACTGGATATATGATTTTGAAAATTACTTTCTGGCGATCGGAGGTGAGAATTTCAGCGACGACCGACGGAAGGCCATGTTAATTCACTGTATCGGCAACGAAGCCCGACGAGCGTACCTGAGTCTGCCAGCGGAGACGAAGCGGGAAAGCGAGAGTCACTACGACCAAGCCAGAAGAATTATCGGCGCTCATTACTCCCCTAAAGTCAACGTGATCGTTGAACGCTTCACTTTTCGACAGCGCAGACAAGACGAGGCTGAGTCGACAAGCGACTACGCATCAGTTCTTCGAGGTCTGGCGGTGAAGTGCAGTTTCGGCACCCTGACGGATGAACTCATACGAGACCAGGTTGTCGAACACACACGCCACCCACGGTTGCGGGAGAGGTTCTTACAGGATTCCAGGTTGACGCTGGACTCTCTCCTCGCCGTCGCCACCGCGTACGAACTGTCATTGAAACAGTCTGCTCAGATGACAGGGACAGCCAAGGACGACGGTACACCGCACGCTGTGGCGAACAAGGTACGTTTCAGGGGCAAACCCAACGCCACTAGCACACCAGCGCGTCATCCGCCTGCGCGCTCGTCAACATCCTGTACACACTGTGGTCGACGGCACAACCATCCCCGACAACAGCACTGTCCAGCAAAAGACTCGACCTGCAACAAATGTGATCGCAAGGGCCACTGGGCGGCTGTCTGTCAGTCGTCAGACTCCACCGACGACAGGCGAGCAACCAACGTGAGACGTTATGGACCGGTGAAAGGCGTCACGATCCTGTCCTGCAGCGCCGACAAGACCAAGCGTCTTTCCTGTGATGCCAGACTGACGGTGGATTCTGGTCGCTCCGCTGAGGTGCAGCTGCAAATCGACACCGGAGCGAGTGTGTGTGTGCTGAGCCTGCCACTGGCGCGTCAGCATTTTAAGGGTACGCCGGTGCATTCAACCTCAACTAGACTATTTGGCGTTGGCCGCCAACTGCTAAAAGTGGTCGGGGTTTTGCCTACACAGGTGTCCGTCGGCCCCCACACGGCTTCGGTCGAGTTTTACATCGTCGACACCAACGCGTCCGAGGGACTGCTGGGACTTGACGCACTCTCGATGCTAGGTCTCACCATACATCCGGACCGTGGGCTGATCGCTGCAGTCTCGACAACAAAATCGTCGAAAACAGAGGAGCTACCTTCGATCGTCGGCTACCGACACCGGATCCGGCTGAAATCATCAGCTGGCCAACAGGTGCCGACGTTGCCAGGTGCCGACGCGCTATCCCGACTTCCACTGGATGCTGCTGCCGAGGATGTAGTAACAGCCGCGGATGACGACTTCGAGGTAATCGCGCTGTTGTCCGAGGAAGAGAACTGTGTGTCCAGGGAGAAGCTGCGTGAGTCGTCTTTGAAGGACTCGCAGTTGATAGCAGTGCGTCACTGGTTACGGCACGGTTTCCCCAAATCGGCAAAAGACTGCGAGCCAGCTTTCAAACCGTTTTTCCCGATGCGACACGAGCTCTCTACCGACGGCGAACTCGTGATCAGGGCGGCTACTCAGGTGGTGGTGCCATACAGTCTACGGCAAAAGTATCTGCAGCACGCACACTCGTCACACGACGGCATTGTGCGGTGCAAACAACTGCTGCGCGCAGTAGCTTGGTGGCCTGGCCTGGACGCAGACGTCACACGGATCGTCTCGGAGTGTGAGAAGTGCTGTTCTAGCGACATAACTCTCAGCAGCCGCGTCCGAACAGAGCCTCTACAGCCGGTCGAATTTCCGGGACAACCATGGATGAAGCTCGGAGTCGACATCGTCGGCCCAATACGGTCTGCGCCGGCGGACTGCAGGTATGCTGTGACGCTGATTGATTATTACTCCAAGTGGGCCGAGGTCAGGCTGATGGCTTCTACCGAATCAACTAATATTATCTGCTTCTTGGACAGCGTTTGGTCTCGGGAAGGGTACCCCGAGTCCCTAGTGACTGACAACGGTACTCCGTTCACCAGTGAGCAGTTCGAAACCTACCTCACTGAACGCGATATCACTCATCACCGATCGTCAGCTTACTGGCCTCAAGGTAACGGAGCCGTAGAACGGTTTAACCGAACCTTTAAATCATGGCTACAGGACCACCACGACGGCGGGGTCGTAGAACGTGTTCGCCGTCTGTTGGCCAGCTATCGAGCGACACCGCACTGCTCCACTGGTTACTCACCGTCGGTGATGCTGCACGGAAGAGTCATGCGGCTCAAGTTGCCTGTGGTCCAGCAACAGAGGTCTCCGGACGAAGACAGAGCGCGAGAGCGGGTGGAGAATCAGCAACGTCGAAACAAGCTGCACTACGACCGACTTCACGCTGTAAAACCGTCGCAACTGAAGCCTGGTGACCGTGTGTTCGCCCGCATCCCGGGCCATGTGCCCAAAACTGCTAGGAAATTTCGGGGGCCTTTACAGATTATAGGTCGCCAAGGTTCCGCCTTCCGGCTATCAGACGGGTCTACTCGGAATTCGCACCACCTGGTCCCGACTCGTGCTGCCCGACCGTCGTCGACCTCCGAGCCTCAATGTGTAGTGGAACCAGCGCCGGCCGATACTACAGAAGTTGGTGTCGACGCGGACCGTGCAGACGCGGCAGACACGTCGCCTTCAGACGCGGTGGCTCCGGAGTCTATTACGCCAGAGGCGGTCCCCGAAGAGTTACCACCTTCGTCGAGAGGTCGTCGTAGACGACGCCCTGCTCGGTTTAGAGACTATGTCACTTAATTCTTAAGTGTGGGGGTGTGTAATGTTCTTACCTGTGTTGTTTATGCGCCACTGTTTGTGTTCCGCGGTTCATTCTCGTAGCTTTGTTTATGTGTATACTGCTTCAGTTTTGTCTCTGGTTACGCTTTAGGAATTAACGTGTAATGACGTGGAGGTGTGTTGGCATTTTGTATTGTTCCTGGTAAGCACTGTTTCGTGGTACACAGACACACTGAGGCGGGGCATTCGGTATTGGGACGTCTAGGTGTCAGGTTGTTATCGGTGTTTAGTTCTGTTAAATATACGTTAGAGTTCTGGCTAAGGGCGTGTCATCTCGGGGCCACTCGGCACTACACGTTTTTCGAAAATTTGCTACAAAAAAGTACCTGATATTTCACTTGCCAACGTTTTATGATTGCTTAAATTTTGACATTGAAGTATTCTTGTTTTACATTGATAATTGTGTTTCGGTAAAAGGTGAGCTCAAAGCAGGCGCACAAAAATATCTCGAAATATTGAAAATTTATGGATAATATTATGCATCTTAATTTAATATTACAGACATCATCATATTGTGGCCCCACTGTGATTCAACTCTGGGTTGAAGACCACTGGCCAGTTCGACTGGTTGTGTTTGTGCGTGCGCAAGAGAGAGTCAGTGTACCAGTTGGTGCGTGTGTGGAAGTGTGCATGTATGTTTGTATGTATGTGTGTGTGTTACGTGTGTACTGTTCTTGTGTTACTTTATCGTCACTCATTCACTTGCTCGTGTCGTTTCATCGCAGTACATCGTGACAATTCAGCTGCGTGTTATTGCTGCTACATTGGTGACCCCGACGTGATTTGAACACGCAACCTTCTGATACACTGACTCTCTCTTGCGCCAGAATGCTTCAGACTGAATGACTGCTTGAAAACACTGCTTCCTCCAGAATGCTTCAGACTGGTGAAAGGCCTCGTCAAAACTCCTTTGGACGCAGACTGTTACACCAAGCTGACAGAGAAACTGCGTTCACAGCTTAATCTTACTTCCTCGGAGCGATTTCAGCGGTTCGAGAATTTACCTCGTGAATTAGGTTCACGGAAGCCGACAGAGTTGTACGCCGATCTAGCTCTACTGTATCCAGAAGATACAGACCACGAGATAATCAGAGAAGCATTTTTGTGTCGTTTTTGCGACAAAACAGCTCAGTGAAGTAGCTCTTCACGCGGATCAGCATCACCTCCCGTTCAAGACGAGCTGCACAGTTACAGAAGTCAGCACAACATAAAACAAAGAGAATATGGTGGCTGCCACTCGGGCCAGCAGTCGGTCACATAGTCGTCAGTCGGTCACACAGCGGCCCACACAACGATCTACTGCAACAGTTGATTTTGTAGATCGATGGTGCCGATTTCATCAAAAATTCGGACCGGCTGCAAGGCGATGCCTAGGCCGATGCACGTTTGCAGCGGATATGTCGGGAAACGCCTCGGGCAGCCGACAGTGACGACCCTGTACGGCTGCAAAAATGGCTGTCAGCTGCTCTACGTAACTGACAGTCAAGGTCGCAACTTCCTCGTCGATAGCGGTTCAGAGGTGTCGTTGTTGCCAGCAGGGCCAAATCCTCCTCCGCCTCTTCAATCTCCAACACTGCGAGCAGCCAATGGTTCCATCATATCGGTGTTTGATGCAGGCCGAGACACATTGATCGATCTCGGACTAGGCCGAACATACAAGTTCAAATTCGTGGTAGCAGCTGTTTCATTCCCGATATTGGGAGCGGACTTTCTTCGCGAATTCGGGCTAATAATAGACCTGAAGAAGAGGACTCTGGTGGATAGCACCACTTACTTGCGTACCAACCCAGCATCGACAAAATGTGACCGACATCCATTACATGTTCATGTTTGCCGAGTTGACCCGCCACAGCGCGACGGTCCAGGGTTCGCTGAAATTCGTGAATCAGCGCCATTCAGAGCGCTCTGTGCACCGCCTTCTGGTTTTCCGGCCGTCAGCGTCCCGAGTGCTGAACACCGAATCATTACACGTGGGAATCCTGTGTTCGCTAGACCAAGGCGCCTCATGCCAGTCAAATTGACAGCAGCTAAACGTGAAATGGAATACTTGCTTGAACAGGGAATCCTGGTACCATCTTCCTCAGCATGGTCAAGTCCAATACACTTGGTGGAAAAAGTTGGAGGACGGTCCTACCGGATGATAGGATGTTATGAGCGTTTGAATGCGATCACGGTTCCTGATCGATATCCTGTGCCACATCTGCAGACATTCGCAGATCGACTGAATGGTGCCACCATGTTCAGCACCGTTGATCTTGCTCGTGCATTCGCTCAAATCCCACTATTTGGACCGGACCAACCTAAAACCGCTATAACAACGCCGTTCGGTTTGTTTGAATATCGCCGAATGCCATTCGGATTATCAAATGCAGCACAGTCTTTTCAAAGATTGATGGACTGTGTGCTTCGTGGGATGAAGAATGTCTACGTATATATAGACGACATATTAGTGTTTTCACCAGATGCAGAGCAACATCGAAAGGATATCTGCGAATTATTCCGTCGTCTCAGCTCTGCAGGACTCGTCATTAAACCTGACGAATGTGTTTTTGGTCAGCCACGAGTGAAATTTCTCGGCTTAGTCGTGTCAGCACAAGGCATAGAACCACTACCTGAAAAATTAGCTGACCTTATCAACATGCCTCCGCCCCGTGATGTGGCCGGATGCAGACGATACTTGGGAATGATAAATCATTTCCACCGATTTGTACCTCAATTGGTGAAACTTCTCCAGCCGTTGCATGATGTGTGCAAAAACAAGCAGCGCACGCTGACGTGGACGGATTCACAGGCTTTTGCCTTTGAAGCCAGCAAAAGAGCACTCGCCGACGCCTCTAGACTCGCATTTCCGTGTGACAATGCGCCGACAAAGGTGGCGGCAGATGCATCCGACACTGCAGTCGGCGCAGTCATCTTGCAATGGCAACGAGTAATGTGGGTGCCTCTGGCGTTTCACTCTCGAGCGCTACAGGGTGCACAGTTGCGCTGGAGTACCGGCGATAAGGAGTTGTATGCTCTCTTTAGCGCAGTGAAGCGCTTCCGCCATCTCCTAGAAGGTCGTCCTCAGCTACAGTTCTGGACCGACCACAAGCCTTTGGTACACGCTTTCACCAGTACCAGCGAACGGTCTCCGAGAGTCCAACGCCAACTAGCCTTCTTAAGTGAATTCTCCACCGATATTAGGCACGTCAGCGGCCCGGACAACATTGTTCGCGATTGACTCAGCCGTCCATTAACTCAGAACCGCTGCACCTTCTCACATTTATCAACTTGCGCTTCATATGTCGACACACAGCAGTGCCTTGATCTGGCGCGAATAGTCAACGAACAGGCAAAATGTCCTGAGGTGACTACTCTGGTGTCATCAGCTTCGCTAAACGTGGAGCGGCGCGAAATAGCAGGATGTCCAACCGGATTACTTGTTGACATCTCCACAGGCGTGGACAGACCTTTGGTGCCACAAACCATGCAGAGAGAGATATACACACGGTTCCACTGCATGAATTATCCCAGCGCTCGAGCCACGCGCCGTCTGATTTCGGAACGTTTCGTGTTTGCCAGAATCGGGTCCAAAGTTTCTGCCTGGGCAAAAACATGTCTGCAGTGTCAGCAATGTAAAGTGACGCGTCATCAACGGACACCGCTCAAACGCCCTGCACTACCAACTTGCAGATTTGAGTGCCTGCATGTTGATATTGTTGGTCCGCTGCCAGAGGTCAACGAGTATCGCTTCATATTTACCATCATTGACCGATTCACTCGATATCCCGAAGCTGTACCGCTGACCGACGCCACATCGGCCACATGCGCCAAAGTGCTACTGGATTGGGTGTCCCGATTCGGCATGTGCCGCTCGATCACATCGGATCGGGGCCGTCAGTTTGTATCGGACCTTTGGAGCGAGTTATGGACGTTGCTTGGTGTTAAATTGAACACATCATGTGCCTATATGCCGCAACAAAATGGCTTGGTCGAGCGCGTGCATAGACAGCTTAAAGCATCACTAACTGCCGCCATTCAAGATCAGGTGAATTGGCCTGCTGCGCTCCCTGTCGTGCTTATGGGTATGCGTTCTTCATTGAAGCCGGATATTGGTGCGTCCCCCGCTGAACTTGCACTGGGAGAGAAAATGCGATTGCCAGGGCAATTTTTCACCGAAAATTCCAAGTTTCCGGCCAGCGAGACCGCTCGCCACTTGGTGCAGTCGTTCGCAAACTTGAGGCCTGTTCCCACTTGCTGGCACCGTCAACGTGACTCAGAGAAACCGTTTGTATCGCCCTCCCTGGAGACGGCGAGTCATGTCTTTGTGCGAGTTGATGGTCATCGTTCGCCGCTAACACCTCCTTACCAGGGACCGTACGCCGTATTGCAGCGAAGCGACAAATCATTCACCGTCGACAATCGCGGCAAGCCTGATGTGGTTGCAGTGGACAGGCTGAAGCCGGCACATCTGGAGCGAGTAGATCAGTCGGCCACAACCACCGCACCGACATCGACAGCGCCTCCGCGAGCGGGAGACGGCACTCCTCCTTCGTATCCTCGATCTCCTTCCGCTGCATCACGTCACGTCGCTCCTAGGATAGTTTGGTCACGGCGTTCCAGACCAGTACGGCCACCACAGCGCTACATCGGAGCATAGCTCCTGAGGGGGGACTGTGGCCCCACTGTGATACAACTCTGGGTTCAAGACCACTGGCCAGTTCGACTGGTTGTGTTTGTGCGTGCGCAAGAGAGAGTCAGTGTACCAGTTGGTGCGTGTGTGGAAGTGTGCATGTATGTTTGTATGTATGTGTGTGTGTTACGTGTGTACTGTTCTTGTGTTACTTTATCGTCACTCATTCACTTGCTCGTGGCGTTTCATCGCAGTACATCGTGACAATTCAGCTGCGTGTTATTGCTGCTACAATATTAACACATTCATCATGCATGTTTACATCTTGAATTTATGCATAATTTTTACTGAAATACTTTTCTTGACATTTTTATACTTCCTGTTGTGTTGCCAATTTACCTGGTCTGTTTGTTTCTGCTCTGGGTGTGTTGCTGAGCTGACACAGCAGCAGAACAGCACGTGCCAGTTTCTGCTTGCACTGTTTCTGCTCGGCCTGACCGGCTGGCTCATCGACCCTCAGGCACATCGCCCCGGGCGACACTTTGTTTACGCGCCAACCATCACATGGGCTGTGCAGGCTATTTATTGAAATTAAACACAAACAACTGGGGCAAATAAAAGCGAACAGTGTCACCAATCACGTTGCATTGGCAACATGCAATATCGTAAAACATAATACCATCACCAGAACTACTGTTGGTAACAGTGACACAAGTGACGGGTATTTGGGCAAGAACCAGTTCCAGAACCAGGAGCACAATAAGTACGAGATATATGAGAGTGAATTTTAATACAGCCTAAAAAATTATAATAATCACAGTTTAATCAATTTAATAAATCATTACATATAACATATTTTGTGTTATAGCATTGTGCCTATGTTTATGATATGTTATATCGTTAATCATACAGAATAATTTAACATATATAAGATGTCTCACTTTGTATTGCTAAATTTAATTCAAATACTGAAGTGTTTCCCAAAAAGCACAGTAGATTTATATGCTTTAATTAATCGATCTTAAAACACACCATATCTTGCCATAATAATTTGAGTGCCATATTTCTTGTATTCCGTGGTGGTTCCTTGATTTTGAAAAGTTCTTGAAAGTTCTGCTTTGTGCTGATGTGGATTGGAGCAGTTGAAGTGCACAGTTGTTCTGCTCGGCGTTACAGTCTGTTCTGCTCGACTCCTGACAACTGACGTGACCTTGAGCCAAGCAGGTGCAATTCGACAGCAGCAGAAACGTTTTCTGCTGCCACGCCCGTTGAGCAGAAATTCGACGGTCATATAAGCCAAACTGGCAGATCATTTCAGGAATTCTTGAAAAGCGCAGAAAAATAAAATATCAAACATGTAGTCTATTAGAGCAGTTAAATGTTTTTTTATATTTTTACACAACTAATAGTCGCACTGAAACGTAATATTCACCAACACACTTATATCAAATTTGAACCATAATTCCCCTACGGAAAATTATTATAATTATGTAACTGTAAACATGCTGAAATATTCCAATGTTCAATAGAGTTTTTTATACAAACAACAAGGACTGCATTAGAATTGTAAATATTCGAATGCAACTTGCATCGTTGCAACATTTTGTGCAACATTTACGGTGTCTAGCATTTTGAATAAATTGAAATGCATCCACAGCCGCACAGGTGAGTGAAAAGTGTGATTCACACATACACACACACACACACGCGCGCGCGCAATGTATCTGTCTGTCTGTCTGTCTGTCTGTCTGTCGTTGCGTGTGTGTGTGTGTGTGTGTATCTTTTTATGCTGACTCATAGCGATATCCAGCACAGATTTAGAAGTGATGACATTAATGACGTCACTTCCAACCAGTGGCGGCGTTAAGAGGGGCTTGCAGGGGCTTCAGCCCCCGTCCAAAAATGTGCCCTCCCCCCCTTATCTGGGCCCAACGCCCAAAAACCAAAAATTCCGACAATTTAGCATTTCGAGTGTAGCTCCTCATGTTTCGCCACGCGCCCGTGCCTTTTTGCTTAGCTCCCCACCGCACACATTCTGGCGCCGCCATTGCTTCCAATGCTGTTCCTGCTGTTTGATGAAGATGGCGACAGATGTGTGAAATTCATCATTGAATGAACACCATAATATATAATGAGATAGATATTCATCTCCCGATATTCCGTCAATTATTTCTGGAGGAAACACACACACACACACACACACACACACACACACACATACACTAGCATACACATACATACACTAGCACAAAAAACACACATACACACACATACACATACACGAATACACTACCACCCACTCACTAGCACACACACACACACACACACACACACACACACACACACACACACACACACACACACACACACACACACACACACACACACACACACACACACACATACGAAAACTCACACACACACACCCACACATACACATACACGCACACATAAACACTTACATAAAGACACACATACGGATGTATTAATACTGAAAAATATTTATATATGTGTACAGGTGTGCGTCAGGTGCTGTGATGACATCATAGAATGACGTCACAAGATGACGTCATCCGAGCTCGTACAGGTTGCCTTTTATGTCTCGCCCCAGTGCTTCAGTGCGTGTTCGGTGCTAGGCTTGTGAGTGTGATTGTGTTTCTGCTCTCGCGTTCGTTTCTGCTTTCGCAGTCGTTTCTGGTCTCGCGATTGTTTCTGCTTTCGTGTTCGTTTCTGCTCTCGCGATTGTTTCTGCATAGCACGTGCACAACTGTGCGTGTTTCTGCTCCAGCTGTGTCTGTGTGTGTGTGTGCACGCGCGGAGAACACACTTCTTCTTGATTCTTCATCCTTCTTCATCCTTCTTGACTTTCCGTTCAATTTCCTAACTGCTTCAGAGCAGCATCGCACCGATTCACTGAGCAGAAATTTGCGAGCAGAAAGATTCACCGAGCAGAAATTTGTGCGAACATCGCGACCGAGCAGGCCGTCCATTTCTGCTGACATGGCTGATCAACCACAACAGCAACAGACATCCTCGAGCAGTTCCGGTGTCGTCTTCAATCCCGACTATGTCAAAACACCACTGGGAATTATGAAATGCGTTGTACTGGTCAGTATGGCATTGCATGCTTACATTCTGTCTGTGTGTGTGTGTGTGTATGTTTATGTGTTTGTTTGTGTGTGTCTGTGTGTCTGTGTGTCTGTGTGCATGGATGTGTTTGTATGTGTTTGTATGTGAGAGTGTGTATGCGTCTGTGTGTGCGTGTATCTGTGTGTGTGTATGTGTGCGTGTGCGTGTGTATGTTTTTGTGTGTCTGTTTGTGTGTTTCTGATTGTCTGTGTGTGTGTGTGTGTGTGTGTGTGTATGCTTGTGCGTGTGTGTGTATGTGTCTGTGTGACTGTGTGTATATATGTGTGTCTGTGTGTGTGTGTGTGTACGTATGTGTGTGTGTTTATTGCATTTTATTTGTCATTGTCTGTCGTTCACACAGATTAGTTCAGGATTAACATACATTACATACTTACATACATACATTACATACTTACATACATACATACATACATTACATACACACATACATACGTTACATACTTACATACATACATACATACATACATACACACATACATACATTACATACTTACACACATACATACATACTTACATACACATATACTTACATTACATACATACATTGTTGTCTTTTTTACCTGTTCATAGCCGGTTGTGTCATTTAGCGTTTTATTTTTTGTAAATTTTCGTCGACCCATCAAGGTCAAATAATGCTCATCAAGGTCAAATCAAGTGAGATATTATTAAGTATATTCGATTGTCTCTGGATACAAGCGCGTAGATTTGTGTGGAGGCTCGTGGGGATGACAGCCATCATGCATTAGTGTTCAAAGTTGACTCAGTTGGCTAATTACTTGAGACCCTCAACTATTTTCGGCCTATTCAATTACAACACACACACACATCTACATAAAAAGTATATTGCATATAATTGCATACACACACTTGTCGTGTATTGATATGTTTTTACTATGCTCATTTTGATGATAATATACTCAATGCACTGAACTCAGCAGAATTATCCAGAGGGTATAATTGCATATTCATTCCCCCAGTCAATTTGTCGGGCGGGGGTATAGAAACCCCCATATCCCAAAGGATGTACGCCCATTTGTGGATATAATTTGAGCACACTTGCTGGTTTCTTGGTAATTGCCAAATTTCTGCTCAGCGGGCGTCAATTTCTGCGTAGACCTCAAAGTTGTTGGCTCAAGAACAATAAGGAAAAATATCATCAGGAACTGCTAAAAAAATTCAACGACACACACATATGTTTTTGGCGATAGTGGAATTAATACAATTATCACTAATTACAGGCGAATAGTAGTAATGATAATAATAATAAGATAATTATTATGTATTGCACTTTCCCATACTACTGCGCCCAAAAGAGGCAGAATAAATAGACGATAAATCGAATGAATTTATCGAAGGAAAAAGCCGAATAAAAGTTTATATGCACAATGGTGCATCACACTGATTAAGTTAATTAGATGATAAGACTGATTAAAATAATATCATAACTAGAACTGGGAATTTGATGTGATAATTTTTGTCATTATATGTTTTTATGATGTGATGAAAAATGCCAAAATATGGTGTCAAAACCACAAAAAATGTTATTCAAATTTCGTAA
Organism: Sacculina carcini; assembly: GCA_916048095.2. Lineage (NCBI taxonomy): Eukaryota > Metazoa > Arthropoda > Thecostraca > Sacculinidae > Sacculina > Sacculina carcini. Next base: position 4,482,283 of record OU696592.1, on the reverse strand, counting down.
ATATTTGAATCTTGTACTCTTTCGTAGATTATTTGCATTTTAAGCATGCATTGAGCCATATTCTATTGGGAAGCCACCTTTAGAGAGGCGAAATTTTTGTAATGCGTGGCGAAAATTTTACCTTGATTGGGTCTTTCCGATAAGGTAGGGGTGCAGTGGTGGCGCCAGGATTTCTCCGGTGGGGGGATGAGGGGGGCTAAGGAAAAATATAAGGATATTTGCGTATCACGAGGAACTCCTCCCGAAATGTTCACGATAGGGGTGTCATTTTGGACTGCTGATTCGAGGCGCAATAATCTCATAATTCGATTCTGCATGAACATTTTTAATTAATGTTTTTCAAGTGAGCAGTCGATTTGTTGTGTCGATTGAGCTGTGCAACTTGTTACCAGCGGACACGTTTTTTCTCACATGCAACGCAACATATATACTGCTCCCATCAGACATGATTTTCTGGTAAAATTCGACTTCATTTTGAATTCCTTCAACCTCTTTTTAGCGTGACAATACAAACACCATTTGAACAATTTGTGCTGAATATTTCCCGAACAAGTAAATATGAAGTACATGTATGATCCTTCACGTCCAAGAAGCCAATGTGACGAGCACCTAACTTCGAGTGATTTGATCTGCATAGCGAGTTATTGCAGACCATCTGAATCCCGTTGCCACGTTGTCGGACTTGAGAAGCTATCAGCAATGTTGCTATACATTAATTGCTAGCGTTGCTGGCGTTAATATTGTGCCTAAATACAGTGTTCGAGTGTATGATAACATGTTGAATCCGTGATCTGTGTAACTACAATTATTAACATAATTAACAATGATTAATTCCAGGCGCAACATAAATAATTATATATTTGGGCAGCATTTTTCAGTGAAAATGTCATTTTATGTTTTCTTCCGCTTAAAATGACATTCTATATGAAAATAATATTGTTTATGTGATCACATAACATTCCCAACTCTAATAATAACGCGTTAAAAATATTTTATATATTAATAAATATAAATAATATATAAATAATAATATAATTAATATAATAATAAATTTAATAATATATAAAAATATTAATATATATATACTATATATATATATATATATATATATATATATATATATATATATATATATATATATATATATATACACATAAACACAGAGAACCAGAGATGGTGTTGCATTTTGCAAGTGTTGATTGTGCAACATATCTCACGAAGATGTGTCCATGTTGCAATATTGCATGTACAATATAGCGTGGAGATTGAATTACGTGAGTTACTGGGTATATTTGGCAATACATCGCGTGTGTGTGTTTGTGTGTGTGAGTGTGGGTGTGTTTGTGTGTGTGTGAGTGTGGGTGTGTTTGAGTGTTCGTGTGTGTGAGTTTGTGTGGGTGTTCGTGTGTGTGTGTGTGGGTGTGTGTGAGTGTTCGTGTGTGTGAGTTTGTGTGTGTTTGTTTGTGTGTGTGTGTGTGGGTGTGTTTGTGTGTGTGTGTGTGTGTGGGTGTGTTTGTGTATGTGTGTGTGTGTGTTAGTGTGAGGGTGTGAGTTTGTGTGAGTGTGTGTGTGTGCGTGTGTTTGTGTGAGGGTGCGAGTTTGTGTGAGTGTGTGTGTGCGTGTGAGTGTGTGAGTTTGTGTGAGTGTTTGTGTGAGTGTTTGTGTGAGTGTGCGTGTGAGTGTGTGAGTTTGTGTGAGTGTTTGTGTGAGTGTTTGTGTGAGTGTGTGTGTGAGTGTGTGAGTTTGTGTATGTGTGTTTGTGTGTGTGTGTGAGTTTGTGTGAGTTTGTGTGTGTTTTGTGTGTATGTGTGTGTGTGAGTGAGTTTGTGTGTGTGTTTCTGTGTATGTGTGTGTGAG
>OU696592.1:4447926-4475426 GCA_916048095.2 Sacculina carcini | reverse complement strand
TATCAGGAAACACAAGGGTATTGGAATTGCCTAGGAGTCTATTGAAAATATTCCAAAGAGACTTACTATCAAGACAGGAGGAAATCTTAAAATTATAATAGGATTTTTTGGCGTTCTCACACAAGAGATGATGGTGACGCCGTGCAACACAATAATAATTCCATGATGCGTCATTTTTCAGACGCAACCAATGGCGCTCAAGTCGTCTAAGAGAAAGCTTGGAATTACGAATTTCACTATTGAACCAGGGGCTATGAAGAGAGAGAGAGGAACGAAACTTCTTAACAGGAACAAACTGATCTCTAAGAAGTTCAAGACAGGAGTTGAAATAGTTACAAAGATCAGAAGGGGGTAAACAAATAAATGAATCAGAATTGAAAGAAGAAAATATATTATTGCATAGTGAATAATAATCATCATTTTTATAATCTAAAAATGAGACAGTTTTTTTAGATCTTATGATGATAGGAATACATGCGGAAAATTCAACTAATGAGTGATCAGAAACAGAAGAATCAATAGGGAGAATGGTCAAATCCTTAATAAAAATAGGAGAGTCAATAAACGAAAGCACTAAATCAAGGGTGTGGCCACGTTCATGAGTAGAGCCGCACACATGATTTGACAAGCCATACGAAGAAATTAATTCTAGAAACGAAGATGTGCACGACTTGAGATGAGGAGCATCTAGCCAAAGATTAAAATCACCACATAAAACAATCCTAGAAGAAAAAATAGATACAAGCGTGTCAAGTAGAGTACTAAACTCATCTAAGAAAACAGAACTAGATACATAGTTACCACGATAGATTGAGAGAATACAGACGGGGAGAGAGTAACGGCTAGTGATCTTACAGCAAACATATTCGAAGGAATTGATACACAGACCTAACTTACATTGAATAAGACGGATACAATCAGAATTAAATATAATAGCAACACCACCACCAACAGACTTAGAGGAATTAGAACTATTGATGGAGCGAGACTGGTGATAAGCGGAGTAGTTAGAAGGAACACAGCTATTAAAAGTAGAAATTTCAGAGGGAGAAAGCCAAGATTCATTCACAAAGAAAATGTCATAATTAACTACGACAGAGACAAAGAGAGAAATTTTAGATATAATAGAACGTAAGTTCCAAAGAGCACAACGTACATATTTACAACCAGCAGAAACAGAGAGTGATAAATTATTGAGATTAGAATTAGGTGAAGAACACTTAGCGGTACGACGAGTTTGAGGATGAGAAGTAGACTCTTTGACGCTGGAGGTGGACGAGGCTGGAAGATCTGGCTGGTCAAAATTCACGTCTAGTTTCCCGGACGGCAGTCATCGCTGATCTTGGTGCGGTATATAACTCGAGTTCTCGCCAAGATTAAGCAGGGACACGAGGGGTCAAACGAAGAGTGGCTGGCGCTGCTACGACCAGCTCGCGAACAGTTGGCGCATTTGCTAGCAACTTTCAAGGAACACGATTTAGTGGCGTGCTTGCCTGCACACCAGCCACAGGTGTTCTCTCGGGCCTGACACTTGACAGCCATGTGACCGTGACGCTGGCACTTGGCACAGCGAGTGACCCAGTAGCGGTCGTGCACCGCGCACCGTCGGTCGCCCAGGTAGAGGTATCCTGACTTCATCACGACGTCACGGATGGCAGGAGAGACGGCGGCAACAACTGTCTTTGAGTGGCTTGCAGACTTCTTTGAGAAAAGCACCTTGAAGTCGGAAGAGTGCTTGATTGCTGTCTGGACTCCATCATTTTTGAGGCACACAGAGTCGAGGATGTCCTTGTCAGAGATGTCAGAACTGACCGATGTAATGGTCAGTTTTGGCATGATCTTGCCACGACAGGAGGCATTGAGCTGTGTGTCGCTCTTCATCGCCAACATTGCACAGTCTGCAGATTTTGAGTCTGGCAGACTGATTTTGACACACACAAAACATACACACACAAACACACACACACACACACACACACACACACACACACACACACACAAAGCTGGAGTATATACAGTCAAAATTCGACATTGCCACCCTTCGGGACGAGGCAAAAGTTTTTCTCAACGAAAACGCCATTATTCTAAAACAGCTGTATTTTACAAATTTATTCATCGGTTTCAGCTCCTTTTTCTGTGGATTTCGGGCATATGTTTGTCTAGGCCGGGGGTGTGGGACTCGATTTCTGGGTACTGCTATAAATCATCAATGTTTTATAAATGATAAAATTATCAGTGTTTGTTTTTTCGCTATTATTCCGTATCTAAAGTACAGTAAATTCAAGCGATTGAAATACTCGTGGATCTGGAAGACATACTGGCAAATAATAGGATTGGTGATAATTATTTTAACATTCAAGTAAGTCGGGTTATTATGGGAGCATATTGGACAATCCATTGGGTGTATGGAAGCATCAGAAGCTTGAGAACTCCTGGTCTAAACGGTCGAACGCTTGCATCACACCGGGTTTCCAGCTACTTTGCTGCATAAACTTCCTGATGTTGGTCCGGATACGCACTGGGCTTCTTCGAACGAAATGCATTTCCTCCTCGATGAGTATATTTCATTGACTTCGCTTTCCACTGGCTCCTCGTGGCTCAGCACGTCCTCTGCAACCTCTGCAACCTCTGCAACCTCTGCAACCTGCAACCTCATTAGATACATCTGATCAATGAACGATCTCACTTGATAATTGTATATTTCACATATGCGAAAGTGTCATAGTAGCGAGGTGCCATAGTGGCGGGATTCGACTGCATTACCAAGCAGCATTGTGCAAGAGGAAATAGGACCTGAGTGGAAGGCAGGAGTCACGAGCCTGTCTGACTCATTAGTGCCTAGACTACCAGTCAAGGCATGATTGCCAGCCGGTGTGCCGCGGCCGGACCAAGAACTGCCGTGAGATTTTTTGAGGATGCCGTCAAAATTCAGTTGGAAAATGGCATATTTGTATTATAATCCCATTTTTTGTAATAGCAGGATCAGTGTAAAGAAAATTTTCATATCAAAGTATTTAGGTTTTTTTACACCGATGCAAAATGTCGAAATGAAATTTATTTAAAAAAACAACTGAGACTTTAAATATGCATTTCCTTATAAGGGTGCCGGAAACTTTTGAAAGGCTTGCCAAGGCTGCCCCAAAAACTAGACAACGTTAGGAACCACTGAATTAGGGGTTCGGGTTCGAATTAGTGGTGCAGTTTTCTGTGTGCTGTTAATTAATTGCGAGATAATTGTTAATTGTAAGATAACTGGTGTGTGTGTGGAGGCCGGGTCTGCGGTGTCTAATGCTTCAAATGCCTAATTATATCGATTGTTACTACATATTTTATATTACTACCAGTAAAAACAACTAGTGAGAAAACACATACACACATACGCATGCATACACACTTACACACAGACATACACACAAACATTTTAGGTGATTCTTCCGGGGTTTTCCTGGGTATATATATATATATATATATATATATATATATATATATATATATATATATATATATATATATGTATACGTGGGTGTATGTGTGTGCCTTTATGGAATGTATTTATGTGTGAGTTTATGAAATGTGTGTGTATGTGTGCTTGTGTATTTGTGTATATGTGTGCGAGTGTATTTGCGTTACTGTTTGTGCGTGCGCGTGTGTGTATTTGTGTATAAATGTATGTATGCATTTATATATATGCATACACATATTTATGTATATATACGAGTGTGTATATGTGTGTGTGTGTGTGTTTGTATGTTTGTCTGCAGGCGGTCACACTTTTGTGCTTAATTCTTGGCAGTCCAGCATATATGTCCGCCACTGGATTTTTCCTGTTCGCCTGCGTGTTCACCTTGCTGATTCAACTGGTATGGCTGGTTATGCACCTGCTATCGTTGCCCGAGGCGCTCTCTCAACTCCCCATCAACTGGACGCTATCGGTGTGTGTGTGTGTGTGTGTGTGTCGGTGTGTGTGTGTATGCGTGTGTGTATGTGATTTGTAATTTTGTAATTTGTCAACATGTTGTGTTTACTGTTAATATTGTTAATGTTGTTAATGTTATTAGTGATGTTACTGGTTAAAGGTAAAAGGTCTCAAGTGACAGCTGCTACTCGGGAAGAAGTCGAAGCTTATGAACACACACACAGGTGTGTCCCGTGCAGCTCGCTGCCACCGCAGAACCAACCCTCTCCACGCTATGACACCACAAGGACGGAAGACGTATTAGAGAGGACCACCTCCCCAGAATGAATGACACAACACATGACTGATATCTGGTACCATTTACTGCTGGGTGGACAGGGACTGTTGAATTATAGAATTGGCCCAATGAAATTCTCCTCCGTCAGGATTTGAACCACGGACCTCCCGCTTGGAGGCGGATGTGCTAACCACTACACCACGGAGTCCAAATGTTATCATGATGTTATCAATACTGTTATTAATATGTTAATATTAATGTTGTTGTTGTTGTTGTTGTCAGGAGCTGGTGAACACGGGTGTGATGTTTGCTGTGTTGGCGCTCGCCTCGCTGATTCACACTTGTGTGTGGATTGTCAATTCGGACTATGTCTACTTTGGTCGGAACGTTGCCGCGGGGGTACGTGCCCAACCCCCCTTCCCCCTCCCCACTCGGGCTCCACCAACTATTACCCCCACATCCACACACACACACACATACACATTTGAATATAAATGTGTGTGTGCGTGTGGGTGTTTTTTATATACAGTAAATTGTATCCGTCATTACGCTCTATCAAATCTCAACTCCTTTTCAAAAAACACTCTTGAAATATATTATTCCTTGGCTTAGTCTTATTATGTTTTATATTAGCGATAAAGTGAAATATTTGGTATATTTTTCTCTCCGCACTCTCTCTCCCTGTCCATCCTTCACTGTCTGTCTAAGTCTGTACGTGTGTGTGTGTCTGTATGTGTGTGTGTGTGTGTGTATGTGTGTGTGTGTGTCTCTTTGTGTATGTGTATGCATGTGTATATGTGTATGTTCGTGGGTGTGTATGTACATGTTCGTGGGTGTGTATGTACATGTGTGAGTGTATGTGTATGTTCGTGTGTATATGTGTATGTGTATGTGTGTGTGTGTGTGTGTTCAGATATTTGGCGTGTTGGACTCGTTAGTGCTGGGCTACGCCACCTATACAATGTACTTGCAACGTTCAAACCAGCAGTAACAAACATACAAACATACACACAAACATACACATACACACAAACATGTACATACACACACACATGTACATACACACCCACGAACATACACATATACAACTTGGACACAAACTTATTCTCCACGTCTGTATGCTGGCGTGTGTGTGTGTGTGTTTGTGTGTGTGTGTGTGTGTGTCTGTGTGTGTGTGTGTGTTTGTGTGGTTGTTGGCAAGGCTAATTTGATCGCGAAGCAGAAAGAGAAGCAGAAACGAACACACACACAGAGAGAGAGGAGCAGAAATTGTTGACAAAAATTCTGCTCAGATGAGTTGTGTTGGTTTTACATTTCGGCAACCGAAAATTGTTTTGCTATAAGAACCATGACGGCCCTAGTCTTAGTGTTAAGTTTTTATGCCTTATATATATATATATATATATATATATATATATATATATATATATATATATATATATATATATATATATATATATATATATATATATATGCGTATTTAATGTGCTTTTCGGACATGTCAATGTATATACAACATATATACGTGTGTTTTTATGATTTTTTGCTTTTGTTTTGCAGTTTTGTTTGTGCTTTTGTAAATTGTGTTTTGAATTACGACTGGATAATTTTTGTTGCCATATTTTTCCACTAATTATACGCATAATGACGCTTGCATTTCGCTTGTATCCGCAATAAATCGCTAGAATGTTACCATTTTGTTACCTATTTAATGTGTTAAATATGTGCATTAGTTTGGTGAATTTTTTTTAATTAAAACGTATAAATGATCGGTAATGACTAATTATATATATTCTTGGACATTTTATTAATGTTCAACAGAGCAATTGGAAAATACTACAGCAATAAATTGCAAATTTTTGGTGGGCTCATTGGAGAACCACAATGAACCACCAATGAAGCGCTTGTGGAATATTCGATTTTAAGGTCAAATAATACAAAAGTAATATAACTCTTACTTATTACTTATGGAGTAATTTCTTCAAACATTCTATAGAATCAAAAATTTTAGAAATATTCTAATATTTGTTGGACTCCGTCGGTGAACAATTTCCCGCAGAACAATTTCAACAAATTCAAGGCCAAAATAAATGAAATGTTACCGAAAGAGCGGAATTGACTGTTGAGTCTTATTAATTATTCACTGTTACTTATTTTCTATATATTTATTGTTGTATTACTCCCTATTTATTACTATTTATTGTTGGTTGTTGATATTTATTAAATCACACTTTTACTCATTGCTGGCTGTTGTTTATTGAAACATATTTATTGGCATACAATATCTAGTGGTAGCATACCCGCCTCACAAGCGGGAGGTCCGTGGTTCGAACCCCGACGGAGGAGAATTTCATTGGGCGAATTCTATAATCCAACAGTCCCTGTCCACCCAGCAGAAAATGATGGTACCAGATATCAGTCATGTGTTGTGTCATGCATTCTGGGGAGGTGGTCCTCTCTAATACATCTTCCGTTCTTGTGGCGTCATAGCGTGGAGAGGGTCGGTTCTGCGGTGGCAGCGAGCTGCACGGGACACATCTGTGTGTGTGTTTATAAGCTTCGACTTCTTCCCGAGTAGCAGCTGTCACTTGAGACCTTTAACCTGTCAACTTTTAAGTTCTGTTTCTGCTTCTGAAAGTGTTGATCGAACGTGTCCTATGATGGCTGCGTTGTTGCATTGACGTCATGTGATGCTGTTATAATGGATGAATGAGTTGTGTGTGTGTGTGTGTCTGTGTACTTCTGCTTGCTTTCGTTTCTGCTCACTTGTGCGCGTGCGGAGCAGTTCTTTGCGGCCAGCGCCTCGGTTTCTGCTGCGTTTGAGATTTATATCAAGCCTCGCTCGTTGAGCAGTAAAATTCACTGGAGAGCAGTAATTTTTGGTCGAGCAGAATTGTGTGTTTACGTATAGCGAGCAGGCGAACTATTTCTGCTTTCATGGCTGACCAAGCTGAGCCTAAAGGCAGATCTGGTCTGAGCTTCGCTCCCGAATACTTCAGAACTTCGCTGGGAATAGAGAAATGTGTAGTGCTGGTGAGTGTCGTCCATTATTTTGTTATTTTTATATTCATATATCTTACTTTAAACCTCCATTTGAACGGCATGCCGTTCTGTTTTTCTAACGCTCCTCCCTAGTGTAGTTCAATTAGACCAGTGGTTCTCAACCTGTGGGGAATTCCCCACGGATGGGGAAGGAAGGATTGCCAAGTGGGAAGCTAAAGGTCGGACAGAACAGGACAACTATGTGTGTGTTTTTATCAATTCAAGTTCGTTTATTTTTGTTTCTGAAGACATCTTGACATTTACTTTGATGTAAAGAGTGAATTTATTGAATTTATCAGCGCTGTTGTGTGGAAAATGAAGACATCGCTCTTTAAAAAGCGGGGAATCAGAGAAAAATGTTTGAGAACCACTGAATTAGAGATTGCCGCTCTATTTTTCCACTAGCCGATCAGAATTTTCGAAAATATACGGTAAGATTTATGGATGAAAATTGAACCAGGTTACATGTGTATATTTATTTAACGGCATACATAAATACGAGGCAGAATTATCGGTAAATAATCACAAATTCACTAATAAAAACCAGTCAGTCATAGCTATTGCCAAAATAGAAGAATTTATCAAAGTAACGTTCAATTAGACATACTGGCGTTTTTTTTGTCTATTTCGTGTGTTGGCATCATTGAAGTTGTCATGAAACCATGACAAAAAAGTCATGTCATGTGACATGTTGCATGTATGTTGCATATTGCATGTATGTTGCATATTGCATGTATGTTGCATTTGACTCGTCAACGACATGGTTTCACTGCAATATACGTCTGGTATTGGATGATCAAAACGTACAATATTCATGTGGTATTTGCTATGTTCACTGTTGTGTGTGTGTGTGCGTGTGTGTGTGTGTGTGTTGTTTGTATGCAAATTGAAGTGAATTGTTTTATTGAACATGTTTTAACATCTCGTCGTGTGTCTGTGTATGCCGGCGTCATGCTTGTCTTGGTTGGTCTTGTAAACAAGCTCTCTGCAACTAACCAGATCGATACATACAGGCACACACACACACACACCCATACACATACAGACACAAACACTTAATGCACAAGCCACCATTTCCCTCAGGTCATCGAGTACATGAACGTAGGATAGAGTATGGGAATAGGCGAGGAAGAGGATGGGGGCGCATTTAGTTTCTCGCTTGCTTTCAAGGTCATTTGCATGAACCGAGACAGATTTCTCCAGGGGATGCGAGGATCACTGTGGAGAACTAAATAAAAGATACGTTTTAAACTATTGTTTATATTTCTCCAGGAGACAAATTTAATTTTTCTCAATTTAATTTTTGAAATTTAATTCAATTTTTGCAATTGTGAAATAAAATTAATGAAATTTAATTTTCTGCATATTCATCGTTTTCATTTAGCTATCGATAATTGAATTAGGCGCTAGAATTGACTGCTTATTTGAAATCAAGTTTGTCAACACTGGAATAGGTTGAGAACCACTGTATTGGGTCACTGAGTTGATTAAACTTCTTCCGTTGAATACTTAGCTGTATTTGAATAGGTCAAAATCGACGAGGGTCTCATGCAATTGACCAAATGAAATATCATCCCCCCGAGCCTCGACACAAATCTACGTGCTTGACTTTCGGATCTCCCCTGCACCCGCGTTATTACTGCGTGACCTCTATCATGGCTGCAAAATATGCCTATTCATCATTTCAGCACAACGAAAACATTGAATGTTCCATATCACTTATCTACTTTTGACAACGACAATAACGAAAACGTGTATTTGCTATAGCGCCGGTAAAACACAAGCGCGAAAAACGGACAACATCAATTGAGGTAAGACGACAATTGTAAAGAATAGGGGAGAAATGAGCAGGTAAAAGAGAGGGAAGTGACAAAACAAACCAAAATGAGAAAATAGCAAGCACAATCACAAAGAGCACAGTTCCAAAAATCAAATGGTATATTGAAAAAACAATAAAGTCGACAGATAATTGAATTCTACAGAGAACATTCACAATTGAAAAAAGAAAAGGATGCAGGTAGAAATAAGACAACGAGAAGGCCAACGCTTGTCCATTCTCCACCACATGCATATTTTTATTATTGTTATTCTAATTATTAGCATTGCACAAAACGAACAAAGTAATGCAGGAACAGCACAAGCACTATAAGCAGTGGCGGCGCCAGAATTTTTCCGATAGGGGGCTAAGGGGGGCTAGGGAAAACGTTGTGGGGCTTGGCGAAGCATGAAGAGATACACTCGAACGCTGACTACATAATATTATAATATTGAACTGGGGCACACTGATTGAGTCCTAGAACTTGAACCCAAATTACAGGACTTCATTTACAGTGGTAAGAAATTTGAATGTCCATGATCATGATTCTTATTGGGCACCAGCTCCCCCCTAAGCCCCCTCCCCCCCCCGGGCGCCGACACTAGCGGACAAGATGGAAAATCAGACGAGACAGTGAGAAGAGGATTACGGCATATGAAAGGAATGGATTTTCAGCCGCCGTTCGAACCTCTGCCCGCGAGAGTTCAGTTCCCAGGACGTTGAATCCTGACCCCAGATCGTTGGCTCATCAGCGAACGATGCTGATGAAGTAGATGATGATGTTGTATGGGGAACTAGGGTATTTCGCCTTGTTAGGCTCTTGTTAGGCTCTTGTTAGGTTGTCTTGTTGGCTTTTCTTGTTAGGTTAGCTAAGGTTAGCTTAGATTGGGTTTGCTACGCTTGGCTAGTTAAGAAAGGGAAAGAGAGTCGGCATTGAACCGTAGGCGTAATGGTCCGTAGGTGTATCTTTAACATCGCCATCTAGACTCTAGTAGTATAGGTGGCGTTCATCTTTAGCTTCGTGTCGTTCTATTTTTCTATTGCTGCACCAATGTGCAGTTCAAATATAGGTACCACTCAAATACAGGTGTCTGTGTTTGGATTCCGTGGTGTAGTGGTTAGCACAACCGCCACACGAGCGGGAGGTTCGTGGTTCGAGTCCCGGTGGAGGAGAATTTCTCGGTCGAATTCTATAATTCAACAGTCTCTGTCCACCCAGCAGTAAATGGTACCAGATATCAGTCATGAGTTGTGTCATGCATTCTGGGGAGGTGGCCCTTTCTAATACGTCTTCCGTTCTTGTGGCGTCATAGCGTGGAGAGGGTTGGTTCTGCGGTGGCAGCGAGCTGCACGGGACACACCTGTGTGTGTGTTCATAAGCTTTGACTTCTTCCCGTGTAGCAGCTGTCACTTGAGACCTTTAACCTTTTAACCTTTACGGTGTATGTGGTCGCACATATTGTCACAGGTTGTGGCGGTGTTGTGCTTGTTTCTCATCGGTCCCACGTATGTGACCGGCTCGGCCTACTTCCACTCGGCCTGCGTGGCCACAGTGATAGATATGCTGCTATGGCTGGTGATTCCCATATTATCGCTACCGATAGCGCTCAGTGGAGTGCGCATCAACTGGCCTGTTTCGGTAGGTCGTTCCTTACCGAAACTCAAATCACCAAATCAATGCAACAACGGCCAATATTGCAGATATTTCCAATATTGTTAATGTTGTTAATATTGTTCACATTTTTCGTACTGTTTATAATGTTCGTATTGTTGATATTGTTCTAAAACGTTGATATTTTTATAAATTACGATGATTAATATTGTTCAGATTGTTTATAATGTTCGTATTGTTGATATGGTTATCGGATGATGGTTTATTATTTATTGTTATTGTTGACATTATGCTAAATATCCGGGAGTAAGCAAAAATACGTAAGCATGGAGGTATAACAGCACACACAGATACAACACGTCCTGTCTGTATTCAACCACGCCGTTCACTTACTACTCTTCACATTTGACACATACACACCGCATTCGCGCACACCTAGAGTTTACCTTAACACCCCCTCTTAAACTCTAGAGCGAACGAACAAACTTCAACGTTATAACAGCAAAAAGAAACATACTGATCTTCCACGCAAATGTGTGCTCTGATCAGCAAGCACAGCAAACAAAAGTATTACACATTAAAAAGCATTAAACTCGAAAATTAAGTTCACATCAAGTGAAGTACAATCAAGCACAATCGTGTGCGATACATCTCACAAAATAACGCATTTTTGTTGTACCCAAGGGTTTTGTAAACACATCAGCCAAATTATCTTCAGATTGAACATATTCCAAAACAATGGTCCCCCTCTCGATCTCAGATCTAATGAAATGATATCTTATATCAATGTGTTTTGTCCTCTTGTGGTAAACAGGATTTTGCGCCAGAGCGAGTGTTCCCTGATTGTCACAAAATATAGTCACAGCTTTCTCTTGAGTAGACAAAATACACGCAGCAAGTTGTGACAAGTACTTCGCCTCCTTGGCACTCTCCGTCAGCGCTATATACTCAGCTTCACATGTAGATAGAGCGACGGTATGTTGTTTTCTACTACACCATGACAGCGGTGAAGATTCCGGTGTCAACCGAAAACAATATCCAGAAATGCTTCGCCTGTCGGCCGAATTCGCCCAGTCCGCATCACAATAACCAACCAACTTCAAATCATTGGACTTTGCAAAGCGAAGACTGCTGGTTGTTGTACCTCTCAGATAGCGTAGAACATGTTTTGCCGCTTTCCAGTGAACCGACGTAGGATTGTTTAAATACTGCGACAATCTCGTAACTGCAAAACATATATCTGGACGAGAACATGTCATCAAATAAATGAGACCACCAATCAAAGATCGATATTTATGCACATCGACTGATTCATCTTCAGACACATCACTGAATGATTTGTACAGGCTCACATCAAATGGAGTGTTTCGCGTCTTACAATGCTCCATATTGAAGCTCTCTAAAAGTTTTTCAACATAAAGTGATTGACTCACAAGTATACAATCGTCTTGCCGGTTGAAATTCATTCCAAGAAAGTGACTCACTTCGCCCATATCCTTCATCTTGAACTCCTTGCTCAAACAGCTCTTTATACTTTCTAGAGTTTCAATGGATTTTGCAGCGACTAGTATATCATCAACCCAGACAAGTAAAATTGTCATTCCATCCGATGAACCTCTTGTATAAACACAATGATCCACATCGCTTTGGCAGAAATTTTGCTCCGTCAAATAAGCATGTAACATTCTATTCCAGTTCCTTCCGCTCTGTTTTAGTCCGTACAATGATTTTTTTAATTTCAGAACAAGTACGTCATCTGATTGATTTACTTCCACAAAACCATCAGGCTGTTCAACGTAGATATCGCAATCAATCGGTGCATTCAAATAAGCACTCTTGACATCCATCTGATGCACTAGTAAATCGTATTGAACTGCAGATTGCATTAACATGCGAACTGATGTCATCCTTGTTGTAGGTGAAAATGTCTCATCAAAATCAATACCTTTTGTTTGATTATATCCTTTGGCAACATACCTAGCCTTGTATACCAAACCATTTTTACCAGATTTCGTGGTGTATACCCATCGACCGCCAATGACTCTCTTGTCTTTTGGCAAAGGTACCAAATCGAATGTATCATTATCGATAAGTGACTGTATTTCAGTTTGCATTGCCTTCTCCCAATCATGTGCATTATTGCTTCTCATAGCCTCACCGTAAGATGTTGGTACGTCTGAAAATTGACAACAATAATCAACAAAACTTTCAATATGTTCATCTATGTCGTCACCAACGACAAAATCATTTAGACGTTCAGGTTTTCTCCTCGTTCTTGTCGGGTTTGTTCTGCGGTGATCACAATCAACAGCAGTCTGGTCACTGTGTGACTCACCACCTGTCGCGTCTGATTCAACGAGCGCATCAGCACCGCAACGTGAAGATACCAATGGAGACTCGTCCTCTGTCCTCCGTCCGATGGTCTCTGTTGCCGACGGATCCTCACTCAGGTCGTTGTCTCCGTATCTGTGAACAAACTCAACACATCGCACTTTGCGAACAACATTTTTGATAGGAAAATATACCATATGAGACGGACTTTTTCGATCAAATCCTACGAAAATACCCTTTTCTGCGCGAGCATCCAATTTCTTCGCGTCTTGCACGTGAGCGTAGCATATCGCACCAAATTGTTGCATGTTGCTCAAATCAGGTTGACTCCCTTTGAACGATTCGTATGGGGTCTTATGCAGTCTCTGACTGTAACAGCGGTTTCTTGCATATACTGCTGATTGAACAGCATATGTCCACAAGCGTTTTGACAGTCCAGAACTTAACAGTAAGCATCTGGCTGTCTCAAACAATGTGCGCCACGATCTCTCAGCTTTTCCGTTCTGGTGCGGCGAGTATGGCGCCGACATTTCATGCTTGATGCACCATTTTTCCAAGACTCTCTGGAAAGCTGACGAAGTAAACTCAGTACCTTGATCTGTGCGAATACATTTCACAGTGCCATGCTGTCTCATATCCGCTAAGAATATCTCCAAGGCTCTGCTTGCATCACTTTTCTTCTTTAGAAAATACACGACAGTTAAACCGGAATGACTATCAACAAAATTCATGGCAAATCGATGTCCGTTGATTGCAACTGGATCAATAGGACCAGCCAAGTCACAATGAACCAAATCCAAGATTTTTGATGCACATTTGCAGGATTCATTGTTCACATTTCTCACCATTTTACCCTGTAGACAGGTTTCACAATGCAATTTTTCGCCTTCACTGACTCGAAAATCCATCCCACGCGAAACAGATTGTGTTTTTATCAAATCTCTTTCATTGCAATGTCCCATAATTTTATGCCATTCAAGTAGAGATCTCGTGGTTGATCTGTCTCTGACAGAATTCAGGTAGTACAATCTTCCATGTTTCCGTATCGGAAAAACAGTTCCATCTGGAGCAGTCAAACAATTCTTCTCTCCACAGAATTGCACTTTAGCGCCTTTGCTTGTAGCAGCTTGTACAGAAAAAATACTTTGCTTGAAGCTGGGAACGTACAATGCACCATGTAGCAACGCATTTCGTGCTGTTCCTTGGTCGTCACGTATTACAAACTGAGCAGTTCCTCGGCCCTTCACGGTGTTCGTGGACCGGCTCCCATCAGCCAGCTCTATGACATGTCGTGAACAGTCAAATTCATCATCGAAACTCTTGAACTGTGCTTCATCTGTAATTATGTGTGCAGTAGCGCCACAGTCAACCAATATGGATCTGGCCTTACATATCTGG
This sequence comes from Sacculina carcini, assembly GCA_916048095.2. Lineage (NCBI taxonomy): Eukaryota > Metazoa > Arthropoda > Thecostraca > Sacculinidae > Sacculina > Sacculina carcini. Next base: position 4,461,034 of record OU696592.1, on the reverse strand, counting down.
TCGTCACTGTTCATCTTGAAAACAAAATCATCTGCATCATTACTCACAGTATTTGCGTGATTTTTCTGTCGCCTACAATACTTTGTGTCGTGTGAGTTTGACTTACATACCTGACACCACCGTTTTGTTTTCTGACGACATTCCCACGATTTGTGGCCCGGTTTTCCACAGTTATAGCAGGTCACATGTGCTGCTTTCTGTGCGGAATGAGTAGCTGTTGTCCGAGTTGACGAGTCATTCTTCACCTTCAAAATACTGCTCTCATCCGGTTGATTCAACTTGTTTGTTTCAACAAAACTCCGTAATGCTACTTTGAAATCAGCAAACGTAGTGTGTTTTTCCTTTTGGGTGATGACGGCAGAAAATGTTTGAAATTCACATGGTAATCCCTTCAAAATCATAGCAATCAACAAAGTGTCACTGATCATCTCACCTGCACTTTTTAGCGAGGTTGCTGCACTTTCAGCTCTCAACACATAATCAGTCACATCTTCCGAAGACGACTTCCTCAAAGAAGTGAGCTCTGTGTACAAAGTGATTACTCGAGGAGTGCGACTGGACAAGTAATGTTCTCTGAGAATTTTCAACGCTTTTTGCCCGTCGTCTTTTGCGTCTCTCATTACTAGAGATAAACTCTTGTCATCTAGAAACTGAATCAATTCTGAAAAGGCCATTTCTTTGTCCTCCACTGATATTACATCACCATCTGATGGCAGGATAGCCCTGTACAATTTCTGTATCCTCATGTAACCCAAAAATTTGACCTCCCATAGCTCGTATTTTTGTTCGTCACCGTCAAATAAAAGCCTCCTGGGCCCATAACCTGTTGACATTATGCTAAATATCCGGGAGTAAGCAAAAATACGTAAGCATGGAGGTATAACAGCACACACAGATACAACACGTCCTGTCTGTATTCAACCACGCCGTTCACTTACTACTCTTCACATTTGACACATACACACCGCATTCGCGCACACCTAGAGTTTACCTTAACAGTTATTTATTTAATTTTTTCTTTCCAACTCTCTGTCTAGACTTTTTTCTTTTCGAACTCTCTTTCTCTCTGAATCTTTTGGGCGCGTCCGTTATATGGGGCCACCTTAGGGTGGTAATAGTGCACTTGCACTCTTCCCCCATGCTACTGGATTTGCCTGTAATTAATAATAATAATAATAATAATGATATGGTTGTTTTCAGGAGTTGCTCAGCATTGGTATAATCTGTGTCTTTTTGGCCATCACCACACTGGTGCACACAATCGCCTGGACTGTTCATTCGCACTACATGTACTTTGGGCGCAACATTGCCGCGGGGGTAGGTGCCCCTCCCCCCACTGCATCTCAACCAACTCATACCCCCCATACTTTGCCTACCCCCAGTGGATTTTCGTATATGATCCCATACTTGATTGTGTAAATAATTACTGTACTGTACTTGATTCTTTAAATAATTATCGCCAATTATATTATTTGTCAGTATGTCTTCCAGATCCACGAGAAATCGAATATCTTATACTTACTGTAAATACAGATTGCTAACAAAAACATAACCATTGATAATATTATTATTATTTACTGAAATGATAATTTTATTATTATTTACTGAAATGATAATTTTATTATTATTTACTGAAATGGGAATTTTATTATTATTTACTGAAATGAGAATTTTATTATTATTTACTGAAATGAGAATTTTATTATTATTTACTGAAATGAGCATTTTATTATTATTTACTGAAATGATAATTTTATTATATTCTTCAATAAAACTACGGCCACTTAGAAATCGAGTCCCAGACCCCCGGTCCAGACCCCCAAGGGGGATGGATACCCCCGCTTAATAACCCCTGCATTAGAGGATATGCTAATTGAACTCCAATCACGTTGCGTTGTATAAAATGCAATTTGTTTAGAAAAACAATTCCTATACAATTTGTTTCTCAACTATATATAATTTCATCTGTTGGTGTATTGGTCCAGTGGCGGCGCCAGGGGAGGGGGGGCTTGTAGGGCCTGAAACCCCCCTCCAAATAAGTATGTGCCGAGCCCCCCCCCCCTCCCCGCTCTCTGAATCCAAAAAATCCTGACCTTGAACATCTCGAGTGTAGTTCCTCATATTTCTTCAAACCATCACACCTTTTTTCCTTAGCCCCCCTCAAACCGCCCATCGGGAAAATCCTGGCGTCGCCACTGGGGTGCCTGTGTGTGTATGTGTGTGTATGTGTGTGTGCAGGTATTTGGCGTGCTCAATTGTCTAGTGATGGGTCATGTCGTCTATTCGATATACATGGAACTGCGCAGCCAACAACGCAATTAAGCGCATCTTTGGTGTTTGTGTCTGTGTGCTTGTATACACACTCGTGTTTATATATGTGTGTATGTGTGTGTATGTTGTTAGCTTCTGTTTTGTCTTTGGTGAGTTTATTGAATTTATTCGCAGCCAGCACAATGACGATGACGCACGTTCACGCGCTACCAAGCAGAAATTGGTATTGGCAAAAATTCTGCTCAATTTTGGCGAAATGGCTCTATTTTAAATTGTGTATATTTTGTCAGGTGAGATCGTTCGTTAAAGTTTCTCGCTAATATTGCTTAGATTCTGTGGTGTGATTGTGAGCGAGAGAGAGTATGTGAGCGCGTTGGAGTATGTGTGGTTTAGTGTGTGTGTGTCATTTGTGTTTGCGTTCGCGTTTGCGTGCGCGTTTGCGTTGTGTAGTGATGTGTTTCTATGTATGCGTTACATTTGTGTTTTTTTTATTTTGGTGAAATGTACATGCCCCGCGGCGGCGAGCCATTGACCGGCTCGCCGCTGATTGGTTGTGGTGGTGGACGTGAGGACTGTGTGTGTGTGTGTGTCCGTGTGTGCTCCCGTGTGTCACGGTGTGAGCTGGAAGTCGTGTTGGAGGTGTTGTCGGAGTGTGACGTCTTGTAGGCGCGCGTGGGGCAGTGATGCCCTCACGCGCCTGTCTGTAATATATTTTAGTTTTTTGTCTGTTACAGATTCACGTCGTCTTCTGCAAATATTCGCAATTAAACGCCAGAATATAATGATTGGTGTTTTTGCGTTGCGTTGTGTTAGAAATTTTGCCTCGACTAGTGATATTTAGAGGCTGAAAGCGACACGTAGCTCCCATCACAAACAAACAAACACACATACACACATACACACTTACACACACACAACTACAGAATAAAAAGAGCTATACGCAAATATGAATTTCCTCATGGAATTATTGACCAGTGGAATGTGTGGCGTTTGACTCGCCACGGAGCTACACAAGCATACATGGCGAGTTTTCTGGACCGACTGTATATTGCGACATACGATGCTGACATATATGCATACGATTGCATCGCGCTTGCAGAAGCAGATAACAATGACAATGAGTAATACACAATGCTGCAAGGGCAGAGGACACTGTGCACGTGAGTTTTTGCATGATCGCCTCGGTATTCTAGTCGGTATTCGGTATTATCTATAGTCGGTATTCTATAGTCGGTATTCTATAGTCGGTATTCTATAGTCGGTATTCTATAGTCGGTATTCTATAGTCGGTATTCTATAGTCGGTATTCTATAGTCGGTATTCTATAGTCGGTATTCTATAGTTATATAGTCGGCCATGGCTCCTGGCGGGTTGCACGAAGTGGTGCCAGACGTCGTCGCACGTGGCGCACCACAAATGTATTGCCGGAGGAAGATACGTGTCGAACGACTCTCAGCTGATTCCAGAACAAATGCGACAACTGGAAGACTGAACATAACTCCCTGTTCCATGCCTACAACTCGATGAATACATCTCGGTGAATACACACATACACACCCTTCGAAGCTGTGATCCCTCAGATCCCTGACATCCCTGCCAGGATGACTGACCCATCCATGAGTGATCCCTGACATCTGGTATCATTCACAGAATGACTGGAGACAGTAGCTGTGGTGGCTGTATTGTCTGGTTTGGTTGAATTTTCACCTCCAGAAGCGAGGCAAGATCTTATTGGATCTCTTCGAAGACCCCTCACCATTATGAATAAAGCACCATTATAATAGAGGTCCGACTTTGGGAAAATGCAGTTATGACCAGCCCCTCGGTCTCCTGGGTATTTAAGGTACTTTTATGTGTTACTTTTTGATAACTTTTATTATAATGTGTGAGACAATGGGGACCCTCAACACTCGAGGCTGCATAGAATGGTTGCTCGGCGCTATTCACCACACACTCCTGGAACCGAACCTAGAACAGGAACGAGATTATCCCAACATGACCAAAGATGATTTCAATTAAAATTGTATTAATCGGCAGTTTGAAACACACAAATATTTCAACGTGCTCCGAAGGCGAATTGCAACAAGTTTCGTCAACGAAATGAGTGGATGTCACGGACAGCGAAACGAACAGGTTTTGTGATAATAAAATGTGAGGACACTTGAGAAACGTACGTTTATATTCTGTTACACGTATATTCTGTGATGTGTCTATTACATCAGGTACATGCTGGCTAGTTTGTGCTGGATTCAAGTTGTGTTCTGTTTTCAAACACAAGCACACTACAATATTCACTGGGATTACGTTTTTTCAAGCGATCTCCATCTTTCAATATATGCCCCTTGTTATTGACAGAATCCGGCAGTGCGGTCTTATTAACTTTCTCTGTGGATTCCTCTTCGATATCCTGCTCTGAATGGTTGCATTCTGCTCGGTCGATGTGCTCTCCGCTTGGGCTTCTGTTGTCTCCACGAGAATGGAGGACATCGGGATCAGTGATGACGTCCTCCTGAATCTGTTCTTCCTCATTCTTTCTGCAATGTACGTTAATAATGTCCACATTAGTAGCGGTGTCATTTTCCTTCTGTTCTACACCATCACCCGATGATGTTCCGCTTTGGATGTCCATTTTCTTGAATCCATTCTCTTGGTCATCTATTTTAACTTCATGATTGTCGGCACTTTTCTTTTCTGCCGAGCTGTTGTGGGTGTGATCTGAGCTGGCTGCATCTCCACGATCAATTGCTCTGTTGGCTGTGATTCTGCCAAAACCGGCCGACGAGGCGATACGACACATTGCCTGTTCCGCCTTGTCCAGCTGTTTCTCTCGCAGCCACGTCAGATTCTTGGCGGTCTCCATGACAATTATGGCGTTGCTGGTGAAGCACCGCGCCAGATTATTCGTCAGAGTTTGACTCAAGGCACACGAGAAAAAACCGATCTGGAAGACTCCGTGCCACTTGGACCTCCTGCTCAACCAGTCATCTTGCATCAACGGCAACAGCTTGACGGTGACGTTGCAAGGCCGACGGAAATTTTGCAATAACTGGCACGTCAGCAGTGTGCGCAGATTGTCGTAGCACACCTGGCCGGCATTCCCCACCAGCCGATCATTTTGTTTTTTGCTCAGCTCGTCGTTAGTGCTGTGCACTCCGAACGCAAAAAACGGCCCCGACGCCACGTCGCCCCAGTAAGCCAGCTTCGTCTGGCGTCCTTGCTTGCTGGCCACTTTTCTGGCCGAAATCAGCGAGCAATTGGCCCGGGTCTGATCGGTGCCTGGACGACAGAACGCCGCGCCAGAGTGACGCCAACGCTGGTACTCGTCGCTGCGAACAAACGGCTGCGACAGTCGCTCTTTCAGCACCATGTAGTAGTCCCAGTCGAACACGCCGCTGCGGGCGTCGTACCTGAGCAACACACAAAGACCATGCATTGGCATCGAGTTTGTCATTGCTGCGTAAATGAGGCATTCGTTACGAGATATATTGCGTTAGAGATACGGGCTGTTTGTCACTATTGCAATTGGTGTTTTGGGTGTTCTGTCTTTGATCTATAGAAGGTCTTGTATGACTACGCTTGTATGACTACGCTTCAGTGATAGCTCAAGATTTGCAGCACAAGATTTGTGTTGTTGTCTTTGTGTACACATGAACATTGTTTATGTCTTATGTTTTTGTGCTGTGTGGGATCTCGGGAGATTGAGATAGGACGTAATTACGATATATTATAGTGTTCATGTGCATGCTCAAATGTGATAATAAAATTTTGCTGTTTGAAAAAAAAAACAATTAGATGCTCTCCAGACTAGAATCCTGAAATGTCTGTTGAGATTTTATAATGAATGTGAACAGACATTGTCTCGCAAACACTGGCGGATTCAAAGGGAAACCAGGGCCCCCCAAAATGTTTTTTATCAACTTCTGATAACCAAGAGGTTCACTAAAAGAGGTCAAGAAAAAACATCCTTCTGTAGAATATTTTGTTAATATACGCGTTATCGCAAGAACGTCACATAGTGATGCATCTACACAACTATCGGGAATATAAGATGCATACAGAGGTGGGCATTCCGAACAAATGTTCGCAAACCTTTATCCGCGGATTTGTTCGGACCAGAAAAATCCAGGATTTGGGTTCGGAGGTTCGGATTCGGCCCGACGTCAAAAAAGATTCGGACTTCAGGGTTCGAAACGTCTTTTTTGCGAATCCGAACCGCCGAATCCCGGGAATAATTCTAAAAAATGAAGACGACCAAACATTGGTTTTTAACTTTTTTCGTAGCATACATATCTGGTGACACCTGTGTTTCCGTAACAACTAGAGACCTCTATGAGCATTAGTGTTGTGTTTTACTTTATCGCTTCTCTACTATAAGTTCAGTATGGGCGTGTAAGTGTATATGTGTGTCTCAAATGACCACTGCTCGAAATGTGCTCGATATGCAAGCCTGTCTAACTGTGTTCAGCAATTCGAAACAAATACTAGTATTACTGCTTGGACTGCTCTTTTTAAATACTGTTGGTGTTTAACTCGTTGCTTTAAATTTACCACACAGACTCGTAATGTTGATACTGTAGCAATCAGAACGCTTGTTAGTGATGCGCCGCGCATGCGCCGGTGACTGCGCTTGTGTAACTTTTTGTGTTTACTCATTACTGTCTTGTTCATATCTTACTTGTTTAATAAATAATGTAGATATCTTAAACACTTTTTTTAATCGGAAATTAAGATTCGGAGATTCGAAATGAGTAAAATTTGGGTTTTGAAATGTTCGGAAGGTATCGGAGTTAAGGTTTGCTCTGCTATTTTGTAAAGATTCCGAGGTTTGCGGATAAATGTTCCAAATAAATGTTCGCACCGAAACTTTGAAAATCGGATTCGCTATTCGGAGGTTCGGAACCCAAAACCAGCGAAGATTCGGGTTCGGATTGGGAACCCCAAAAGAAGTTCGCGCGCCCACCGCTGGATACATACATATTACGTCCTCACTCGGGGCACCATTGTGGCGATGAAGCCACGAAAACGTGAGGAACAAAACACACACACAGTGTATTAGGCAGCAAGCGCTACGTTCAACGCGACCCCAACCAGGACTAGCTCTCAAACGACTGTACAAGTCACAAGTCACTTGCCCTGCACACGCGCATACATACGGTGACACGAGGTCAATGACCCGCGTGCGTCACAGGTCAAATCCGAGCCAGCAGTCGCGAACACGCGCGCACACATACACACAGACAAACCAAAACCATTGTACATTAAAACCAAACACACGCATATGCGTAACCATGGGCGTAAACAACATGATAATAACACTACAGTCTAAATTAGCCCCAATTTGTGTGCTGTTGCTTCGCTTGGGGCAAAGCGGTCAGGTCTAGGCTAAATGTGTAAGGATTCAAGAACATTAAATTGAGCTAATTTATAAAAAAACGCGCAAAAACGTTTCTATATTTTCCATAGATTTTAGGTTAGGTTAGGTTTAGCGTTCTAATGTATCTAAATAATAGATAATGTGCTGCCTTTGCAGGAGGCAAGGGACTGGAAGAAATTCGTTAAATCAAATGTTCTCAATCTAACGTTCTTGAATCCTTACACATTTAGATTCATCCTTGACGCTAAATCTGTAAGGATTCAGGAATGTGTAAGCCCGAGTGACGTCACCATGATGCCCTAGTGATCAGCCAATCACAGCTTAACAAGTCGTACAGTGAGTTATCAGCGGAACATTCATTCAAGCATTGAGGTTCGTTATGGTTAAGCGCAAGTAAGCTAGGTTTTTTCAAATGCAAGTGTCTACATCGCCCAGCTTCGAGACACGTGATTTCTGCTACGTGACTCTATTCGGAGGACTGCTGCGAAAATATCAGGCGAGGAGGCACACAACCCAGCTCGAAAGCTCGCTGATTTTAAAGGCGAAATTTTCCATACAAATGCTTAACAAATTTAGCCCCACCCTCAAATTAATTCGGCCCCTCCCCCCAAAATTACAACCTGGATCCGCCACTGCTCCCAAAGCAACCCAAGTTTTCGTTCAGGGTTTGATCATGCTCGTATCTGCATCCATGTACGAGTCTCATATATGAGTTGAGTTGACGTGGCGTGTGCTGACTGACCTAGCTCCCAGATGCTGGCGTACTCTGTCATCCCACATGGCTCCCATGTCCGGATCGGAGGTGTCCGCGCACCATCGACTAAACACCGTCTCCAGTGCGTCGCGCTCACTGTACTTCAACTGCGAAACGTCACAGATTGGCACCACATCCGTACAGTTATCAGCTACCATTAGGATCAGCTGTTTGGACGCCTGTCGCACCAGCTCTGCTGTTGCGGGTCGCACATGTGAGCTGTACGTGAGTTCCATCAGTGCCCACACTCTGTCCTCGTCACTGATCTGCTCTCGTGATCGACTGAGCAGCCAGAGAAGCAGAAGCTGACGAGCATACACCTGGAAAGATGAAGAGTCTCAGAATGATTACTGCCTCAAATTGTCGCTTGGGACATTTCTCCTCTCTCTCCCTCTCTCTCTTCTCCCTGCTTCCTTATTCAGTTTGTCCGTGATCATCTTGTCCGCTTCGCTCAATTTATCCATTATTGTTTTCAATTTCGCCTACTCAATTTCTATATTCGGCAAATTGTTTCGATAAGTGAAGATATTTCAGTAATATAGCCTCTAAGACGGCTGATATTATATTCACCATTTTACTCACTCAATGTTTTATGTTTTTCTTGATTCAACAACGGTTTTGCAGAGGACGATGAATCGAGCGAAACACCCCCGGATGCATTATTTTTCGTTAAGACTTCATTTCGCTTCCTCAATCATAATTTACTGTCTGATTATTGCATAGATCAATAAATGAAATACAAATCTAAATAAAATATAACAGAATGGCAACTCAAAACATTAAGCATTTGTGCGTACTGAAACAACACAGAATTGAATGATGGAATTTTTGGACGACTCTGTACCGGACCCTGTGGACGACTCTGTGGTTCATATTGTTGATATTAACTAACTAACTAACTAACTTCCAAGTTACTGGCCTGATATCATGGACCCAACTAGTGGAACTCTGTGGTGCAGTCACCTCGATGCTGATGTCGACCAAATGAAAGCACACAGTCCTAGGAGCAAGTCGCCACGATTCCTCCAGATTCACCAGCACGTGACAGAGATCTGGCACTCCCGCCATCAATATGTTGATCGCATCAGCGTCCTCGTCGCGCTTCTTGGGCCAGATGAGGATCGGCGATGATGCTGGATCGAGTTGGATGCTGGAGAAACGTAGGGCGGGGGAGAAACTCCAGAAGGCCACGCTTCCTATTGCACTCAGATCATTGGTGAAGTGTGTGACGGGCATGCTTTCGCAACAAGTCGATGAGATCACTTTGAATGTCCGACAGTTGACCTACAAGAAAATCCGCAAATGACCCGGATCAATTGTCAGGTTTTTTGTATGTCAGATGGTATGGGAATACTGTGGTTGCTATCCTCGTGGTAGAAATATAGAACTCAGATTCAGTGAGTGTCTTCAAGAAGATGAGCTATATAAAAACCCAGACGGATCCACAGACGTATATGGACACCATATACAAGTGTTCGCTAAATGCTTCCAGTGTTGAAACTTATGATCTCGCGAACATGTTTGTTTAATCAATACGAACTGTACTTGCCGGCCGTTGCCATGGTAACCAGAGTTATAAAAATTGCAATCATTGCCAACGCGCAAATAATATGATGAAATGGTGAAATATTTTGTTCAATATCGATAAAACACAGTCGGTTGACAATGGCTTCTCCACATACCAAATATCTATATTTATCAAGAAATTCGAAAAAAAACGCTGGAATTTGAATGAATGTTCACATTGCATCATTTATATGCAAACAAAATGTAAAATTGCAGAAAAAGGACACACACACACACACACGCACACAAACAGATATCACTTGTGAGCAGAAATTTGTGAGCAGACACCCACCGTCACGCGAGCGCGTGACGAAATTTCTGCTGTCGCCGGCTTCGCCCCCTCCCCCATCGCCTCCCCACAAAATTCTCCCACCTCCACACACACACACACACACACCACTACCCCCACACATGCGCACATACATACACCTACAACCACGTGTACAGCGACCAGCAATGTCGGCCAATGCCAATATGCCGAAACACACACACACACACACACACACACACACACACACACACACACACACACACACACACACACACAGAGCCGTAGCAACCGCCCCCCGTACCCCCCGGCCGGGGAGGGCCCGAATGTTGAGGGGCTCCGTTGCTTCACGTATGATATTAGAATTTATCATATTTATTTTGTATAGCCTATACCTTTTTGCTCAGATGTTTTCACCTGAGCTTGTATTATGCGATTATGTCTAATAAATACATTCATTATTTGGTGATTTATTTATAATGGGGGCCCCAAGTGTTGCCTTCGGGGGAGGGGGCCCATAATACCTCGCAACGGCTCTGCATACACACATACCCACACCTACACACACATACACACACAGACAGGCCGACAGACTAGCGAAATCGACGCACGGAATTCCTAGCTGATGTGCGCGTGCGTGACGGATGCGTCGGTGTGTTCGGTCTGAGAAGGCGCATTGCATGCTCGCCTCGTGCATATAGCCGTCCGTTGAATGCACCAGTGTGAGTGCACCAGTGTGTGTGTCTGTCTGTCTGCTTATCTGCCCGTGTGTGTGTGTGGGTGGGTGTGTGAGGCGATTTGACATTGTGCTGGGCGATTTCAGTTGATTCACGTCGAGTGCGTATCGAAGGGTGAAGCTCTGTAGCGGCGAAGCAGAAATTCAAGCAGCTGAGCAGAAATTCGACCACGTGTCTGCTTCGTTCTGGCGGCGGCCATATTGGATTAGCCGGCGTACGATTAGGCGACGTGGACGAGACACAATTCAGCTGACGTTCGAGCAGAAATTCATGTTGCACACGTGCTGTGCAGAGGAATGCCAAAGAAACATGCCAAACCTTGCCGTGAGTACTTCTCAGCAGAAATTCATCAAGAAGTTTTTGTTTTGTTTTGTCTGGAAAATTATTGTATTTGAAGAAAACCAGCAAGATCTTATCACGTATCAAGTAATAATTAATGAAGTGATATATCCTTTGGGGAATGAATTGAATTTCTGGAAATAATTGTTGAATTCTCGAAAGTTTCACAGACCAAGACAATCACACACAAGTCTGTCACACGAAAATTATACTTGTATCGGGCATGACAAAATCGACTCTACACTTAGTCTCTTGTCCGGCTTGCCTCGATATATTGGTGTTTCCAGTTTCTTCTCTTCTAACCAACACACACACACATACACACATACACACACACGCACACACAAACACGCACACGATACCACAATTCATGGAGGTTCACTGCATTCTGTGGTATTTACAAAGACAACACATGGTCGTATTCAACGAATTCTCCATCTGCACCTAACTGCGTCAAACTTTTTTGCCCGTTCCGACTAAAATACACATGTAATATATGTAATATACGTAATATAAGGTATCTACATTCAATTGCTGCTACGTCCATGTCTGTGTGTGTGTGTGTGTTTTGTGTGTGTGTGTGTGTTTTGTGTGTGTGTGTGTGTGTTTTGTGTGTGTGTGTGCATCTATTTTAAGCGTGCGATACAGTCTATTCGGTATAAGCGAGTTGTGTCAAAGCCTGTGTGTATGTATGTGCGTGTGTATATGCATGCTAATGTGTGTGTGTGTGTGTGTGTGTGTGTGTGTGTGTGTGTTTGTGCGTAATCGGCGAGATGTTCTCAATGAGATGATGTTTGTGGTACTGGATTTTGGGAGCCCGTTTTTGTCGCCCTCCAGTCGGCATAACTACGCTCATACTTTTCACTTTTATTCTCAATTGCTAGATTTAGGCCGCTATGCTGCTCTACAGATCGAATTAATGTATTTGGGCAAGGTGTCCTCCTGTGCCTCTTGCAATCCGACTTGGAGATTAAGTGTTTTTCATTATCATTTGTTGATATTGCTGATTTCAATCAATCATCATCTATGTGTGTGTTGATGTATGTGCTGTTGGCTTTGTGAATGTTTTTGGGGTGTTACGGCTGCCGCTGACCATGGCTCAGTCAGTTGTCTTGCACAGCGAGATGGTGTTCTTTCGGACGGTGGCTCCGGCAAGCTGTCCAAGCTATCGGATGCAGAAGCTGGTGATCAACTGGCGCCATCCGCATCAACTGCGCTCCACAATGCTCACCTCCCGAGACGGCTGGGACTCGTCTCTGGGTCTGCTCTAATCGTCGGAACCATGATCGGTGGGCTGCGACCGATACTTTATTATTATTATTATTGTTATTGTTAATAATCACAGGCCAGTTCAGTAGCATGGGAAGGGTGCAAGGGTGCACTATTACCAAACCAAAAGTCCGAAAGATGTATGGAGGAAGAGGGTTAGAAATGTAATGAATCAATCAATATTTATAAACAATTCATGCGATAAAACTCCATAATGTCACTCCAACCACACTGCTCAATAAATAACAACAATCAAAATAAAAAATGTACGATTCAACAAATTGCTACTGAGGTTTTTTCGTCATCATATCATCGTCCTTGTCTAGATTATGTGCTGTCTATTTTGTGCTTGTATTTTTCGCGGCTATTATTCGGTCATGCATTCCACAGCTCACATGACATTGATATATGTTTTATTATAGTGTAGTATGTTCAATTGTCTTTGTAGCGAGTCTTGGTTTGATTCCTCCGATTCCAGGTTGCTGGAATAGGTACCTGGAATTAAGTGCAAGCTGAATAGTTGCGTTCGA